>CM074488.1:23285113-23638608 GCA_037389245.1 Oryzias sinensis
CGAAGGACCGCGAGAACATCCGGCAGCCCGAGTCGATCCGGTACCCACACCAACACACCCCCACAGCTGGTGGTAGGCGGGCGCCTGTGTTTGGCAGCGGAGCGACCACCAGTGTGTGAATGTGTGTGTGACTGTAAAAGCGCTTTGTCCTTGTAGGTAGAAAAGCGCTATACAAGTATACGCCATTTACAGCACCAACACCAATGCTCTACTCATCCTCCAGGATTATGAGGTGACAATAAGCCTGAGAGATACGAAACCAGGAAAGCTGCAGGACCAGACGGCATCCCGGGCCGGACCTTTGACGTTAACAACAGTCACTAAACCATTTAACCTCTCTTAGAAATCTGAACATAAATCACTAAACTTAGTGAACTAGAACAAATTAACCAAAACAGACTCATTATTTAATTAAAAATATGAATAATTCTCTACAAAGCCAAAAAGCAGCAATAGGAGAATCCTATGAGGACCAGAGCTGGAGACCATTGCTTTTAATGATAGAGAGAATCTAAAACTTTTTGTGCATGAAATCCACCATTTCTAGTCCTGCAGGTTGTTGCCAGATTTGATTTCCTTTTGTTGTTGTTCAGTTTTTGACACATGCAAAAAGCAAAGTTTATGGATTGTGGGAGACAACCAGAGTTCAGAAAATAAACTACAGAAACAGATGGAACTCATAAAAATCAAGTAAAAGTCTGAGTTTTTCAGTCAAAGGTTTGAAGCATTGGGTCCTGTATCAATGGAGTGACTTTCCTAAAGCAATACTTGCTCTGACACGGGGTTAGAGTGAACTTCTACTAACTCAGTGGGTTTCATAACATCATTGACTCATGTTTTGTCATCACAAAGAGTTTTAAAACAGACACTGAGTGGCGTTTTAGACCACAGCAGAGGAAAGCTGAGTTGAGTAGACACCCTGTTTTTTTCAAAGTTTCTTTTCTGTCACTGTTAGGGGTGTGATGATCAAGCAACTTAATAAACAAATAATTTTTGTTCCAACTATCCAACCAGAATGAATTGAACTATGCCATCATAAAATCTGAAATTAAAAATGTAAATCGTATCAGCAACCACAAATATGAACTGAATCGTTGAAATGAGTTGTTACATCCTTACTCACTGTTATACTCTGAAAGACCAGCTAGAAATATAGAAATACAATATTTTACTGTTTATGAATTATTCATGTACTTTTATATTCTTTTTTATAATTACAACTATTGTTTTTGTCAGAAAATAACCGTGAATTTGGTTGGTTTAACTTATTTTACATTTAAACATGTTTAATTTAGATTTTATTCACCCTAAAATTTAAATTATAATAAAAAAAACTTAAAAGTGAAATATTAGATGACTTAAAGACATTTTTCTTTGATTAAAAAATAAAACAAAACTGCAGTTCTTCTGATTTATCATGAGAAGGGGGGAACTCCCCTCGCATTGGCTTTCAGACCGTAGAGCCCAGTATGTTTAGCCCGTCACCCTAACCCCATGAACCCGAGGTTGCCAGTGGTCACAAAAGAAACGCAATCAACCTTTTTTGTGCTTCATTCCATTAATGCAAACAATCCGTTTTTTAAGAAATCAAAATGCCATAAAATAAAATAAAATTCAGAGATAGTAGATTTACGATTCAGTCAAGCATAAAACTAATCTAAAACCTTAAATTGACGATAAGACATAAAAATCGAATTGAAATTTAAGATTCTAGAAAAAGAAATTGTTCTAATGTTAAAATGGAATTTGGTTTGAATCAAGCTTGTGAACACCAATACATTCAAAACAAAATTGGATCTTGTGGTTTTTAAAACTTCGAATTAAACCTTTTGTGCACTAAACACAAATATATAAATATGTAATTTTTGTTATATGTTGTTTGAAAATGTTTTGATTTATTTGCATAGATCTTTCAAAAAAAATTTTTTTGGTGTAATCAACATAAGATAATTTGTAGATCTTAATTCAGAATGAATAACACTAGTTTTAAAAATGTATTATTTTGGACTTTTCTTTTGTGGCCTGAACTAAAATTGTAAAATTGGCCTTGTTTGCTGCTCTGAACATCACTGGTCATGACAAATATTGAATAAAACTATTCAATGAAAAATTGAGGTTGACTGTCTTTCTGTTGATGAACAGAAAAGAGTCTTCCTCACTGGCCAAGATCAGCCAACGCCACAGTGTTTGTCATAATCTAACCACTAGATGGCATCAAAAGCCTGATTTTATTGCTCTGAATTTTCTCTCTTGAGGGAAACTTTAGGCTGTCTTTGGCAGCATGGAGAAAGTGATCAGTCATTTTTCATGTCTTTGACAGACTCGAGCCCCACGCACCTGATGGAGACGCAGGTGTTCCACCTGCAGAGATCAAGCAGGATTTCAGAGCTCATGCTCTGGACCCAAACCGCAATTGCCACAATGTGATTCCACCAGAGAAGAAAATGTTGGGAACATGCTGAGTATTGGACTTCTGAAGGTTCAACTCATCAGTACAGATCCTGTGCAAATTCTAACTAAAGTAGATGATGATAATTCTTTCCTTTCCCCCCGACAGACCCGTCTGTGTTCATGAAAGAATTCAAAGCATTGCCATGCTCCTGGTTTTCTGCTTTAAGGCACATCCAGACAAAACCAACGCTTTGTTGTGTATGGCTCTAAAAAGATAAACGTTTGTGACTTATAACAAACCACTTACACAGTCAACAATGAATGTTATGTTCCAACCCGCAAGAGGCAGCTGACTATGAAATCACACTTTCCATAGCATTCATTACTTTCCAAGGAGCTGAGAAATCCCCAGAAGACAGAAGAGTCTTCCTGCGTTATCTCTAAATCAGTGAACGGCCTTCGATCATGAGCCGCAGTCTGCACCGCAGAAAACATCTGCTGGTCCGCTTGTCCGATAGTGGCAGCGCTCTGCTGGCAATTCGTCAGGGATCCTCTGGTGATCATCTTTTGATCCTCTGGTGATCCTCTGGTGATCTTCTGACAATTCTTTCATCATACTCTACCTGAGCTGGCCCTAACATCAGATGGAGAATAAAAAAGCACTAAAGAAAGTTAGATGTAAACCTTGAAATCTTTTGAATCACACATTGAATCCTTATAAAAGACGTACGCTGTGTATTTAAACACATGCTTAATGTACTTAACCCTTGTGCTATCTTAGATGACCCCACCCTTACATTGACGTGTTCTCCCTACCAAGACAAAGGTGGATAAAGGTGGAAAGATTTCATGTAATCCATGGACACCAGTGAAGATCACAAATCATTGAAGAAAAAAGGTTCAGAGCACTGTCTAGGCCAGGGGTGTCAAACTCATTTTAGTTCGAGGGCCACATTTAACCCGTCTGATCTCAAGTGGGCTGGACCAGTAACATAAGAGCAAAATAACAGCTTTGTTTTAGTTTTTTACTCATTTAGAAAAAATGCCTCAACCAACATAGTAGCCTAATCACTTGGGGCCAATGGATCTCAAATAAAATTAATTTCAATTAAAGAAAAGTTGGTCTATTCAAATTAATACAGACTGAATATTTAACATCTGACACTGAAGCAATCCAGAAACTTTTCTTCATGGTAAGTCTCTTAGTGGTGCTGAATGTCATATTCTTTGAACACTGCGATGTCGATGACATACAACGCATTTGGGTTTTGCACTCAGCTTCGTGAAAGAAAGAAAAAACTCTGTCGATTTTTCCTGGAAAGCTCTTCACTCCACTTCACATTTGACAACGTTTTGGTCGTTAGGGTGTCGCTACTGATCATCCTTGTAGCAAGATAACAGCGGTGAGGCTCATAGGGAACCAAGGTGCATCCTACCCAGACGCAGAGCTGTTCTGTTTCGCCTTTGGCACGTGCAGAGATATGCTGTTTCAACTGTTTTTCCTTTCCTTTGCTCCCCCTAGTGGTGGAATTCCACATTTCGGTTATTTCTTTAAAAAATCATAACTCGCCACAGGAATGGACTAGAAACTTGCTTTCTTTTTTAACCATGCTTATGATTTTTACTCTTCATGTGTGGGCCGGAGTAAACCACCTGGCGGGCCGGATAAGGCCCGCGGGCCGTATGTTTGACACCTCTGGTCTAGTGGGTCTATATGACCCTACTCCCAATGTTAAAGTGCCTAAGATAGCACAAGGGTTAAAAAGCCTGGTGGGGACTGGATTCCATAAAAACATACAAGCCTCGATAAATCATTGGTGTGAAAGATCCCTTTTGTTCGTTACAGTGAGATGTTTTCTCTCCTCAGTTCCTCTGTACTAAGGAACACAGTTCAACAAAAAGCTGAGTTCCATCCGTCTACAAGTTACCTTTAGGTTTATCAAACAGCAGTTCAACTCGTTCTTGCACTTAAGACTTTTGACACAAATGTTGAAGTAGTTTGAAGGAAATACAGATTTTTTCCTGGCTTCTTTTGTTTATAGCAGCATATCTTAAATATTTTCTCTGATTTTGTTTGAAGATGGAGAACCTTAAAACCAAATAGAAAACAATCAGACAAATTAGAAAATAGGAGAAGAAAAAAAAACAACCTTTTTGGCTCATTTTTACACTAAACACTGTTGGACTTGATCATTTTTATTATATTATAGGATGAGGTTTTATTTTTTTAGACTTTTATGAAGAACATTGATGGTCTGTAAATTTCTTAATGCAAAAGATATGCAAAACTAACAAACTTATTACTAAATATGTTAGATAAAACGTTAAAGCATAAAATCTTAAGACCACTTTCAGCGAATCCTCCACATTCCAAAAAGATTTATTGATGGATTTGATCTTTTAAAGTTCATTTGTTTACAATTTTCATTTTGGCACAAAAAAACATACATTCATACAGTCTAGCGTACCTTCAAATAAACGATGAACAATGGTATTAGTGTGCCGCGGGGTTCGTGTCCTCCTTTCCAACTCCTTTTACAGTGACGGAGCCGCACCGTCTCCATGGCGAGGACAGCCTGTGCAGCGCTTACAGTAGCTCAAACTCTCGTCTCAAAAACTGCAAAACGGTCGTGTGAACGGCAGAGTTCAGAGTCACAGAGTCTGCTTTGTGTCAGATGTGCAGTGCATAAATACCACTTCCATGTTGAGCAAGAACCACGTCTCAGAGAAGTAACAGTGGCGCACAAAAGAATTTAAATTTAAAGCTGAAAGTGTACAAGTTTAGAACATTAAGAAAACAGATGACGAAAAATCGATCTGTCGACTTCAAACAACAACCAAAAAAAAAAAGTGCAATTCTGCAGAGACATGCTCAACCTGCAGAGATCCATTTGAAGGTCGAATGAGGCCTTTAAGGTCAATGTGGGCAACTTTTCCAAAGACGCTGGTTAAATAAGTAGCTTTTCCTTCTCAGATTCAACATTTTGTCTCCACAAAAGGCCAAACACAATTCAGCAATACAGTCACAAATAAGAATAACTATAAAAAAAGCTAAATAAAAGCTTTACAGTGTTTTGTTCTAATTAAACTTAAGATGGTCCACTCCACTTTGATCGTTTGCGTTCCACGTTCTCACTGTCTTTTCTCAGATTTCCTGGTTAGGATGTTTGTATGTTTTTAAAGCAGAAAATGTTTTCAGGGCCTTGAAAAGGCCCTCTGCTCTCATAGAGTCAGAGTAGACAGAAACGGAGGACATTTTCCAAAAAAACAACCCAAATAGAAAGGTGGTCATAGTCAGTGAATGTCTTTTCAACGTCCACTGTTCCTCTGTGCTCTGATCAGAAGTCTGGATGTGCGTGTCCATCTGAGGTTTCAGGAGGACTTCAGGGGGGGGATATTCCCTTCAGAGGGCAGAGGTGTCCCGAAAAGCCAAACCCATGAGGGCGGCGCGAGGTCAGTCGGGCGTTCAGTTGTCCGTCATGGTGGGCGAGCGGCGTAGGCCTCTCCGCGTCCCGCCTCCTGCCCGTTCGCCGCGCTCACTCGTCTGGCTCCTCTGAGTCATTTGATCCGGTGTCGGACCAGCGAAGACTCGTCTGTGATCTCCCCGAGGCGCCCTCGCCGCCGGCAGGGCAGCAGCAGCAGGAGCAGCAGGATGATGAGGATCACGGCGCAGACTGCCATCAGGGCGTAGGAGATCAGCCAGAGGAGAGGCTGCTTCGGCACGCCGCTGGAGCAGTCTGTGGCCACGTCTGCCGCAGAGAAAGGTCCTGCGATCTCTGACAGAGCCACATCACCGCTCACTGAAATAAAGAAATAATCCATAAATAAACAAAAAAAAAAAGCCCGGAAACGTTTTTTTTTCTCTAACTGCTACATCTTTTTTGGTGAAAACAAATCTGCTAGTCATCTACAGGTGTTGGGATTGTTTTCCCCAGCATCATCAGGGAACAGTTGGTAACCTTACTGTCACAAGCCGGCATCCTTTGCCTAAAGCAGGGGTGTCAAACATATGGCCCAACGGCCCGCCAGGTGGTTAAGTCTGGCCCACACATGAAGAGTAAAAATCATAAGCATGGTTAAAAAAGAAAGCAAGTTTCTAGTCCATTCCTGTGGCAAGTTATGATTTTTTAAAGAAATAACCGAAATGCGCAATTCCGCCACTAGGGAGCGCAAAGGAAAGGTAAAACAGGTGAAACAGTATATCACCGCACGTGCCAAAAGGGAAACCTAACAGCTCTGTGTCTGGGTAAGATACACTTTGGTTCCCTATGAGCCTTACCGCTGTTATCTTGCTATAAGGATGATCAGTAGCGACACCCTAATGACCAAAATGTTGTCAAAAAGTTAAGTGGAGTGAAGAGCTTTCCAGGAAAAATGGACAGTTTTTGTTTCTTTCACTAAGCTGAATGCAAAACCCCCTATCCTTGGTTATGTCATCAACAGGTTGCAGTGTTCAAAGAATATAACATTCAGCACCACGAAGAGACTCACCATAAAGAAAAGTTTCTGGATTGCTTCAGTGTCAGATGTAAAATATTCAGTCTGTATAAAATTAAATAGACCAACTTCTTTTTAATTGAAATTAATTTTATTCAAGATCCAATGGCCCCAAGTGATTAGGCTACTATGTTGGTTGAGGCATTTTGTCAAATTGAGTAAAAAAAACTAAAACAAAGCTGTTATATTGCCTTTATGTTATGGTCCGGCCCACTTGAGATCAGACACAGATCAGAATGTGGCCCTCGAACCAAAATGAGTTTGACACCCCTGGCCTAAAGTGTCCACCTGCTTCAAAGGTGTTTGTTGAAAGAGCTACAGAAGTTTCTCTGTACTTTGAGATGAGGCTGGGAAGCCCATCCCAAAGACTGCAGCGTTTTACCCAGCATGACCCAATGCAGCACATGACCGTCCTCTCTGCTTTGTCTGGAGGCGCCTGGCATACTTTGTGATGTGCATGCCAGAGACAGCTTTTAAAAAGGAAAGGAGAATTTTTACATGCCATGATGTGAAGGAATCTGGTTCAGACTGGTTTGAATTTACACACGGGGTGTTTGGACATCTTTTAGATCAAAACTGAACACAATATGGTCAGTAGATAAAGAAAATGAAGAAGAATTAACTAATTAACTTTGTGTGACTCCTTGAACATTTTCAATATGTACGAAAAGCAAACTCTTCCTTGAAGAAGGCTTGAAAAAGCTGATTCTCTTTTAGTTTATTGAAATGTTTCAACATCATCACTGCAACAACAACCAAAACTATGAATCTAACTTTAGAAAATGTACAGTGAATTCCAGCAATGAAAAGATAAATAGAAACAGTTTTGTCTCACATGTGGCATGCTTTATGGTTTTTATTTGACCAGAAACCGTGGTCGATCTAAGTTAAATATTCTCGCTATAACATTTTATTTGACAAAAAATTGAATATAAACATATAACAAGTTTTATGGTTAAACTGGATTTCCTGCATTACCAGGCCTTATTTCAATGATGTAAATGTTGGGATAACCTTTCAGGGATGTATCACATCTGCTTTGTTTTCTCACCTGCACAGCTGCTTAGAGCGAAACCCAGCCTCTTGTGAGCTCGATCAAAAACCACATAGAAGCCCTCCATGACGGTGGCACCAATCACCAGCCCATTAGCAGAAGAAGACACTCCAAAGCGAAAGCAATCGAGCGCGCTATCCTCATCTGTGATTAGCTGGATGTAGAGCTGAAAATGGAACAGACATGAAGGTCTGCTGCGCCGCTGGAGAGGCTGATGATGGTTTGAGTCGGGATACCTGAGGCAGGATGGTAATGCGGAAGGACTGGCTGGTGTTGGTGGCTCTAAGGTATATGGACAGCTTGGGGAAAACCCTCCAGGGGGTCTCTCCCTTCATCCAGCACGCCAGCTTGGTCCCTTCCCAGAAGCCCGAAGAAAACTCTTGGATCTAAAATCAAAAAGGAAAGCGAGCGAGGGAGAAAGAGATAAAGAGATGAAGGAGGACGGGCAGGGAGAAAGATAAAAAGAGAGAAACAGAAGGTCAGTACAGCACCAAAACACGGTTTGATGTTTTGTTCTTCTTCGACCACTTGGGATTTCTCTGCACGGATCTGGGTACATTAAGAACAAAGCAGCAAAATAAACCTTGAGAGGTGTTTGTGTGCAGCTCTAAGAGAGCATGAAAGTGCACAAAGATGGCCCTAAAATGACAAACAGACGGCGTTTATTTCATGCAACACGTTGCATGGTGCAAATTCAGGCACTCTTATGAATAAAGAATCAAGATACTTCAAAGCGGCGTCCTTGTAGAGCGAGCGGCGCTCTGGCTCTGACTGTGTGTTTTGCGGAAGGAATGTACCAGAGAGCTGCGTGTGATGGCTTCTACCACCGCATTGAAGACCTTGGCAGGAAGTCGCAGCATCGTCGTCCCGCTGTCAACTATGGCTTTATCCATGTTATACTGGAGGAAGGAGTCAAAGAAAACAGCAGTGAGTCTCACTTTAACAGAATCTTATAGAAAACCTCGAGCAAACAGAAGAAAAAATGAGGAAGTTCTTTCCGTAGACAAACCAGATTCCTCACATTTCTTTCCAGTCACGGGTTTAACCTCGACACACTCGCCCCATCAAAACTGACTCATACAAGCTTCCATTGCATTGTGTCACAACTTTCATCATTATGTTGTCAGGGTTGAACATAAAACCATTTACCTCTTTGCAGTCTAAATTCAGGTTTTGGTCATCGACCTCCAGCTTCAGAACCTCCACTTGGTAGTACCACTCCTCCACAATAGGGGTGTACCACACCGACCCCCGATACAGCGTTGGTTCAGCCCCACCCATTATCTGTAAAAGGAAACAGAAAAAGCAGAGCTCCAAACGGAATCAAGCTGAGAAGAGTGTCTGCGTCTCTGTCATGCGATTCTTAAGCGGGAGACCCAGACTGAGACGCGCCAAGGTCAAACTCATAAACAGAGACAGGACTGCTCCCAGCAGGATGTTAGCTTAGCTTCATTAGCCGCTCTCTAATGGGTTTGGCCTTCCAAGGAGGAAATCCACCTACAAGGAGAACACCAGCTGTTCTGCTTCTAACACTTCACAGCCATGTTTGTTTTAACTGCGCCCTCACCCACTATACTAACTTAATGACTGAAATGAGTGGAAAATACCAAATGTAGATCCATCAGAGAACACTGGAGGCAGATTGGAGAAGGGAGGAACTCTCTACTGACATCCACGTGTTAACAAAAACAACTTTACACTAAAAACCCTTCTGACTGCTCTGGTTTCTGAAGCTTTTTCATTGTTTCTTTGCTGTAGCTTGTTTTAGAGCTTGAATGTCTCCATATTTAATGGCATGTATGTTTGATCTGTTGACCAAACGATTTCTATAAACTTTATTTTGTCCGGCCGCCAACATGTGGTTTTCGGTCTGTTGGCAGGTGGAATAAATGTGCCCCTCCCCCTTTTGGCTTCATTTCAGTAGAATTCAATGGGTGACATTTCAGTCGAGTTGTGTATGACGATCACACATCCCTTCACAAACTGCTAAGAAATAGAAAACCTATTTATAAGGAACAATATCAAATTAATCACATTAAAGAGACAAAATACTCACAAGACTGCCACCTGGTGGATCGGCGGCGCTGCTTCCCGACGGTCCTGCGCCACACATCTGGAGGGAAAACACGTCTGGAATTCCCAGCTGCTTCACCACAGAGTTGAAGAAGGGCTCCACGGATGAGTCCGGCTGAATGAGGGTCAGGAAACGCCATAGGAGCTCATCAGCACCAATTGATTGATTTAAACTTGGTTTATGAGACAACATTAGTCACCCGTTAGAGAGTTTTAAGTCCTGACACGATCTTCATGCGTCTAACAAATTTTAGCCTTTTTTTTTAAACCTCAAAACTCTAAGTCATTACATTGTGGATAGGGTGTTAAAAAGAGCACCATTTTAATTTTATCTTTTTTATTTCAGAACATAAATGATGTATCAAAGTGTGACTCATGTCACTCAAGTCTAGGTTGCATATTGGTGGGGAATAGATTAGGGTGAGGGTTTAAACACAGAGGAAGTCCACAGTTGGACTGCTTAAAGATAAATCTGTGCTGTTGTCACGTGGAAAGCAGAGATAAGAGTTTTCAGATCAGATTGCAGATAACAAGTTATCTGGAACAAAAAAAAACATGTGTTGCAGACGCAGGAAATTATGCAACGCGTTCCAATTTACTGGATGAAAGCGGAATTGATGAGGACAACTCTTCACTTTTAGTGCTGTTTTGATGGTTGATTCCATCACTGCTGTGAATCTAGATGTGACCTTAACACAAGGAGGTTTTATAAGATCGACATATATTTACTGATATAAATCTGATAGGGATAGAAGGCACCATGTACTTTATTTAGGCTGATTGGTCCATTTATAACTTGAATATCTTGCAATAAAGAATAATATTTTTGCAAAAAAAAAAGGAGGATTATTAAGAATGTGTTAAAAAAGGCATCAGATCAAGAATGGTCGATCTGACTAATACAATGACCGAGTAACAGCTGTTTATTTTTCAATAGAAGCCCATGGGATTTTGACCCTAAAGTAGTAAAACCATGGGGACACATTCATATTCATACATGGCTGTTTTTCAGATTGAGGCTTAATCTGTCCAGTTTAACATTTTGGTGGGGTCAGGTTGTTTGCATCTTTGTTCTAAGGCTCCGCAGTCGTTTTCTGTAAACAGCTGATGAACATTTCAAATCCAGTAACTCTGTAGTTTCTTAAAAACAAAACAACACAGTAAAGTTTGAAGAAGTCTCACCCTTGCCAGGGCAGGATAGGCCATTCCCAAGATGCCCTGCCATTTAATTCCAGACAGGAAGAAGCCATTAGAAGACAGAATGGCGGCGATGTTCACAGTGATGGTTCCGTTTGGGCCTTTGGGGATGGAGACGCTGTCAATGCCTAGTTCGCCCTCCCAGTTGCCTTGTGTGTACCGAACAGCCACAAAACGGTCAAGTGCCTGGAAGGAGCTGGACCTAAACGTACCAGGAGAAGGCAAAGCTGCTGGTTACATAACAATTGATGTCAAACTAGCCACAATTGCACAAATTTTAAAACGTTCCAACAACTCAACAGAAAAACACTGTGGTTATAGGAAACAAATGAAGCTTTTTAGTGTTTGGAATGGTTCTTTCCTTAATTTTCTTGAGCCAGAAATGACCAACAACCTTGTCAACGGTTGGTCACCTATGACGCTAACTTCTGGCTGATTGACAAGACAAAAAGAATTTGACATTTCCTGAAGTTTCTGTAAAGCAGCATACAGGGAAACATCCAACCATCTGATCCTGAATTTGAGACCAACTCACAAGTCCCAAATGTCGCAGTTCCTTAATAAACAACTGAGGTAAAGTTGCATATTTTCTCTATTGACTTCTATTTCAAAATGTTCAACGTCACATCTACACCCCCAGCTGCCATTTTTGGCAAGTTGTTGAGCTGAACGGAGTCTGGTCAGTGTGCCGTTTCAGGTCTGCAGAATCTAGACGTCACAGATCATCTGTCCAGTTTTTACTCAACTGTGATAAACACCAAGTGAACTGTAGCTTCCGTTCTAACGGAAAAGTTTACCGATATTTTCTCTGTGTTTCATGTTCCCAACTAAACACAAGCTGATGGGCTTTTTGTTTTGGGATGAGCAAATCTGGAAAAGCTCCTCCAACGTCAACAAGGTTATCCCTCAATACAAACTTTTAGCGGCTCCAAGCTAAGCAGTCCTGCAAACTTTTACAGTTAATAATTTTATGATGATTTGCCGTTTTCATGTTTTATTAAAGGTTTGTTTTACCAAACACAGACTATGGATTCTAACAAGCAATATTAATATAATCTTAGCATAATCTGACCTGTTTTAGTCCATTGTTGAGCACTTTCCCTATCAGACAAATGAGTCAACTTCAAGGTTCCTTTATTTATTATTTAATGATTTTTTGTAACTTTAAGGGGGGGGGGTCTTAATTAGGTAATGGTTGCTGATCTTCCCTCCCTATTTGTTGTTTATTATTATTGTTTATTTACACATATATGAATTTATTTTAATCAGGTATATGAAAAATTGAGTTATAATGGAGAGTTAGATCAGAATGAAAGCTGCAAGGGGTCTTTGCACCGACAACTTTTTATAAAATATTTTCCATTTTGCTTAAGAAACTGAACTTAAGAAACTGAAAATAATTACTGATCTATTTATCAAAACACAAAACAGATTTTGATCTGCTTTGCTTCCCCCCCCACGGGATACTAGGTGTTTGTGGTACTTACAGATCAGTGTCGAAGTAGCGAGTAATGTCCGGGTGTGGAGCGGCAGCGATGGCAAAGTTGCTGCTGCCCGTATCCAGCAGGATGTTCAGCTGAAACACAAGGAAGAGTTTGCTTGAACAAACACCGGCAGGCGAGAACCTCCCTTACAGGTCCAACTCCTGAAGAATACACACAAAGGAAGAGGCACCGCGAGAAAAGAGAGAAAGAGGCTTTTTATCTGTAAAATTCTGACTTTAATCTCAGAACTACGGAGGCCTGTGAGCTACTTCCTTCAGTTAGCTTCAGCAGCACTGTGGAGTCATACATGCTGAGTGGAACTAACAAAATTGTCCTCTTTAAGTTTCTTGATGCGTGCTTGAAGTGTACAGAGGAGGCCACTGTGTTAACAGCACAACAGAAGGCGAGTAAAAAGAGACTTATATATTTGGAATTTTTTAATGAAACGGCGACAGACTATGCTAGCATTTTGTAAGAATTCTGAGATTAAAGTCACATTTCTGAGAAAAAAAGTCAGAATTCTGAGATTAAAGCCAACATTTTCTAAGCCCCTTTTTTTCCTTTTTCTCCATGGCCCTAATCCTCTTCCGTAGAATAGTTAGTAGCATGTTGAAAAAAAAAAGAAAAGAAACTATCAAAAAACTTGAACTAATTAGCGTTGCTGTCAAGTCAAAAGGACAGCACCCCGACTGACATAGTGATGTCACAACATTAGATCTGTGAGGAACTCAGCCTCGAGCAACGACGACAACGTCCCTCATTCGGGCATCTGTCAGACCGAGAACTCAAGACTCACTGATGACACTGGGGAGGATTTTTCAACCCATCAAGTCAGTACGTAAGATCAAAATCAGTCCGCTGACTTCTATCCCTCCCACATATGAGCAGAGGCCTTACTAGCCCTACTGAAGAACAATGTTAACAAATTAAAGTTTAAAAAACAAGCTATTTCAAAGTAAACCTGCAAAAGAACAAGTTTCAGAAACGTTGGAGGGCATTGTCTTGTTCAGGTGTGTAGTGGTATATTTAGAAACAAAAAGAATTTCAAGCCTCTGTTCATCTTAGCTGGTTACGCCATCTACAGTAAACCTGTCTGGAAAAGACAATCACTTTAAGGTTATAACAAGTTTATTCTGTATTCAGAACTGTATCGTACATTATATTTGTATAATTGTTGCATTTTTTTGTGTTTTTCATTCTGCAATTCTGCAATAAAATAAAAAAAGACGATCACTTCCTTGTAGCTGCTTCTGGTCCGGTAATCAGAAACCTGCTCTGCCACAAAGCAGACATTTCCTCTTAGTCTTAACAAAAACAACAACAGCAAAAATTCCCAAACTCTAAAACTGGAATTCTGTGGCAAAGAAGCGCTTTTCTTTGTCCCCACGCCGTCTCCTCTTTTTTTCCTCCGTGCTCCCTGGGCGTCAGAGCCTCAGGCAAACGTCTCCCATCGCTGCGTCAGGATGGAGCTGAGCGTTTGGGCTTTAATTGGCAGCGGCTCCATGGTGGCAACATGCATCTGCCACCTGTTTGTAGCAATTAGCAGATGTCAGGCTTTGCCGCCGACATCCCAGCCGGGCCGCGGCGCGTGTTAACAGATGCGGCAATTAGAGGCTGATTTGAATAGTGCCTCATTTAACACCCCGGCACTGTAATCACATCATCATTTAGTTGGAATAACATTGAGAGTACTACTCAATAGTATTGAATTATGGGACGTTTTGACACTGCATAACCAATTTGAACTCAAGTGGTTTGGGCTCTGCTGGCGCGAATACAAGCTCTGAAGGATTCGATGCAATTATGCACAGAAAACAGGAGCGTAATGGCTGCTAAACAGGATAAAGAATAGCATAAGATACTGGAACTGGTCTGTTTTCTATGAAAATCACACTTGCATTGTCATGCCAGTTCAGAGTACTCTATTATTAAAGAAAAACAAGTGTCAATAATTGACCAAGAGGGCTTATTTATGACATGCAACTTAAAAAAAAAACGAAGTTTCAGGCAAAATACTTCATACAAGGCAGAAAGTAATACAATACTATTTAAATCATTGACTTGGGGGTCAATGATAAACCTCAACATTTATTTATTCATAACTCATGCAGAAATAAACCTGTGCTGGTTTTGGTTTGGTCTTGGAATCGTCTACAGGAATAGAACGAGCCTTAAAACTAATCCTAATGTGTGCAAATATTAATTCATCGAATTTTGGAAAAAAAAAGAAACAAGAACTGGACAAACATCATAGAAAATTTAAACTAATTTGACCCCAGGGCTATGGTAAACTAAGCTGTTTCCTCCAACCATCATCACAGATGTCCTTCAACTCCTCTGTTTAAACGGGGACAGCAGCCATGGTGCTGTTTGGTGAAGACAACAGAAAGAAAAGGACAGAAGAACTAGAAGACTACTAGGGCTACACATAAGATTCAGAAATGTAAGGTCCTCAGTTTTCCAGCTAAAGTTCCTGCAGCAGGAGGAGAGAGACAATGAAAAACTGAAGATAAAACAAAGCCCTGAATGTCCTCACTTTAAAGATGAACTCCAAGGTCAAGGAACATCACATCTTTCCATCTGATGCAGTTTGACCTAAAGTGAATGTCCAAAGAGGACATCACTCCTTCAAAAAGACAGGAATTTCCCACAATGCATAGAGAAAAATCCCAAAGCTTCTGGGAGAGCGTCCATCAGGTAAAGGAAACTTAACTGGAGTGGTTTTTTTTTGAAAAACAAAAAACCAAGAAAGTCAGCAAAATGCATGAGGCTCAGTTCAGCAACGTTGCTATGTCTTGAACCAATGAATCTGTACAAAGAAATCCCAAGACTATTTAGAACCATGTGTGCTGCTGAGCGTCAGAAAGCTTGGTCTTAGGCCATAAGCTTTCAGATGACCTAAAACATGGAACTAAAAGCTTTATAACTTCTGCTGGTTTGTTCCTGGTAAACATCGTCAGTCAAAGCCTTAGCTCGACTAATGTGGGAAGTAACATGTCTGTGAAAGTGGTTGCCTCTGACACACGCCGCTGAATCTGACATATGGATTCTGAGACACCAACCTCCTGTGTTTAGTTTGTAAAACTAAGCATGAACGCGTGTCAGGAAATATTGGCTTTTGGGACAAAAAATCTAAGCATCTTTTTATTTATTTACATGTTACCATAGACCTCAGATGATGACAGGTGCTTGTAGACGGACTCACTGACAGTAACCCAAATGCTTTGAAGGCCACTAAACATTAACTTAAGGGTACCACCATTTTTGTTCAGGTCTGTTACTTTAAATGATTCTATTAACCACGATTTCAGAGACCATTGTGAGATCTTTCTTTTATTAACAGATGGGTACCATCATTTCTTTCTTTTTAACTTTTTTTTTTCTTTTCTTATGTGGGAGGCATCTTCGGCAGCACCGATGACCCTCTTTGGAGCAGAGGAACCGAGCTCCAAATTCCTGTGGGGACCTTAAACATGAGATAACATACCTTCATTTTCCGCTCCAAAAACATCTACTTGGCAGAGAATTATATAGTGTGCACTTCTGCATTCCAACAAAAATTAATCGGATCCTATTAGACACTTTACTTTACAAGAATAATAAAATAAAGAGAAATAAATAACAAAAGCAAGTTTTATTGCAACCAACCAACAGCAAATCTACCTTAATATGACTGTTAGGATTATTATTATTTTTTTTAACTCTTGGGCTGGTCTTTGCTCCCTGCAAGCCTCCTAATCCCTGTCAGCTGCCTGCAAAGGAACACTGGTCCTCACAGGCTGCATCATGTGAGTGCATGTGAGTGTGTGTGTGTGTGGGGGGGGAGGGGGGGGCTCCGTTCACCTTAAGACCCCATGGCAGAGAAGACAACTGCAGCTGCCTGCAGCTACAATCATCACTGTGTTTATCCTAGAAAATAATCTGCTCTTTCTTTTTGTAAATAATAAAAAAAGCCAATAATAAAAACAAATGACAGAACCCATTTTTTCTGCATTGTCCTACACAGACACTAAAAAAGTGTAACACAAAATTCTAAAATATCTTATTCTTTGCACAATTTAGGTTACTTTAATTCAAACTTGATGTAAAAATAAAAAATAAAAAAAGGAAAGTTTTGTTTAGTAAGCTCCCACTCCAAAAAACACCTGTGCAAATGTTTAAGTGATAAAAAATAAAAGTAAAATGGCACGTGAGGTGTGTGACACGGTACCTTTTGACCGGGAGTCCCAACTGACATTTCGATGTAGTATCCCCTCCCCGAGTCTCCCTGCAGGTTCCCGACCATGTCCAGAAAGTTGACGATGCCGGCGGGGTCAGAGGCGAAAGAGAGGCCGCTTCCGTCGGACTTCAACGCTACTCGGTGGAGCTGGCTGACGTTCACGTGCGCGGAGAGGTTAAACTTTCCCGGGTGTATCCTGAGCGGAACCGAGAAGTGACACTTTGACAGGCCGAAGGAAAGGCTGAAAGCGAATGCCCACAACGAAACCGCGGAGGAACACGCCATGGCAGTGACAGCTGTGACGGCAGTTGGAGAAACCCTGGGCGTTTTTTGTTGTTTTTAGTTTTAGAAAGACTTTCTTTCGGTCCTTGTTGAAGTTGGTCCTTAAGTGTTGAGGTTGGTCATCATGGAAACCCTGTCTGGCTGTTCACGGTCACTGAGAAAGCGCGCAGACTCACATGGTTACTCGTAGAAAGTGACGCGGAAAACTTCCAGACTAACTTTTCTCCAGCACGGCTCACTTCCATCAACTCATCCAGAGGCGTCAGGTCGGCCCAACTGAAGACTCCATTTCCGGTAAGGCCTTCCAAAGTAAAGGCTTCCTGAACATCGGCTGCCGACTATTAACTGTATATCGGTCAGGGGTCTGTGACCTTTTACACTTAAAGACGTCCATGTCTTTTTATGACATTGCTTTTTATTTATGAAACTGTTATGATCAATATAAATTAAGCTTTGTCTTTTGTGATGATATTTTATTTTGGACATATCCTAAAAGAAAAAATAGAACATGATAGAAAAGAAATACAAGAACTATCTGAAAGGGAGTGAGAAGAAGTCAAATTAAAAATTCTTACCCTCATTACCTAGAGCAAATTTAATATCATACCCAGTGCACTCACTACGTACTATAGTCCTGTTACGTCTCTAACAAGTGCACATTTTGTACATTCTGTACATTACCGCAGTGAATTTTAAATAAGCCAACTCATATGTCTTTGAAGTTCAGACTTTCAGCTTTTATTCCATGGGTTGAACAAAAAGATTGCTTAAAAATGTGAAAAACTAAAGCCTTTTTTAAACACCTTTAAACCTGCATGGGGCGCTCCTTTGACCACATGTTGTCTGTTCACAGCAAAATCTTCAAAATGCAAGCACGAGTCCTTTAATCAACTCCAGGCCTTTTATCTGCTTCACTCATAATGACATAACAAGGGAATTGCCCACACCTGCCCATGCAATAGCATGGAAGTCAATTGTCCAATTACTTACGAGCATCGACTATGCTCACTAGATTGGTGAATATAGACCACAATGCATTGCATCTGAACAGTTTTTGCCAAAGAATTCATTTAAATTTATTTTTTAATAAACCATCAACACTTTTATCTACAGAAGACAGTGGATTCATAAATGATCATCACAAAATGGTCACATATTTTTGCGTTTCAACTGAATTGACTTCAGTTTGTTGAAGCCGTAATTAAGCCCTTTTCTACGGGTGGCTTCACGTTATCGGTCCACTTCTCACATACAGTCAATGTTCCCAACTCTTTAAAGTTGAAATCACCAACAATAGCTCAAGAATGAAGAATGGTTGTGTTTTGTTTTCACAATGCCTTATTAGTGTAGGCCAATGGGTTGCATCATATAAAATTGTTAAACCTTACCTACCACTGCCAAGCAGCCATCTTGTTGATGCTTTTGGGCTTTTGGTACCACTGGTGCTGCCAAATCGGTGTCTGATTGGCGGGTCTTCTCCCACACATTTGCAGTCAATGACGGCTGATGACACGGCAGATGGCTCTCCGCCTTGACAATCTGGAACAGACTACCCGTTACCAATCTTTGTCCTGGGATGGCTAGTGGGAAGACTGCCATAAAGCCAAAGTGTGGAGTGGAGGTGGAGAACACAACATTCATCACTGCAGCAATAGAGCAGAGTCTCTGGTGGGGGCAGTGTGATGGCATGGGGCATCACTATCAAAACTGAAAAAGCAGGTTAATCAAAGACCATTTTTTAGCCGATAACCTTACATTTTTCTTTTTTTTTATAAATTCTCGTTCTGCATTTTAGTTTTTCTCCATGGTTCACTGTCTTTTCTGACCCGACAGGTTAAAAGGCAATGGCTGTCCATTTTCAATTTCAAACAATCAATCAATTTATTATTTGTTAGCATAAAGCAGAAGCAACCATAGTGCTTAACATAAAATCAAATAAAATCAGAAACAATACATCTTAATCTTGTTAATCCCTTGACACTTGATTTTATTTCCAGCTGTTAATAAAATAGTCACTCATGCTCTTGCTTACAAGTACTACTAAATTAGGGTAAATTTGGAGCAGAAGTAGATTAATCCGTGTTTGCATCCCTTAGTGTCAAGAAGTTAAGAAGCCACTTTTTTGAGTATTTATTTTTTTAAATTAAATCATTGTGAATCAGGAGCAGATGAAAAAATGCCATTTGAAAAAGATCATATTTCCTTAATAGAAAATATGCTGGGCAGGCGAAGAGCTCCCTGCTCTGCTCCATTCGGACACATCCCTGTATACACGCATCGACGTATAGACGTTTATATCCATGTACGCCTTTTTTTTCCTCGTCTGAGCTGGAATCGGACTCTAAACTGTACGGCAGGATAGCTCCAATGTAATGTTTGGTTGGGGGTGTGAGGGCCTATACGCTAGTAGGAGAGAATGTAAACAGATAGCTTAGCGATGGGTGATGAGAAGAGGGGCGGCGTTGCTTTGTGACAACAGTTCCGCCCGCAACTCAGAGGTGGATTTCTAATGAACCCCTACAACTCTGCAGAAACTCCTAAAAACAGTTGGGTTTTTTTGCGAAAAACTGTATCATCATAATTAAAAGACTACTGGGAACGCTTTGAAAATAGATCAAAAGACGATAAATAAAGTTTTGATAGGGTCCATTTGTTTTCTAAGATGGGCTTTTACCCACGATTTTTAAATTGTGACAATTTCTGACTAATAGGAAAAAGCTAAAAATAAATCTGCCACAACAAAATAAAATACTTTATTTTTATTCCTGGATTACATTTAGATTATCTTAAATTCTTCAGCTTGTTTACGTTCTCTGTAGCATGCCCTATAATGAGTTTTGTCGTAAATACAATACAGGAAATGAAATAAATTTAACTGAATAATTCAAAACCCCCTGCATGTTTTGGTTGCAGTGATTCTTTTTTTTTTTCCACAACAGCATTGCAGAATAAACCCCAAACGGTGAAAAAAGATTGATGTCACAGGCTTTCTTCATGCTGCCTCTTTCACACAGAGAAGACACTGTTTTTCATTGATATCCTCATGAGTCCCCAGCAACACCATCACATGATGTCTCCTTCTTTCCTTGAAGTTGATCACTATAGTTAGGATAACTTGAATAATGTGGGGAAATACTGTGACAAAAATTCATATTTCCGGTTCATTGCTTATCATGCACTTGGTCTTGTGAATGACCCATTTAGGGCACAATTCCCGTTTCTTCATCTCTTTGACTTGGTTGGTTGCAAAGCCTGAAGGACAAAGAGGAATTGCTGTGAGTCTGGGAAATGATCATGTGTGATACAGATCCTGAGGTGACAGGGTTTCACAACTCCGTCTGTCTCATGGCCTCTTTTTTTTAAGGTGACTAAAAAGGGATTAAAGGATTTTTAGACATGCAGGGTTCATTTGAAGCAGATTACAACTAATAATACATTCTTTAAAAATAGTCAAACTATAATTTTTTTTTATCAAGAACATAGAAATTCTCGGATCAGTCATATTTAACATGAAGTATAAATTAATTCCAGCTTTTAGCAGCTTATAGATGTTTCTAATTATAAGAGGCTTATTGTTGTCTGAAGTTTACTCAGACAGATTTGTCCACATAGTGTAATTAATTTCCCAACTGCCCCGCCTAACTCCCATTTACATATCAACATTTGAAATGGTTATATTCTATAAGAGAGTCCGTCTTTCATGAGTAATTGTCCCTGTGCCGCGACCTCTTGCAAATCCCTCGTCGGCCACAGCAAGGCGCTACACACCACCGTCGCATTTTTGATCCAGTCCGAAGGAGTTGGAGCCTGCAGATGGACAAATTAGGCAGCTGAAGGGAGCCAGTGGTCCTGCACTTGGATTGGCAAAGCTCCTTTACTGGGACATCGGCACTTAATCCTCACAGCTCTGATCATTACAGCTGATGAGAGGAGCAGAGGGAGCTGCAGTCTCCGCAGCTCCCTCTTTGCATTCTCCACTGCAGCACAGATTCCATTTTTTCAATTCAATTTTCTTTATATAGACCAATATTACAACAATAGCTGTCTCAATGGGCTTCATACCGGTAACCGTATAAGAATGTGGAATCCGTCATAGAACTCAATAGGTGATTGCTAAACTAAACTAAGCAGACTAAGCTAAACTGAGCATCCAGCCCCTAGACCCTACTATACTTATCTGTAAGGAAAAACTAAAAAAAATTATTCCAGGAAAAAAAGGAAGAAACCTCAGGTTTGCCCACATGAAGGAGGGATCCTCCCCAGGATGGCTGGGCGATGTACCAGAACTCTTAGAGGAGAATTAGCTTATCTAACTCTACAACTACATGTTTAAATAGTCCAGCAGATGGGCTTCATCCAGATGGAGTTGGGGGACGTCTGGGGGCGTGAGACGAGCCGGAGGCGAGGTCCACGGCCAGGTAGAGGAGCACAGACGAGCCAACTGGAATCTGGAATCACTCCCGGATTGGGAAAGGGGGTCAAGACATGAATCGCAGGCCCCATAAACTATTACTATTAAAGATCTGATTACCCTCCTTTTGCTTTCTCACCAACTATGATTCACCTGTTTACAGTCAACCTTTTTTAAAGTAAATTAGCTAATATTATCATATTTACTTGAAAATAAAATTGCATAATTCTGTTAAACATAATAATTAGATGACAGGTCTGATAGATTTTATTTGGCTAACTGATTAATTATTAGTGTCTAACGGTTAAATGTGGGTCATATATTCCTTAAGGACCATCTAGTATTTTAATGGGTCCAAAGCTTAGGAAAGTCTTTTATCTCACAATTAAATTGAATAATTGACCTTGTACTTTGTAAATCCTCCACACTGAGAAACATCAAAATAGCTAACTAAATGATTTTTGTGTATTTAAACATAAATTAGTCAAATCTTGCTTAATGCTTTAAGAAAAAGTAGGTAAATAAAGGAAACACTCTAAAGACCTATTGAGTGCATTTGCACTTCATCAAATAAAAATGTGATTTTTTTTATTTCTTTGTTTTTACTGATTAAGATATTAAAGCAAATTTTTAGTGTCTTCTTTAATTAGTGGCATGTCTTTTACAGCATCACTGAGAGAGTTATGATAATCAGGCCCACGGTTCAATCACTGTAAGTCTATAATGCTGATCAGAGATTTGCTGAATCTGCTGGCTTTTGGACGCAGTGTAATTACAGCACAGACATGACAGAGCCGGATAAGCAGTAAATTGGGATCACAGTGCAGCAGCTTGTCCACATGTTCCTCAGGAAGGTCTAAGTCTGCTATTCAACAGAGTGCCCTGCTTTATTAGCAGGGCAGCTGGCGTCACTCAGTGTTTGGTCTAGTCAGGTTCTTTTTGTGAATTATTTACGCCCTAGTAAGATTTTTGTTTTTTTCCCCAGACTGACTTGTGTTTCCGACCCCTTACCCACCTCTATGCCAGAACTTTCCCTCTTTAAGGTGCAAGTGTACCTCAGCAAGAGAGGAGCAGAGGAGTCTGGGTACGACGAGGAGCAGACCAGCCAGACAATAGTGCCAGAGACGTCACTACACCTATTTCCATGTCCCTGTCTCTCCAGCCATGTGAGGGACAGACGGTTCTGATTTACTCGGGTTAGTTTTTTAGATCAATTACTCATCTCTGCATGGCAGCTGTCAGTGTTCAGAAGGACCAGAGTGTGACTAAGAGTGTCTCATCCGCGTCTCACAGGCTGTTCACACTTACTCCTCCCCCTGTGGTGGAAGTGTTGCCTCTCTGCGGGGTATCTCTATCTGTTTGTACATTCACAGGGAAAGCATTAGCTTTACATAAATGAGTCATAGGGCCAAGTGTCTAAACAGACCACGGTGGAAGTCAGAAACGCTCCCACCTCCTCATCCCCTCGCCTCCAGGCTTAACTCATAGGCTCAACAGTCGCCGCAGTTACCCCGTGTGCCTTCTGCTTGCTCAGATACCAGGGATCCCACCTGATGCTTTGGGCGAAACACAGCAGATGTTGCTGGAGTTTGTGGCCAGGGGAGTGGTGCTGGACTTGCTCATAATTGAGATGCTGATGGGGCTCTTGCTCTCGAGTGGGGTGCCGGTTTAATGAAGTGGTTCTTAGAATCGCGCACTTCAAAGCCCACATGGAACCTGTAAAAACCCCACTTGTAGAAATCAGTGTAAATCCTCCAGAGCGATTAATGCTTTCAAATGAGGCTGGTCTGGAGTCTGGATACACACAGATGTCACCAGAGTTTGAGAAATGTGATTTAAAAACCCACTTATGAAAACAGTGTTTTCAGCATGTTGTTATGGCATTTTACTCATGATGGAGGACATACCTAAAGAAAATAAAGCCTAAAATAGCAGCATCTGGCTCAAAACATTTTTGCTGCACTTGGTAATGTTAGGTTGGGGGTATCTGGGGCTGTAAGCTAGCGGCAGAGAGTGTAAACAGATAGATGATGAGAAGTGGGGGCAGGCTTACTCTGTGCCAAAAGTGCTGCCCACAACTCAGAGGCAAATTTCTAATGAACTACTGCAGCTCTGCAGAAACTATGTTTATTTTTTTATTTAGTCATAATCATTATTCAAATACCACTGGGAACGCTTTTACAATAGTTTAAAAGATGATCAAAATGAGTCTTTTAAAAAAAACTAAGAAGTCAATAGAAACACCCCCAGAAATAAGTAAAAAATTGGTCAAATTTGACATTTTTTCCCAATAATGGGGTAACAAAAATGGTCTTACCAAGAATTCTTTTAAAAAAATCCTAGTCACTAAGACGTGCTTTCTTAGACACAAGATTATTTTGCTTTTGACATTTTTCACAAGATTATTTTTCATGCAAGACAGAAAACAAGACAATATTTCTTTGAAACAAGGGTCTTTTCACTTTCTGAAGATTCAGTTTTTGTAGTAACAGAGCTGTAAAGAGCTGTAAAAGAAGAGAGAGAGCGTTTAAGCCTTCGCTATAAACAGTGCCGACATACTGTGGCTCTGTGATGTTGTTATTTGTAGAACAGACAGATGGAGCTGCTGCGTGTGTCACATTCCCCCTGCGACAAACACGTCATACCCAACACCTGGAAGTGGTTTCCTCATTAGGACGGGCATTTCCAAGGTTTCCCTGGGAGAAAATCCGAACCTGCTCCTCAGCATCCAATTCTAAATTTGCTTTCATGTGTGTACCGCAATAGTGCAGCCCGGTGCAGCAGAAACCCGTTTTCATTTTCTGTTGTTTCTTAACGCAAGCAGCACTATTTTATCAGAATCTGTGATGTGTCTTCCATCCCACAGCAGCCTGGAATGAAAGTCCACTCTGAAAGAACATTACCATGAGGGCTGCTGCACCAACTCACCTTGCAGTGAAGTAATAAGTCTCCTTTGGGCTTGACTGTGTCCCTGTGCTCTTACAGCTATCAGTTTCATAGCATGCAATCTGCATCCTTCCAGCCTCCCACTACCCGCCCACCAGTGTTGTATTTGTTGTGTTCTGCCTGCATGTGATGAACACAGGAGCAAGTGCATTGTGTGTTTTTTTTGTTTTTTTCTTTGCAAATTGTGTATTTCTTAGCCCCCTCCATGGGAAAACACAAGGCAGCTTCTGGGCAGGAAAAAAAAAAACAACACAATCCACCGCAGAGATGCCCCGGCAAAGGTGGGAGAGCGTGGAGGGGCAGCTTGAAGTAACCCGTGAAAGGTGGAGGGGGTGTTTGAGAGAAAGAGCAAATGGAAAGCACGGAGGGCTTTTTTTTGGGGGGGGGGGTGTTTCTTCATACATTTTTATGACCACATAGATAAGGTCAGCATCGTTACTAGGCAACACTGCGACCCTGAGTTGGATTGAGTTGTGAAGCTGAGAAGTCAGACATTCTTTTTACAACAGCCATGCTTCGGTTATGCTGCCTGCGTTTGTTTACCAGCAGCTGGTCTGCATGTGTTTCCTGAGAGTCGGGTCTGACGGATGGCTTCAGCCGGACAATTGACTGTGACACCCACATAATTAGAAGGTCTGGCTTTTTCACGTCGTTGATCAAGTGGCATCCGCGCCTGCAAAGTGATGATGGTGATGAAGACTCACGATGAGGAGTTTTGGTGATATATTTTTAATGATCCGGTTCACGCAGGAATACAGCAGACTGTGGGCGTATTGATTTTTCCAGTTTTCAAGCAGGGAATGGAGGAGATGGAGACCAGGCGCATATGCAGCCAGAGTACAAATCACCCAAACTCACCCCGTTCTCACCCCCCCTCCCTCCGCCTTCACCCCCACCCCCAATATTTCTAATTCACTCTTCTTTTCATTGTGTCCTCTCCTGCATCACCCTCTCAGCTCTCCATCCTCACTTCCTTATTGGTACCACTCCTCCAGAAGCTTGTCATTATGTTCTCCCCCTCCCTCTCTCCCTCTTCCACCATAGCGCTCCTGCCTCGCTCCTTCTCTCCTCCCATTTCTGTCCCCTTCAGCATCCTAGTTTAGCACGTCAAGGTTAGCTACAGATATGATCCACTGTGCCTTGGGGCTATTCAATGGGATGCTGGATGGGGTTAGCTGTAGCAGACATCATGAACTTTAGGGAGGGGAATAGAAAAGGTTACCAAAGTGCAGGTGCAAGTGAAATCTCTCACGTGCTGAAAACTACAGAGATGTGGAAATCTGATGTCAAGAGGACAATTAAAGACTTCCCTTTTGGTTTATATTCTTATACCAGATAAACATTGGGTACCTTAAGGCAGTGTTTTACAACCTTTTTTGAGCCATGGCACACTTTAACCTTGATAAAAATCCCGCGGCACACCAGCATAAAATAAATAAATAAATAAATATATAAACTCATAGTCTGTATTGATCTACAGCCCCTCCACAATCAAAAGACATTTGCATTTTCGTTTTAATTATGATACAGAATAAGCGGTTTTTAAGTATAAAATGAAAAAGCATTTTGAAATATTGATTTTTCATTTGAATTTTGAGTCATTTGATGCAGCTTCATTTTGAAAATTAAAAAGCATTTCTGTTAATCCATTTTAATTGTCAAATTAGACATTTCTAAATGAATTTTGCTACACATTTACCCGAGAACGTCTTGAAAATGAAATGTCAAATCCCATTTTAATTTTAATTTTAATGAAGTGACAGAATAAGCTGTGTTGAGGAAGGAAATGAAAAAGCATTTTGGTGGATTGCTTTTTCATTTTTAATTTTGAGTCAAAAAATGCAGCTTCATTTTGAAAATGAAAAAGCATTTCTGGTTTTGACTTTGCTTTTTATTTATTAATTATTATTGTCAAAAGACTGGACTTGACTGAAAGCACAACCGAGTCCAAGATGGTTCACGTGGAACCACACTGCTGTTGTTATTCTGTTCTTTGAGACTGACCAGGGGGGTATTCCAGGAAGCATGTTTAAACTAGCCTGACTTTGAGCCTGAACTCTGGCTGAAATCCGCCTGAACTTGCTTACTCTGGGTATGTCGGTTCCAAAAGACCGGATATGAGTTGGCGTAATTAAGCTCGACTTGGTAACCCTGGGTTAATGCACGTGCACAGCAGGTACATAAAGACATTCTCAATGGATCGCCGATTTCTGGAGTCACCATGGAAACGCGTGGTGAAAAAAAAGAAAACGCTATACTTCAGTGAGAGGGAGTCTGAGGTTTTAATGACGGCGTATGAAGATTACACGTCCATCAAAAAAGTAACACGGCTGCATCATCAAAAGAAAAAGTTTCTGCGTGTAGAAAAAGAGCAGACAAAGTAAACGCACAAGTTTCTGATCTTGTTTCCATTTTCCTTGTGACGCACATACATATATAACTTATCCAATTTTGCCAACTTAAATGAATTACTTCTATTGGTAACAAAAAATTGAGTTAAATTTATTCAACCTAATTTCTTACGTCTATAAAACTCAATAATTGTTTATACAACTCAAATTTACGTATTTATCTAACTAAATGCCATATTACTCCAATTAATATTTTTTTCCATCTTAATTAATTACATTTCTTGAACTCTCAAATGCCTAAGTTTGAGCCGGCAGGTATACTCATTTTTATAACAATAAAAAAGACTAACCATCTGTCATGATTCGAACGAGAGTTCAGGAATGACCCAGATGCTGGAACCCGGAAAGAGACTTGACACAACGGTAAGTATAAAGTGGTTTAATCTGAATGTGAGCTTGACAGGGCTTCCTTCCAGAAAGAGAGAGCGAGAGCAGGCTGGTGGAATCTTGAGCGGGAATCTCCTCGAGGGTGAACAGCGGCGAGAGCGAGGCTTGAATCCAGACGAGACGAGGCGCAGGCTGGAGGTTACTTGAGATGGCGTGGGCGAAGCTTGAAGCAAGGCGAGGCGAGGCGGCTGGCTGGAGGTTTCAGGGTTGGCGTGACTGCAACGTGGGAGGACTGCGACCAGGTGAGGATCCAGAAGGTTAATGTCCTGAAGCAGAGCGAAGACAATAACATGAGCTAGGTTCTACGAGACTGAGACAACAAACATGAGCTGACCAGACTATGCACCATAGGAGGAACAACGAACTGGCACCGGCTGATGATCCAGGAGGAGTTTATGAAGGCAGGTGTAGATGAGGTGAGTGGATCCAGCTGGTCGCGTCCATCAGCAGCAGGAGGGGGGAGGAGGGAGATACTGACAGGCCATGACACCATCCTCTCTTTCACTCTCACTCATGGTGCAGAGACGTAAGCTCAGTACGGCAAAATAACTCGGCGAAGCACGGCAAAACACAGTAAAACAGCTAAACAACTAAACACATTTGGTCAAAAACCCACACCTAAACCCAAATCTGTCCAGACAGGCAAAGGGAATGATATCCCACAATCCTTTGCGGTGCCGCTCTAACAGCAGCACCAAAGTTACACCTTCTTAATTGAATTACTTTGAATGAAAGTAAAATAACTGTCTGAAAACTACGTGTAATTTTTAAACTGACTTACAAAAAAATGATTTATTTTAACTGAAACAAAAAATAAAGTTAGATCAAAGTAAAAAAAAAATATTTTTCCAGCATCCATATGTGGTCCTATCACCCTCTCACGGTGGAAAAAGTATTATCTGAGCTTCTTCATCCACTAAATCATCTTCAAATGGACACGCCATGCTGCTTCACCTCTCTGTAAACAAACTAAGCTTCAACTAAACCTGCTCCAGACCAGGTTATGTTCAGAGCATGAGTTGCCATGGCAACTTGACCTACCCTGAAACATACCTCCATTTCTGGAACCGAAACCTGAGGTTATCAACTTCCTTAGCCTCAAACTTACCGTGAGAGTTAGCATAACCTGCTTTCTGGAATACACCCCTGAAGACAGGGCTGATGTGATCCCACCTCCTGGTTTTAGACTGGTTGTACTCACCTGAAGTCTCAGCTGAATTTTTTGGAATTTTACAACTTATCCTTGTGAGATGAAGACTCCTTAAAGCCTGATGCCTTTGACACAGCTGGCACATTCCCTGAGTTTAGCAGTCCTAATTTAAAATATCTGCATTTGTCTCATTGCTGATTGACCTGTAGGTCTCGTGTCACTCTCAAGGGAGCGGGACGGTAAAAGTACACCTCCCTGATCTTTGTTTAGGACCCACATAATTCTGGCTCAGGGAAGCTGTAACCTTATACATGCTTGTATTAGGAGCCATGAGTGTGGCTTGTCTCTTATCAATGTCATTGTCTTTGCAAACAAAGGGAATCATTACAGAGGTGCTTAGAATGTTTCTATTCTGAGTTAATGGGTTGCATATTGCAAAGGCAACCTGATCCTCCTTTGGGTGGTGAAGGAGTTAGCTGAGGGCCAACTATTTGCTGATGATAACCAGTCTGTGTTTTGTTGTAAGAGACGCTGGGCTTCAGAGGAGTTGTCAAAATAAGAGGCCCCATGCCAAGGGATTACCCGGCCCATCTGCACAGACGCAAGGCACACAGGGTCAACCCCACGAACGGGGAGAGGGGGTATGTTTACAGGAGCTTGTGTGAGTGTCCTGCACTGTTGAACCTGCTTGATGGCAGAAAAATAAAAAATAAATAATGACTGAAAACGTCTGGGTACTATTGTTTGGCCTTCTTAACTCTAGATTTATATTTATATAAACTCAGATTGAGCGGCTGTGGTGGAGAGGTAGAGTGGTTCACCTCTGATTGGAGGATCGCAAGTTCAGTTCCCGCCTTGCCCACCCATGTGTCGAAGTGTCGCTGGGCAAGACACTGACCCCCACATTGCTTCTTGTGGCTGAGGTTGGTGCCAGTGTAAGGCAGTAGTGCCACCATCAGTGGGTGAATGGGACGGTGACCGTAAAGGTCTGTGGGCCATTAAGCAAGGTAGAAAAGTGCACGTCATTTAACATTTGCCAGACTGCGGCCCTTATTGCCCCCTTTGGTCAGAGTCTTGGTCCCTGAAAAACCCCAGCCCACGTACATCCCACCATCCAAGACGGATGCATAGCCCCATTCCCCTAACTAAGAATGCCATTTTGAATTTTAAGGAGTATCTTACAAAATTGTTTGTTATACCAAATGTATAATAGGGAGACACATTGGCAATATAAACTTCTTTTTCCAACGTGAGTAAATGAATGACTGTATGAGAAACAATATTTATTTATGGTGTACTGTCTGGTTCAATTGACCTAAATGTCAGTTTCTAACATATTGCAACGTCATCAATGGTCGCAGGACCCCGAAGGACCCTGAACAGTTATTGCAGGCTGAATACTTTTGGTTCCTAAACCCTAAATAAAAGTATAATATAAATGAACTGAGTGAAAATGACACATTTTAGAACCCTTTGGAGCCCAGAAGTCAAAAAGTTTGCCCACCCCTGCCCTAGACGGTTCACTGCAGTGTCACAATATGTGCAATTCAGCTTAATTGAAAAATCAAAGATTGTTTTTATGTTGGTGCCCCTTTAAAAAACTGTATGAAGCTTTAGAGTATGTACACATACTCTTCACCTTTATTTAAGGTTGCAGCTTACTGTGCTTCTTGACCATTTTTTCCCCCGTCTTACCAAATTTTTTTTTATTGCAACTTTGAGTTATTTGAATTGTAGTTTTTTTTTGTTCCTTCTTAAAGCATGATATTCTCTGGATTTAAATTTGGTCAGACTTTACATTCAAATGTGACAAAAAGGTTGTGTGCAAGGACACTGCAGTACTCTTTCATTTTGTCAGCTTGTCAAGCATGTAATATTGGTTACCTGGAACACTGGGCACTGAGGTGAAGCTCGATTTCTGCTTTCTGTCTCCCAGAGACTTTTGCCATAGGAATAAAATCATGTGTTCCCATTACAACAAAATAGTAACAAAACAAAAGCCCACATTTACCCCACAAATATTGTTTAATATTTATTTTATTCAAATCGTAAATCAGTAGGAGATGGAAAAAAAAAAGGTTATAAAAAGGATTTTCGCTAGGCAGGCCACAAGCTCACTGCTCTACTCCATTCTGATGCATCCACTTGCAGACAAATAGATCCATGAACGTCTTTGTTTTCCACATTCACTGAAATGTGGCTCAAAACTGTACGGCTGAATAATTTCAATATTGCTCGTCATTTTTGTTGCTCCGGAAATTTTGGGGATGTGAAGCTGTAAGCTAGTGGAAGAGCGGGCAAACAGAGCTCTCAGCAACAGGAAAGGGAATGGGGCTGCTCCATGGCAACAGTCCCGCCCACGACTATTAAATTCCTGCTGCTCTGCAGAAACTGGCCTAGAGAACAACCCATTTTTTTTAATTTTGGCTAAAAAAAAAAAGGCATAATCATAGTTAAAAGACCACTGGGAACGCTTGAAACTAGATCAAAAGATGGTAGACAGCAGCATTGATTTTGATTGATCTGACAGTTATGAAAGCTTTAAATGTAGTTCTTTGTTTGGCTTGAAAAAACAGGAATCCGTTGGTGCCAATGGTTAGCAATGGCTCAGTTGGTCATCCAATGATTGTTATTATTATTAATTAAAAAACTGTGGATACAACTTTATTTCATCATCAACAAGCAGATCAAAAATTTGGTGAGATTCCATTGCAGCATCAGTGTTACAGACTTCGGGTCACGGCCTTGTCCTTGTGAAGACTTTCTAGTGTGCAATGCTGTTCTCCTTTTGTCTGTCCACACAGTGACACTGAGGTTTATGCAAACGCACCCACAGAACCACAAACATGCATGGCCACACAGCAAGGCCAAAGATGGTTGGAAACAGCCCGGGGGCCTCGTTGTCACATTCGCTTACAGCTGTTTAGGCATCATGCTACTCTGGGCTGGGCTTCGGAGTGGGGGGCTGAGACCCCAAGCCCCCACCTGCCACCCACCCACTGAGAGCACAGAAAATCTGGCAAATATCCACCCAGCTCATGTTTAAAACTCGGCTTTCAATGTTACAAACACAAACTGCCATTGTGTAGCTTGGTTGTTGAGTTTTAGGTAGACTTTGTCACACAAACCTTTAGTCAACATTAATCTTGGATATTATTGAGATATAAATCATTTATCTGAGCTTTTGTTTTCTTAAAAAGACATTTTAATAAAAATTGTGTGCCAGTTTTCACCAATTTTTATTTCATGCTCTGTCAAGCAGGTGAAAAGAACTCCACTGACTACAGATTTTATCCTCCAGAATGCATAATATCCATGTATTTGTATTACTAATAGACATGCATGTTTAAGATGCCTCCCCCTTGGTCCTGAACATCATCTGTCTCTGGTTCCCCATCGAATACTTAAAGCTTATCAGCCCAAGGCCATGGCTTTTGTCTTCAGAGTGAAAATTGAGAATTCTATTTGGCGTCCCATGCAGCCTGTTCAAAAGTACAGCAGCTGTTAGTGATTAACACCGGCACCTGTTTTTCGACAGGCATGTATGAGGCATCAAAAGATAAAGAAAACACGAGACTTCTTCTGAAAAAGTCAAAATGTAAATAAAAAATGTCATTGTTTGAAGTTGGAGACCCACCCCAATCATCTTTTTATCTATTTTTTATTTTAAGCTTAATTTTCTTTTTGTATCTCCTCTATCATGAGAAAAATGCCACAAGAACATGTAAAAATACCAAAAACACAGATTTTCACGGTAGTGTGTCTTTAAATAACTCCAGGCTTGTTTCAGACACCACTTACTTCCTTGTGTAGGAAAGGGTTTGCACCATTATGCACACTATCTTTCACGAAAAAGTTCCTGCTTATCTGTAGTCAATGCCAGACGCATTGATTACTATGAAAATGTTTGATGCACACAAACATGGCAGATATGTAAACTCTGTAAGAAAAATGTGTTTGTATAGTAATATCAATTTACCTTGAAGACACTGTTTCCACCCTTTGCTTGCATACAGTTAGATCGTCACGCACCGGCTGTCATTTGCATATTGTAAGGTCAGTGCTGATGCTGTGCAGTGTTTGTTTGCCGTCAAACACATTGTGAGTCTGTGCTTACACTAAGAGATCCCCCTGTATGGGGAGTGTGCACACAAGTGGGAGGGCATGTATACTGTACACACAACTCTATGCAAATATCACTGTGAACTGGGTGACTTTGAGAATTAGTTTTGATCTTGTGCAAACAAATGTATGGTTTTCATTCTTTGATCTTTTTTTTCTATTTTTTAATATAATCTTTTCATAAAAAACCTGTTTGCTGAGCTAGATTACACCGATGCTTCGTTTCCTGTCAAATGTCAGGCGGCAGCCTCTAATGCCACACTCCAATCCAGTCCCAGCCTTTTTCTGGAAATTCTTCTTTTCTCTTCTGCCTATATATATATATCACCTTCTGCGACTTCCCCACCCAAATACAGTCAGGACCATAAATATTTGGACAGAGACACATTCTTTCTAATTTTGTTTCTGTGCATTACCACAGTGAATTTCTAAATAAAACAACTCAGATGCCATTGAAGTGCAGACTTTTAGCTTTTGTTTCATGGGTTAAACAAAAAGATTGCATAAAAATATGAAAAACTAAAGCATTTTTAAACACAATCCCTTCATTTCATGGGCTCGTAAGTAATTGGACAAATGAAAAAACTGTAAACAAAATGGTCATTACAAATATTTGTTTGAAAGCCCTATGTTGGCAATGACAGCCTGAAGTCTTCAACTCATGGAAATCACCAGATGCCGGAATTTCTCCTTGCTCTGCCAGGACTTTACTGCAGCGGCTTTCAGTTGCTGTTTGTTTGTGGGCCTTTCTGTCTGAAGTTTAGTCTTCAACAAGTGAAATGCTGCTAAATTGGGTTAAGATCAGATGACTGACTTGGCCATTCAAGAATATTCAACTTCTTTGCTGTAATAAACTCCTGAGTTGCTTTGGCTGGATGTTTTGGGTCGTTGTCCATCTGTATTATGAAACGCCGCCCAATCAGTTTGGCTGCATTCACCTGGATCAGCCCAGACAGTCTGTCTCTGAACACCTCAGAATTCATTGGGCTGCTTCTGCCGTGTGTCACGTCATCCACAAACACTGGTGTCCCAGTGCCACTAGCAGCCATGAACGCCCAGACCATCACACTGCCTCCACAGTGTTTTACTGATGATGTAGTGTGCTTTGGATCAGGAGCTTCTCCACACCTTCTCCATACTTTTCTCTTGCCATCATTCTGGTAGAGGTTGATTTTGGTTTCATCCGTCCAAAGAATGTTGTTCCAGGACTGTGCTGGCTTTTTTAGATGCTTTTTAGCAAAGTCCAATCTAGCCTTCCTATTCTTGAGGCTCATGAGTGGCTTGCATCTTACAGTGTACCCTCTGTATCTACTTTAATGCAGTCTTCTTTTTATGGTAGACTTGGATATTGATATGCCTACCTCCTGGTGAGTGTGGTTCACTTGGTTGGCTTTTGTGAACGGATTCCTCTTCACCATGGAAATAATTCTGCCATCATCCACCACTGTTGTCTTCTGTGGAAGTCCAGGTCTTTTTGCGTTGCTGAGTTCACCACTGCTTTCTTTCTTTCTCAGGATGTACTACACTGTTGATTTTGCCTCTCCTAATACTGTTGCAATTTCTCGCATGTTTTTTTTTACTGTTTTCTCAGCTTAATGATGGCTCCTTTCACCTGCATGGAGAGCTCCTTTGACTGCATGTTGTCTGTTCACAGCAACATCTTCAAAATGCAAGCCTGTGTCCTCTAATCAACTCCAGGCCTTTTATCTGCTTTACTCATAATGACATAACAAGGGATTGCCCACACCTGCCCATGCAATAGCATGGAAGTCAATTGTCCAATTACTCACCAGCCCATGAAATGAAGGGATTGTGTTTAAAAAATGCTTTAATTTTTCAATTTTTTATGCAATCTTTTTGTTCAACCCATGGAATAGAAGCTAAAAGTCTGCACTTCAATGGCATCTGAATTGTTTTATTTAAAATTTACTGTGGTAATGTACAGAAACAAAATTAGAAAGAACGTGTCTTGTCTATATATTTCTGGTCCTGACTGTACTCTGTACGGTCTGACAATGTAGAGGTTATGAATAGACTTCCCTTTTTCGTTATGCAGTTGCATTTAATGACCCACTCTGACGAAAATCATGTTTTTGGTGTTTTTAACATGTTCTTGTGACATTTTTTCTAATGGTGATGGACATATACTTAAAATAAATAAGCTTTAAGTTGCATTTCTGAGTATTTCTATATTCAACTTATTCGGAGCAGACAGAAACATGTCATTAGATAAAGATTTGTCATGTGAAAATATGCTGTGCCGGCAATAAGGTAAGAAGGCAAGAAGATGCAAATTTCTAAAGAACTACTGCCGTCCTGCAGAAACGTCCGAAAACTACACAGGTTTTTTTGATTTTGGCTATTAGTCATGAATAAAAGACCACTGGGAACGCTTAAAATATCTCAAAAGATGATTGGAGTGGGATTTAAATCATTTACGATGAAAGCTCTTTCCATCATTTTATCCTGCAAGAAGCTTCATGAAAACAGACTATCATAACTTTTTCAAAGCAAAAGTGGCCTCTTGGATACAGGTAAAATACAAAAATGGAAAACATCTATCAAATCAATTAAATCCATGTTCCATGTGGCTTCTTTTTTATTTACTATGGTCTTGTGGGGGTTGGAGTCTGTCCCAACAGTCACCCTGGACAGGTCACCAGTTCATTACAAGGTGATCCCAGAGCATGTCATGCTGCGGTTAATGAAAACAACTGCTGGTCAGCACAAGGAATCCAAAGCTGAAACACCAGAAGAGTCGGCTAATCCACTTTTTACTGACAGGCAGGAATCTCTGACCCACTGCCCTGATTCTTCTGTGTTTTCTTCTTATAGGTACTTCCACACACTTAAATTTAGAATACTTAATAGAGTCAAGTCTGATACGTGAGCAATACTACCATCAGACTATTTGGTAATATCTACGGGAAATTAGAAAAATGTTGGAGGAAGCAGAAGTGTTCTTTCTTTTTCAACCTCTTTGAGGTGAACAGGAACAGCGTGTTCTGGTTCAGACTTCAGCTAATGCAGCACAGTATTGGTGTTTGTTTGCTGCAGTGAGGTGAAGGGGGAGACAGGCAGACAAGTGGACAGGTTCTGTTGACAAGCAGCCTGGACAGCAGGAAAATGAAACCAAGCAAAACACTTGCACTCCTTATGCCACAGAATCACCCCCCCCCCCTGCATCAAACCAACACTCTTGGCTCAGTTGCAAAGACAAAAGTCAGTGACACACGTAGTTGCACTTATATTGACAATGATACAACCATTCTGTCACATTGGGTATTTAAAGATTCCTCCGTCCGTGTAGATATAAGCATGCAAAATGAAGACCCCAAGGTACAGACTGGGATTTCATTCTCAGTAGCATTCTGTCATGTGGGATAGAGACTGAGCTGCAGACTGCTGCTGGTTACAGCCTATCACATTCAGTGTAACCCTGCTCTGTGGACAGGCCCACAGGCTCCTCCAGCCTTTACCCTTGACTGCAAGGCAGGCGTTAAAATGGAGGGCTGGTGGAGGTGGCGGGTGGATGGAGTTAGAAGGAGAGATGTGCGCAATCCTTTGAGCTGGGGATCTGCCATCAATTACTGAGCTACCAATTTAAAATAAAAGAAAAAAAACACGATTATATCAATGTATTTTCAGGAAGAAGAAAAAAAAGAATAAGAAAGAAATTCCGACCACATCTGGGCATTGAGGGCTTGTGCGCACCAGCTGACTGCGCCTTCTTCCTGAACCATTCCAACTCCGTGCGTAAAAATTCCTCGGTGCGTCAGGTGTCTCATTTCCTTAATGCAAATGTCCCGCTCGCTGCGCGCACGCCCCCTCCCCACCTTCAACGAGTGTCCTGCCCTCACGAGCGACCGGTAGCCGTCTCTGCTCCTTTAAGGCAATGAGGAATTAAAGCGTCTGCAGGGGCAGGGGAGAGGGTTATTCTGTGGAACACTCAGAGAATCAGTGGGGTGTGTTTAGAGAGCGACAGCGGGGAAGATGCGCTTGATCGCCTCTTGCTGGACGCAAAGGGGCGATGAAGATGATCTGACTTTGGATTCTGAGAAAAAACGATTTTTTTCATTCCTCCACTCACTGATCACTTCTTAGTTCTCTTATTTTATTTTCTGAAATATATATATAAATATATATTTTTTGTCTAGTAATTTCTTTTTTCAAGCTCGGGGATGACCTATGAGTCAATGTTTCTTTTAGGGAACCGGAGCTTCTGATATTTTAAAGAAATTTAAAAAAAATACAAGATCTATTTTGTTTACCGAATTTGGAGGAGAATTGATTTTTGGCTGCAGGAACCGCTCTTCTCCGGCTCTGACTCAGCATCACTTGCACCCGGGCTTCACCCCTTCAGCATCCTTTTCGCAGGAAGGAGCAGCAAGAAGAAGCGGAGCGCCGGAGAAGCGTCTGCGCGCAGCTCTTCCAAAGACAATCATCACTGACGCTCATTTATCCAAGCGCACCGAAAAGAAACGAAATCTTCAAAAATAAAAAGCAGGGAGGAAAAGTAAGAAGGAGATTCTAAAAGTGTAAAGACTAAGACGGATTTGCTTCAAGACAGAGGCAAATGTTTAACCTTACCCCCAGCGAACAGAAGAGAGACCCAGGGAGGCACCGGTCGGAGGAAGAAGAAAAAGCATAGCTTGGGGGGGATTGAACGGAACAGGGCATGTGGATATTGGCTTTTATCTTTTTCCAGAGCATCTTGAATGGTAAGTTTTTCCACCTGCTTGCCTGTTATTGTGTGTGCTTATTATCCACAGTAGGAGGCAAATCACAGGTAGACTGTAAATGATTGAGGAGTGGGGGGATGGAGGTCACCTGTGACCCAAATGGAATGGGTTTACGTGGCTGTCAAAAAAGGTTGACACCCTTGTCAGAAGGAGGGAGATGGAGGAGGGAAGAATTGCTTTTTAAATCCTTTAAGCTGTCCCGCAAACCTTTAGACACATTTCTGGCCTTCAAATTCCCATCCTGACCTAAATGATAGATTTACCCCTTGTGAGAAGGTGGTTGTCTAATTAAAAAAAAATGTATTCAATAAATTGCATTTTCCCCTCATTTTCAAAATGTTATTATTGAAGGAGTAAAGTATATTTTTTAATTGTTTTCATGTTGTAACACTGATTCTGTGTGTTTCATTCTGGCCCTTAGTAATAAGTGACGTCTGTGATATAATGGACATTTGTTTTAACCCTTTCCTCCGCCCCCACTGTGAGCATCATTTTTAAAGCCAAGAAAAATCTTCAGAACCAAAGTCATACATTTAAACACACGCATGGACAATCCCAAATTTGCACTTTGTAGAAATTTGATCTGAAACTGCACATTTCCTTAAAACCAATTATGATTGGAGCTTCATGTTGCTTATATTCCAGTGCAGCTTAATGATGTTCAGAGTGTAACATTTTCTTTTCAATATTTCTCAAGAGTATTTTATAAATGAGCAAAACCAAACATGGCTGAGTTTTTCTCCCCAAGCATGCAGGACCTGTTTTCTGTTGATACACTGTGTGACAGCCAGCTTTGGTTGTTGTAAGCGTTAAAACGTACCTGTGCATTTGCACGAGCACGAGTCCTTGCACACAACTGCATGCATCTGCCCCCATGCAAGCACATTTGTGTACTTGTACAGTATATCCATAATCAATGGTGGAAAATTGATACAGTTTATTGCATTCGCTTATTGGCCAGAGCCTCTTGTGCAAGGAGGGATTATGGCTGCCTGGGTGTGTACGAAAACAAGCACAGGGAGACCAGAAGAAGGCGAGTGGAAGAAAATGGGAAAACGCATGTAAGAAAACGGCGTTTGCTCGAGCCTTGAAACAAAGCAAACCCAACGGCAATTGGTTTTGTATAACAGAATAAAGAGAAATCTAAATTACAAACAAAAAAAGTGCAAATTTAATGGTATGAATATGTTTAGCCTCACAAAAAAGGCTGTGATATGATATGGCGGGTCTCCAAAATGGATTTTTCCTTCTGGCCAGAATGATAAAACAAGGCGGAAACAAAATGGATTTTTATTTGTGCGTCGACTCCTTTTCAGAGCCGAGGCTACCATGAATCGGTGTGGTTTATTGACATTGACTCCATAGAAAACAGTATCTCCCTCAGCCCAGCTTTGGCTGAAACTCATAAAGGAACAATGAAGAATCCTCATTAATCATAATCATCTGAGTCTGACATTAGATCAGCTGCCATGCAAGATTGTGTCCGTTTATTGCATAAGGGATTATTGAGGAGGCCTGTGGCAAATGACTGATAGGGATTAAGCCGCAGACGGCGTTCAGTGAAGACTTTGCGCTTCATGTGTCTGTCATTTGCGCCGCAAATGTTTTTAGACGCTATTTGAACGGGTGTGTTTCTGTCAGGAGCTTGCACCTAATTTCTCCATCACTGCAGTGAAGCCTGTTCATGTCACTGGACATTTTGTTGATTATCATGAAAATGAGGCATTCATCGTCTGAGCAGTCGCTGTCACAGAGAATGAATGACCTTGTAGATTGAGATTGGTTTCCAGACACTTCTCGCTGTTTTAGAGTTAGGCCTACTCGCTGGCCTGTCTCTATGGTAACCTCCTTTATGGGTGTCAGGAGCTGCGTCCTAAAGCGATGCCCCATTCACTCTTGGTGTAGAATGCTATAGGCTATGAGTCATGGGATCACTAAACCATATTAGAACTGATGGCGGCTGGTTTTGTTTTCCTAAACTCGTGTACCTTGGAGTATGCTTAAAACTGGAAAAGATGGCAGAAGGGTTTCAAACAGATTTAAGAAACAGGGATTAGACAAAAACTGGGATGTGCATTAACCACAGCTGGTTTCCAAAAAGTCTTCAATAGGTCTGTATTTAAATTTGTATTTAAAATGTCTTGGTATGAGCAGAAGGAAACAAGCGAGCATGCATTTAAAAGTCAACAAGAAGAATTTCTAAGGGAGTTCATAATTTCATCCATACCAAAAAGATTTTAAAAAAGTGCAATTCAGATTATTTTATCTTTGTTAAAGATAATTTTATCTTGCAGGAAAAGAATTTGAGGACAGGAAGGCCGATGTGAGCAGCCACCTTTATTCGGCGGCGTTTAATGATAATCAAATTACAAACCTTGATATTTAGCAAGTCAAATAAACTCAACAACATATCAGGTGAAGTTTTTCATGTGCTTTTTGTGAAATTACTCTTGGAACAACTGCAGTGCTGTCCCATCAGATGCTTCAGTGCATCTTTATCAGCAATAATTGTCTCTGGATTTGGTGATATTTTTCAACAGCGTTAAAGAGACACTTCTCAAAAACAGAAACTAATTTTAAATGTATCCTTCAGTGTTGCAAACAGAGGTAGCCCAAACATGTTTGACTCAAAGATACTCTTTCCCTGTTGCACCAGTATGCACACAAATTTGTTCAGTGAAGAATGAAGGATTGTATACTCTTTTCTTTTTTAACACAACCAGCTGGTTAAAAATGCTCTGGAATCGTTACTGATTAAAATAATCATGATTCCTACTACAAAATACACTTCGGGCCCTGAAAAGATCCACTCTAATCATCTTTTGATCAATTGTAAATGTGGTGCTTTATTATGGTTATGTCGTTTTAACAATAAAAAAAAACCTGTATGATTTTCTTGGACATAGTTTCTGCAGAGCAGCAGGAGTTCCTTTGAAATTCACCTCTGAGTGGGGGGACAGAACCACTGGTGTGTAGTAACCCAGCCCCCACCTCCCATTATCTATTTGTTTATATGCTCTCCTAGAAGCTTACAGCCCCTCAAACCCCCAATCTATATAAGTGGTGCAACAAAAATGGCGAGCAACAATGGAGCTATCCAGCCATACAGTTTTGTAGCCAGGACGAGGAAAACAAAGACGTACATAGATCTATTTGTGCATGAGTGATGCATCAGAATGGAGTGGAGCAGGGGGCTTGTGGCTTCTACGTCTTTTTTAAATGTAATTTTTTTCTGCTCCTGAATCAAGGACTTAAATAAAGAAATACTCAGAAATAAAATTCCGAGCCTAATTTTCTTTATTTTTGTCCTCCATCATCATAAAAATGCCACAAGAACATGCTACAAATACCAGATATGCAGTTTTGTTTGGGCTGGGTCTTTAACATGCTCTCCTTTCCCACTCAAAAGAAAATAACATTAAAATATCAGCTTTGACACTTCCATCTGCTAACTGGCACAATGATTTATGGTTATTTTCCTTAAATATATCATGTTTCTGCTATCATCTGTGTCTATCAAATAAGGATCTATAAATTGACTCATCAATGCAGGAGAGGAAATATTGAACGCAGCCCCCCGATAAACTGCCGCAAGACAAAAACACAACAACCTAATCTGACTCATTTCAATTTTTGTTGGAGCGACAAAACAAGACTTCTCTAAGTGAGAGACTGTGATGATTTGTAGACATGCAGAGTGCTTAACCTGCAGCTGCTTGTGGCTTTACGGAGGAATTATCTGCTGTGCCATCTATAAATGAGCATTTATGCAGAGGTCATGTAATCATACAGTCAAATTCTGAACTCAATTAGCTGTGACCTTTCTGCACGCATGTCCACTTTGAAATGGGGGGGGGGTCCAGACCTGCCTTGCTTACAGGAGCTACTGACTTTAGTAAGCTTGTCAATTTTTACATGACCTCACATCACTGGCAACCTGAAACCCTGGATGGAAATGCTACAGAGGCTGCGGGTGGGAGTGGGGGACTGGAATTGGCTGCAAACAGTAAGAGGGAACCAGTGCTCGTGCCTCCATAAATCTGCATGGAGGCAGTGAGGCCGGCGTGATGATGACACTCCAACTGCTGGAGTTGTGAGGTGATTCCCAGATCTGCTCGCGATTTTCCCTTCATCTATAAAGGCTGAGTTATTTCTCGCCGGTGTTTCATCTGCAATCACTGCCTCTGATTAACAATTAAGGTTTGGCTACACAAGAAGAATCATAGCTCATGAAATTAAATTAGCTCATGAAAACATGCTGCCTTCATTTAAGTGATTGATCATTTTGTGGACCCTTAGTCTAATGTGAATATCTAATGGGCTAAATTAAGTTAACAAACCCACTTAAGTCTTGCTCACTTGTATGAGTAGTAAAAGGGTTTGTTGGGTTATATTTTGAACTCCGAGCGTGATTCCAGTTGAAAGAGCTGCTAATGTTGGGTAATGGATGCCCCGATGTGCGATCACAATAGATACCCCAGCTCATACATCTAGCTCCATAATGAGGGCTACACCACTGTACCAAACCTCCTCAAGTCTGTCTGGCTCTCTAATTAGGAGCAAGCTTTGGTGATTTTGTATGTGCGTGTGCCTGTGTGTGTGCCACATTTCACCCAATGTAAAATCTAATTACTGATCACACTGTGTCTGTCTGGATCGCAGTGAATCAGAGGTGTAATTGTGCAAGCCCATGTGTAAATGTCTCCTGCATTAAAATGTTAACGATATCATTTAGCATCCGCCGGGAAGAGCAGAAAAGCCCTCAGCACCCAGATGTAGGTGTTTGATCATGCGTGCAAAGTCAGGTTGTTGTACATCTGGCGTGGGTTTCCCTCTCAGACAGGGTGCGCAGTGGAGAGGATGTTTTTAATGTGCTCAGCACCTGTCAAAGTGACATGTTATATTATTTTGCTGTGCTGCTCAGGTGCTGCAGGGAAGGAGCTTGAGTATAAGCTTTATTTGACAGTTTAAAACAGGCTAAAGAAGGAGAAAAAACCACAATCTACTGTGCATAGATGATTCTTGACTACTTCATATTGGCTTTTCTAAGATTCATTCTTAAAAAGAAAAAGGGTTTTTAAATCCATTAGCCCATACATGGGAACACTGTGGCTTTGTGCATTCATGAGCCTGACCTTATTTTCAAAATTAGCTTCATGTGTTGTTTTTCCTTCATAATTAATTTTAAAAACGTCAACAATTCAAAAAGCATCAAAGCTACACAAAGAAACACAAGTTTTTGTGTCAAAGCCCATTAAGTCCTATCGTTACAGCATAAGGTACACTTAGGCCAAATCCAAATTGCTTCCCTACCCCTACGGCTTCTTCTCCCTACATTTATCCCTCCAACTGGAGAGATATGGCAAAAATAGTGTTTTCAGACTTCATAGGTTCCTCTATTATCAGACACGGTTGTGTTTTTTCACATACCTTACATGTTTTCATGGATGTCTTCCGTCTTCGTCAGAGTCGTCCAATGGTAGTGATGTGACGTATATAAAAAACTTTTTTAAGACCATTTTCTATGCATTTTTTTGTAAGGTATGTGAAAAAACATAAATAAAATAATAAAAGAACCTAAGAAGTCAGTTAACCTATACAGACACTATGAACTTTATTGAACTAATAGTGTTTTCAAATTTGGACGTTACTATCACTCAATGATGTGATCAATAGTCGCCAGACATCTATGTTAGCATGTAGCTGCCAGTGCTCTGAAAATACATTACAAAACATACTACGTACTTACATTTAAATGTAAAATTCTGTGCTTCAGAGCACACCAGAGTGAAGAAATGAGTTTCTCTGGGGCTCGGATCACCCCAGCCAGCCCAATTCGCTCCTCTTTAAAAAAAAAAAAAAAAAAAACACTTTCGGACACCACTACAGCTTCAAATGCTGTGTGGCATTTTGTCAATTGGAGCCATAGGGAGGAGCCAGAGGGGTAGAGGAAGCAACTTATATTCTGTCTTACTGAGTATTGCAGATGCTACTACAAGCATAAACAATTATATGCCTTCAGCAATTCTCTACTAAAACAAATGTACGCTGACCAGCAGCTAACCTGTCATACATTTACAGTTAACTATTACATTTTTCAAACTTCTGGCAAATATGTCACTTTTTGTTCAAATCTAGCTAAAAGCAGATCATTGTTTCATTTTCACGGCGATGCCTTGTAATTCCTCTAACTTATAAAGTGAACTTCATTTTATTAAAAAAAAACACCTTACAATCCAGAGCACCTTTTATATGGATTAATCCTGCTATACAAAAGGTTGGGTGTTAGAGTGAAGTGAACACCCTAAAACAGATCATGTGGAGCAGTGTTGGACTGTTTTTTTGCATATACTGAAGAGGTTGGGAGTTAGGGTAGTATCAGTAATGTTTTGTTTTAGCTGTAGCAGTCTGCTTTTTTAAGTATTGCAAACAGGGTTGTGAGTTCACGATATTGTGAATAACCTAACACGGCTAACACTTCTAACATGGCTAATGCATTACAATCAAGTTCTAGAGTTACTGTGAACACAGCCAAGGTTTGATTGACGTACAGCTTTCTCTTCAACTCTTTTGTCTCACTTAACGCGCCTGGTATGTGACATAAGCTTCAAATAAACCATTCATTTGTAGTATAGTGCAGAAAATACGGTATTACCTTCTGTGTCATTTGCAATTTAAAAAAATGCTGGTTGACAAAAAAATAAATTTAGGTCAAAAATTGATTGTGTATGAACAATTTTGGGCTTAACTGTATTGACTGAAATTATGCACAAAAAAACAAAAAAAAAAAAAACGTCACAGCATTTTCTGCTGTGTTGCTGTTGCTCTTTTAGAAAAAGTCCCCCTAGAGCGATGTCTTAAGCCCCACTCCCACTGAATGGGGATCGAGCGCGAAGGCTCCACAGTGTGGATTAAGCACGCACTAAAAGTGGAGTGGAGTCGCTGCTGGACCCACTTTTAAAATCTCACAAAAGCCACCAATATGTAGCAATCTGCGTCTTAACAGAAAAACAGACAATCAGAAAGGGCAGTACCTGTGCCATGATTGGCCAAGACAACTTCTCCAAGCTACCTCATGTGTCTTTGTTGTTTCTTTTACTAATAGTTTGTTTATTTATTATTTAATATTTTGAACAAGCTGATTTTTCCCCCCGGATACAATCTAGGCTATTGTTTTGAAATATGAACTGATAATATAAAACCTGATCAAAAATTTGCAGTAAAGATTAAAATAAGTCTGGACCAAATGGGTTTACAGCTGTGTCCAAATTCCTTCACTACTCACTAGTGCGTTCGCCATTTTGTTGTGCCGTCCGAATCTACAATTCCAAAATCGAGTGCCTTAGAAATTCCCCAGAATTCTCTTCAGATGAACCAGTGTGCATCGATGCTCACTAGATTGGCAAATATAGACCACAATGTACTAAGTTTGATCAATTTTTGCAAAAAAGAAAAAACAAGTATTTGAATGTACTTTTTTAACAAACCGTCAATGTTTTCAACTTCAGAACACAGTGGATTCATAAACACCCATATAGATTCAGTTTTCACTTTGTGAAATCAATGGCGTCATATTTGCCGTTTCAAAAAAATTAGTGAGCATGGTGTCCGAATTGCTTTTAAAATCCAGGGCACTACATAGACCTGCACTATATAGTTTTTTTTAGTTGTTAGAGGTTAGGATGGGAATTTGGACATAGCCTACGACAAACTACGATGGGAGAAGCTGCAGTAAGTCCTCCTGACCACCAGGGAGCACAGGAACCACTATAAAATAAATCCTAGAATACAACTCAGATGCCAGGTGACCCAAAACTACTGTGTTAATATCTGAAGAAGGTTTAGATTCTTTGCTTCTTTTTGATGGGTGCAGAACTGACAACCGGTGACAGAAGCGAGGGACAGCTCGGATGCATCAACAGCTGCAGCAGGATGTTTCTGTGACTTGACGGTGAAGGCCGTGGACAGCGCTCTAGGATGGGCTGTCTCCTATAGGACCTGAGCTGAGAAGAAAAGAAAAAAAAAACTTATTCTCCTTGAAGAGTTTGCTCAAAACTGAAACAAAGTCCTCTGGACTAAACTCAATCAAAACAAGGCAGGTTAATAAGCAACAATTCATGTTAAGGCTAAGCTATCCAAGGTTAAGAGTACAATTATAAATCCAGCGACTGGCAAACACCTTCCTTGACTTCATGTTTAGCAAAAAATAGTCTATTCAAGTGTACTTCAGGTAAACTTAGTCTATACTAAACTAAATACTCAGACAAGGCATTTAGAAGAAATGTCTAACTCAGTGTCCCCTGTAGTAATGCCCTTTGACCTTTTTCCCAGTGGATGGCTCCCACTTGAAACATGGCTCAAGGCCTGCTATTTTGACTGTCATTACTGATGATAAAGTTTCATCCAAGGCCGAACTGTTTCTTGGTTTTGTTTAGGCCCACTTTCCATTTGAGTGGAGCAGCACCAGGACCACCTTTGGTTTACTTACTTTCCTTTTTTTTTTAACTTACTTTTCCTTTGAAAGAAAAGTATTAATGCAGTGTTTCCTCCACAAGTCAATAGGCACTTATTTAATAAGTCTTAAAAAGATCTCAAAATTGCTGTATTTTGAATATTTTTGAATATTTCCTGTTCAATTCCAGCGCAGGCTAGGAGTAAATCAGACCACATTTGTCTCTGTCAGTTTATAAAACATATCTTCAGGCAATCATCATGTCTACTGTATCTTATTGTCAGCCCTGTTTGGTTACTTACAACAAATACAATTTGTGAACCAAAACCAATTTGTTTTATGAATGCATATATATGATTTTGGGAGGATTTTTACTGTTGGTGTTGAATGAAATTTACTTTTAAAACACAACTAGAAAAAACACCAAATACTTATTGGAGTCATCTAAGGTGATATTTCATTTGTTTCTCTAATGTTTTATTTAATACTTTGAAATTGTATATTTACAATAACAGGTTTTTGAAAATCAAACCCTTCGTTATTAGGTTTCACAAGAGATTTGCTCATATTTTACCTCACCTAAATTTATGAAAAGTAAAAATACAAGAACAATTTCCAGTTCTGTTCATGATGGGGTATAAGTTTTACCAGAACTCCTGGTGTTTGATTATTTGTGTTTTTTCTTCCCCTTTCCTTCTTTTTTTTCCCCTGATTGTTCCTAATATTTGAGAACAATATTGGTGGGTGCTATGATAATTAATGTTCAGTAGGAGTCCATCATTTCATGTTTTTCTCTGACTGACTGCTATAATAGTAGGTTTAATATCATTACAAATGTGTCAAAGTTGGACTTTAAATTAAATCAGGAAGTAATAAATAATGGATAATTAATTACTGATTTATAATTGTAGCATTTTTTGTTGGGTCTGGTGGTCTCTTGATAACTTTTGGGCTGGAAAACTACAACTCTAACCAGCATTACTGACACGGATTAAATGATGATGTAAAGAGAGTTTTTTTAAAGTGGCAAAATAAAACATCTGAGGGGTTGTAAAAAGAAGAAAATTCAAAGAAAAAACAAGAAATTTTCTGCCATACTTCTAAAAGTTCTGGAAAAAAGACAAGACAGGAAAAAGGAACAGAACCAGAACAAAACAGATGCCCTCGCCCCCTGGGGGCATTGCACAGAAATCCAGTTAGTGCTGTTTAAGGGACAGGTGCGTGCTCTTTGTGCGCACTCTCCCTGTTTGAAAATGAGAAAATTAGACAGTCAGAGGGGAGTTTGTCTGTGGATTCCCGAGTCACGTATGTATCATGTGCGTAAAGCATTTGCGCGCAGCCATTGCCAAAAACCATGTAACCCTTTGCTGATGCACGTGACTAAGGCTTTAATGACCACTGTTTCATGCTCCGCTTGCTCCCCGTTACAATAATAAAACAACATTATCTGCGTCTCTACAATGTATTAACAAGATAAATGTATTTAAAATGGGTTATCAAAATGAGTAATATTAAGAACGTTTTGCTTTTCTTACTCAAAATACATATCTGGAAAATGACAAATCAAAGTAGATGAACTCTTGGTGGTGTTTAACTTGAGAATGATGCCAGTCGGACTTGAAACCATGAGTCCACATCCCCGTAAACGAAGAATCCCACTTAATTGAATTGACTTCTCGCCACGGTCTCTGCAGGCCGAAGTTATGGATCTTAGATTCATTTATTCAAAACTCAAAAATCAACAGATTAATTTATTCAAAAATAAATTTAAAAAAATCAACTGAAAAAAAGTAACTTTTAGTGTATGCTTGATAAATAGAGGTGTGGCGTAAGAAATCAATCAAATTCTTGAGTCTCAGCCAATGAGTGACAGTTGGCAGCCCTGGCTTTAAATGTCTATCTTGTTTACTTTCAGAGGTCCTAGTAACAAGAAGTAATAAAGACATTCTGACACAATGTGACAACCAGGTATTGGGGTTGGTTTTCCCTATAAAGTTCATTATTAGGGCTACACGATATGAAAACTGAGATTTAGAGAGATTTAAATTGCGATAACGATATAATTTGCGGTATATAAAAAAACAGCAAAATAACCAAATAACCATTCCCATTACATTGCAACAGTTTAAAAATTATACTCCAAATGTCACTCGTCGACATAGGTGACAAACATCTAACATAATAGGCCTCCATCCGATTGGTCAAATGCATAAAGGGATTTATTTGATTCGTTAAATGGTTCAAGCTGACATAAGATTGTTTTAGCACATTTAAGGTTTACGATTCATTGCGATATTTGCCGTCTTTTGCGATATGCATATTGCAGAGCTGGATTTTGCGATAACGATAAATTTGCGGTATATTGTGCAGGCCTATTCATTATGATCTTAGTGAATAATTAGGATTTTAAAAGATGTATACATTTTTCATTTTCTAAGCTAGAAACCGCAAATAGGTTTTAACATGAACACCACCCCTTTGATGGTTGTCAACAATGTCTCTTATTTTTAAATAATGAGTATAAAGGAGGTGATCATTCATTCATTCATTCATTCATTCATTCATTCATTCATTCATTTGTTTATTCATTCATTCATTCATTCATTCATTCATTCATTCATTCATTCATTCGTTTATTCATTCATTCATTCATTCATTCATTCATTCATTCATTCATTCGTTTATTCATTCATTCATTCATTCATTTGTTTATTCATTCATTCATTCATTCATACATTTATTCATTTATTCATTCATTCATACATTAATTCATTCGTTTATTCATTCATTCATTCATTCATTAGTTTATTCATTTGTTTATTCATTCATTCATTCATTCATTCATTCATTCATTCATTCCAGTTTATTCATTCAGTTAGTTTATCATTCAGTCATTCATTCGCTTTATTCATTCATTTATTCATTCAGTCATTCATTAGTTTATTCATTCAGTCATTCATTAGTTTATTTATTCAGTCATTCATTCGTTTATTCATTCATTCATTCATTCATTCATTCATTCATTCATTCATTCATTCGCTTATTCATTCTATTCATTCATTTGTTTATTCAGTCGTTTATTCATTCATTCATTCATTCATTCGTTTATTCATTCATTCATTCATTTGTTTATTCATTCATCTTCTAAACCTGTTTTGTCCTATTTGGGGTCACGGGGGTTGCTGGAGCCTATCCTGAGCTACTTAGGGCTGAAGGCAGGTGACACCCTGGACAGGTTGCTAGTCTGTTGTAAGGCAGGAGGTGATCAACTATCCTTTTTTTTAGTTTTGTTCAATAAAACCAAATAATTTTCAGTGTTAAAACTTTTATCACATTCCCACCTCATTTATGTGTTCTCCTACCATGACAAAGGTGGATAAAGATGGAAAGATTTCATGTAATCCATGGACACCAGTGAAGATCACAAATCATTGAGGAAAAAAGTCTAGAGTCTAGTGGGTCTAGATGACCCAACTCTAATGTTAAAGTGCCTCTAGGATAGCACAAGGGTTACTTCTCTTATTATTCAGCATAATATATTCTACAGTATTTTCCAATGGAAAAGGAGATTTAAACCTAAATTCTGTGGGCTTTCCTCTGGTTGCTGTTATCCTTTTCCATAAAGTTTGATAAACTGTGTCTCATTGAGTCAGTGTGTGTGCATGGATGAATGGGGCTGAGACTATACAGGGCTTGGGGCCTTCAAGCAAAGTAGAACAGTGTTAATTGAGAATCGCCAGGATTGGTGATACTCAGGATTGGTTCTTTAGAAATAGGAGACAAAATCCCGCAGACCTCTATTGAGAAATAACCACCAATTACTCAGTCATAATATTTGTCAGAATAACCATTCTTACTTTGCTCTTGCTAATCCAAATTTTTGTCATGATATTTTTGCTGTAGCAGAAGTTATTCAAGTTATAAGCAGACCAATCAGAGGACTCAATAAAAGGAGGTGGCCTTGCATTGAATGTTCGAAGCCTTTGATTGACACATGTTCCAGAGCTCACTTTCAGTGGAAGGGGTGTGGTCTTCCAGCATGCTCACTACTGATTGAAGAGCGTTGTTACCATAGAACTATAGATTTAGATCAACACAAACTGATCACGGGTTACTGAGGATTACTAGTTCCAACATGGAGATGGACATTTCATGGAAAAATGGCAACTGAATTGGCTTTATTTGGTTGGAAGGCATTTTCAATGGGTGACTTCACACTCACTCAGTCCAGTACAATTATACAGTCACTTACTACGCTCTATGAAGTCCTACACTTCCTGTCATCAAGACTGCAGTTCTCTTGAGTTCGCCACACCAAACTCTACATGACAACTTTTTCCAGTTTGGGATTTTACGAGGAGTGTCTTATCCAATCTCTTAAAATGGGTTTACTGGGGTTCCCCCTGGATGAGTACCAATCACAACCCCATACAGAGACAAATAATAATCTCTACTACAGTTAGTTCAGAACCACAAATCAACCTCAAACATGCTTTTGAACCAACAAAAGACAAACATATCACCTGAATCAGATGTGGGGGAGAAAAAAGACACTCTACTCTGCAAGTCATAGTGCACACTGCCATACTGTGTAAAACTGGAAGAAAATCATCCAAAACATATTTCAAATTATTTACTTCTTCCTTTATGTCTTGTTTCTTCGTAGAACCTCACCGTAACTAGCTTCAGATAAAACATCAATGAAAATAAGAAGTGTGTCTGTTAAACAGCCTGTTGTCCAGTTGTTCTGTTCTTGTAATGTCACGCTAGAGCTATTTGTTCATTTTGAGGCCAGGTGACAGAGGTGTGATTAGTTTGCTATCACGCAGCCAGACAAACATTCACGCTGCACCTCATAAATACTGCCCCTTAATCCAGTCCTCCACACACCGGGGCTGGGCTCTGAACCAGACACACTCAGCGGCCCAAGGCTGAATTGATCCCCATCACTCCAGCCAGAGCATGATGCATGTACCTGATATAGTGTTGCTTACTAACAGCCGACGGTAGCCTGTCCAACTTTACCTTTGAGCCTTGCCTTCTGTTCCTGCATGTCATGGACATCCTTTGTATCAAAAGAAAAAAAAAAGAGGGGGGAGGAAAAATAAATCATAAACCTCTTCACCCCTTTTGCAGTTTTCAGCTATCACATTTTTTTCTGCTTTACAATCCAATTATCTAGACTGCATTTCTTGATGTTTCACCATCACATCTGCCCACATTCCCAATATTAAAGTAGGCTAAGGGATAATGGAGGAGGTAAAGCTGGATAGACAGTGTGACAGAAAGACAAATGGGTCCAGCCTGGTTTCTCGACACTGCTCTTTATTTTTAAACCTGGCACAGATGCAAAGATTTAAGACCAAGTTAGTGGGGGCTATTTTTAGCGCACCATTTTTAAGGTGCTGTCATCATAAGGTGTGGGATTTTGTGTGCATGCATGTGTTGGAGGGGCATAAATTAGGTGATTTATTTGGTAATTTGCTTGTGTTTACGTACGCTTCCATGCACCTTTATGCTGTTAGTTGAGAGGCTCTGCTGGGTGTGTGTTCTCATGTGCATGCACTTTATTCCAGAATGTGTGTACTTAATTGGGGCGCTGAGTGGGTGGGTTAGGGTGTTTTATGGAATGGAGCCACAGGAGTCAAATTTATGTTCTTCAGGCCCCTGATCGATCCCCCAGCCTGGTGAGAGACTGACTGGATTGTCAATAATCTTAGCACTCTGTGGTATTCCTAGATTCCCAGACCTGCTCAGCTCAGCGCAGCGCAAGGTGTGAAGGTGCAGTGAGCCATCTTATGCCCAATCACGGAAACGGCGCATTCACGTGCCACGAGTACAGCAGTAAAGAAAGTGTATGAGAAAAATAGGAAAATTCTCTTGCACTGTCTGTACCAAAAGAAGGTCATCTAGACAAGACCTGGGACATTTTCCTTGAAGCACGCAGCCGTTATGAATATGTTACTAAGTGTTCTGTGGACACTTAACACATAGATGAGGTCTATTATGAGTTGCTCTGAGTCAGTCTCTACCTGGAACATCCATTCCCAGAAGTGATTATGTTAATAAATGTTTGATCAGATGATTAAATTAAAGCTTGTACTGCAAAGCACTAAAAGACTTGGAATACATTTTTGCCAGCATAAGCTGCCTTGGCCTTTGCATCCCAGCCTCTGAAGGAACAGATAACCAAATGGGGGGGGGGGGGGGGACTGTTAAACCGTGTTCAGGCAGAAGCAATCAGAAATGGAGGGAGAGAAAGACAAAGGAATAAAGGGAAGGAGAGCTCCAGAATGCAGAATGTGGAGTGATGAGGAGGGTGTCAGAAAGAGCTGTGTTGTGGTCCCTTAAGTGTTGAGTAAACATGCTTGGTTTAGGGAAATGGCTGCGATAAATGTTTAATATGATAAGTCTATAAAGACAGTCAAATGAGTCTGAAGTATTAAAATGAGCGTGGCACGCAGCAGCAGTTTGCAGAAGCATTAGAGGGGGGTGAGTGGTGGGGGGATAATGGTAGGCCGCACTAATAGGATGAGAAAAGCCAGCTGCTGTGACATCAACATTAACACACTTCAGCAGCTGCTGGTCACAGGCGTGTGCTGGACAAAACAGGGACAGTGGTATTTCTTCAAAGGGCCATCAAGGCCTCCTAATGCTATTATTGCTTCTGCAATATTGGTTGGGTGGGGGGGGGGGGACCAGCAGGAGTTCAAAGCCCTTTCCTCCTTTTCCTGAATATTGAAGTGCAAATAAAAATCTGGATAAAAGCCGAAAACCAGTGAGCTTTAGGGTGGTCTCACTCTTGCAGCACAATTCAAATTAGTGCATCGTTAAAAGCACAAATGAGAAACAAATAAACAAACAAAACCAAAAATCGCACAAAAAACTATTGTACTATGGTGTAAAACTATTTACCTGTCATAGTTAGAAAAAACTACGATATTTTCTGCAGTATATGGTGCACCAGATTATAAAGCAAATCGTCATGAGGTATAAGTTGTGCTAAACTACAAGGTGCAATTAGCAAGACAAAAGAGTCAGAGATAAGTCAGTCAGACTTTCTTAACTGTCTTCACAGAAACTCTAGAACTAGTTTGTAACCTAATAAACTCAGGAAAAAAAGTATTTATTCTAACAAAGTGGACAATTCAAATGGTGGTTTATTTGTCTATATTTTTATGTGTTTAAACTACAGAATCCACGTTTGTTGGTGTGCATTTTTGGTTTGTTTAGTTTATTGTGTTGAGATAGGAAAAAAGAAGTGTTCCAATTGTTTTATTGATGAAACAAAGGGGGCTGAAAGAATTCATTTTTCTTCTTTTTGGTCTCATTTCGTTGTCTCCCGAAAAAGAGTTTGCATGTTGTGTTGTTTCTGTAAATGCTTTGAGGGAAACTAATAATAATAATGATAATAGTAATAATAACTGACCTCTCTGGATTTACTTGTATTTAATTGCTCTCAAAATGTTGCACATTTACTGACTATGAGTTAGTAACCAGATGTGTGATTTTTCCATAATAACAGCAGACAGGCTAAATTGGATCAAATAAAGCATTTACATGTAAATAGGTATGAAGGATAGTACTAAATAAATGACTTGAGTTGTACCAGAATGAAACAGCTAAGAGTTTGATAAACATCTCACTAAACCTTGGCTTGTTGTAGTGTATTAGCGTTAATGATGATTTCAGTGTTGCTCGATGATGAACTGGCGTCCTGCTGCAACTCAAGTGCTGTCTTCGTGCTCCAACCAAGCCTCCTTTTCGCTCATGTAGCACAAAGCAGGAAGTCCCAAATGTTACAGTTCCAAGAAAAACAGAAACACTGGAAGTAGAAGGGACACATTTCTCCTTGACTTCTTTTTAAAAAGTTACATTTTATGTAAAATAATAAACTTGTCCAGTGTGTTGTCTTCAAAGATCTTTTTGGTAAATAATTTTTGGCATATTTTTCGATTGGGAACTAGGTGGACCCATGGTATGAACCCAAAAAAGCTTCAAACTATGCTTTGTCTGACCAAAATATCCATTTCAGAATGTTGTAGTGGTGGGTGGAGTTAACTAAATACCCAGCCCGCTTCATCTTTGTAGGATCCAGTGGATGAGGCCAGAGATCCGTGGTGTCTATGACTCCAACTAATCTGTTTTCAACGTGTCTCAGACTTGATTGTTGGCTCACATAGTCACAAATTAAAGGATTTGTGAATACCTTGCTGACTTGAGTCCTGTATTGCTGCTGCTGCTAGCCAACACACTTTAGCATGCTCCATTCTAAGTCTCCATGTTGATGGTCCATCATTCTGATCATCAAGGGTTTTCCTGAATTCAGAGGAAGCTTCAGTTAATCTGAAACATCATACTTCTAGGTTGACATCATGTTATTATGGCAGTTTTTGTATGAATCCTAAAAAATAACCCTCTTTCCAAATTCTGCAGTAGCTAAATCCATTTTTTAGAAAAAAATAAACATAATTTGTCACAAGCTTCTTCCTGGACATTGTACGGGACCTTATTAAAAAAAATCAAATAATTCTTTTTTGACAAAATGTGCACCATTATCAGTTAGCTTGAAGTTTCCTAATGGATACCTATGACACTAAAAGTAGTTGTGTGTGGGTTTTATCCTTGTTAATCCTATTATAAAATATGAAACCTTCTGTGGAATGTGCACCCAGTTACATTTTTAATCAAACTATCCATTGTATTTGTTTCATTAGGTCATTTTGACATTTACTCTATATGTGAGAATAGGCAGACAAAGTTGCTGGTTTTGTTAGACATTGATTTAATAGTGCATATATATTCCGGAAAAAAAAGAAAAGAAATCTCAGCTCAAACACTATGTCAGGCCACTGTCATGACAACACTCCCACGAACACTGAAACCTCTTTGGAGCTTCTGTTGCCTTAGTTGGCATGCAGGTAGACGGCTGTCATGTTCAGGTACCCAAAACAGCAACATCTGTGAAGGCCCTTATCCTAATGCCAGCTGACATAATAGGGTTGGTTGTTCAGTATGTGCCATGTTGAACTCACATTCTGCAAACAGCCGTCTGGCCACCAAGAATGTTGAAACTTAATCATATTATCAAGGGAAGGTAATGTATGCCAGTCAGTAGATTAATTTAGAGCCAATTCAATTATATCCACTCATGGCTCAATCAGACCAGTTCAAGTCAAACAGTGGAGTCTTAAACGATGGAAGTTTTTACTTTGTGGCCAAAGAACCCACTGAACTACAGACTTTAAAGTTCAACTTTATTTGCACTGATGCTGTCAGCTACTTTATCATCTAGAACACTTGGATAAATATCTCTAAGGCTTTTAGAAAAACAATTTAAACAGTAAATGTTGTGTGTGTACATGAGACTGATTGTGACTTAACTACAATCTATGGTTTTTATTTTTTAACATTTACCATTTTATTTTTTCAACTCCAGGCGTCACAAGTGTTTGTTTTGTTTGCACTCATTTCTTGTGATGCAAAATGTGACATAATAACAATAATGACAATAATGACAAACCAGCATCGCTTTGGGATTCTACAACCTCCATCTTCTCTTTTGATCCTCTGACTTCCCTTACCTGCTTTTTCTCCCCTTTTTTTCCCTCATCCCCCATCTCTAACATCCCACCCTGTTCTTCTCTGTCCTCATTTCTGTCCAGTCCAACCAGAAATGTATTTATATTTAACGTGTAGAAATAGAAAAAAAAACTTGTAAACAAACTCGTTTGCAGTTTTTTTGAAAAAGATTTTAAATGTTTCTATTTCATGCTTCTGGGTTATTTTAGGAGTCATTAAACTAAAATCCATCCATCCATTAAAAAATCCATCCTTCCATCCATCCATCCAATCAACTATTCACCTGTTCATCCATCCATCCATCCGTTGAAACATCCATCCATTAAATCAACTATTCGCCTGTATATCCATCCATCCATCCATCCTTCCAATCAACTATTCATCCATCCATTGAAACATCCATCCATCCATCCAATTAACTATTCACCTGTTCATCCATCCATCCATCCATTGCAATATTCATCCATCAAATTAACTATTCGCCTGTATATCCATCCATTCATCCATCCATCCATCCATCCATCCATCCATCCATCCATCCATCCATCCATCCATCCATCCATCTATTGAAACATCCATCCATCCAATCAACTATTTGCCTGTATATCCATCCATCTATCCATCCATTTATCCATCCATTTATCCATCCATTTATCCATCCATACCTTCACCAGTTCGTCTATCCATCCATCCATTGAACTACCAACCGTCCATCAACCCATCCAATCAACTATTCACCTGTTTATCTATCCATCCATCCAATCAACTATTCACCTGTTTATCCATCCATCCATCCATCCATCCATCCATCCATCCATCCATCCAATCAAGTATTCACCTGTTTTTCCATCCATCCATCCATCCATCCATCCATCCATCCATCCATCCATCCATCCATCCATCCAACCAACTATTCACCTGTTCATCCATCCATTTAAACATCCATCCATCCTTCCATCCAATCAACTATTCACCTGTTCATCCATTGAAATATCCATCCATTAAATCAACTATTCGCCTGTATATCCATCCATTCATCCACCCATCCATCCAATCAAACCTTCACCAGTTCATCCATCCATCCATCCATTGAAACATCCATCAAATCAACTATTTGCCTGTATATCCATCCATCCATCCATCTATCCATCCATCCATCCATCCATCCATCCATCCATCCATCCATCCATCCATCCATCCATCCATTCTTTCCTAAGCTTTAAAATATGTTGTTTGAGGTGTTAGAAGAACCAAGAGAAAACATCACATAAGTTAGCGATGACCACCACACTGCTCCCTTAAAAATATATCTACAACTTATTGAAAAGATTTTTTGCTTCAGTGAGTTTTTCATAGGATTAGCTCCTGCGTTCTATAAATAAGACTACTTCCTGTTAATTAGGTAGGAAAAAAGGAGTGCTGCTCCATTCAGTTCTCATAAATTTAGAAAACGAGTTAAAAATACCTGCATTAAAAGTTTAAATATCTTCCGTTAAGTACCTTTTCACTTTGAAGAATGCTTGAGTGCAGCAGCAGCAATATTCGGTTTACAAGGTAAAATCCATTTTATCGCAAATATGCGTTTCTGTTAAATACAGCATTTGTTTTATTTATTGTATTGCATGTATGGGTTTTCCTTCACTTCACAGCAACATTAAATGAGGAGGTTTATATTCATTATCCGCAGAGGCAGCAGAGGGAGCTGCTTTGGTTTGCTACAACATAATTCCTCGTCAGATCCACTCATGTGCACTTATCACCATCAGCAGCATAAGCATAAATTAGACTTCAGTGTCTTTATTGCTCAGTTTTACTCAGCAACAGCGCAGAGTCCCCGGCTTCCCCTTTGATTAGACAGTCAGCCACTGTGGCCCATTTAAGACATGAAAATAGACTGGAGGAGGAAGAAGAGGCTCATCTGCTGTGGGGGCCACGTTTCACTGTTGCCCACCCCTCCAAGACATCAGAGAACGGATCTGTCGATGTGGATCAGCAGCTTACATACAGCCAGCCCTTTATACTGTCACAGCCCTGCTTACTATTCATGAGAGCAAATTGGTAGACAGTCATTTAACTTGCGTGCATGGTGTATTGCCTCTGGGCAGATCAGATCAGTGGAAATGCTTACTCACTCTGAACTCCCCGGCCCTGACTGGGAATCATCTGCCTTCATCAAGATGCCTAACTTCTATTTTATGTTTACATATTTGTTCTGTGATACACTGCGTGTGGTTACATGCATGTTTTTGAACATTTCACCTCAATGTGTTCCGTCTAGTTTTGCACAGCATCATCACATTTACTGTACACTCCAACGTACAAATGTAGAAGAATTTGTGAGGTATAAATATTCAACACTTTTTGTCAGTTTGGAAGCCAGGTATGATCTCCAGGCAGATCTCCAGGCAGACTTGTCCTCGGGGCTCAGAGCACATGGCACAGAGCTGCTTTAATTACCCCAAGTTCCTGCTGGCACATTGTCACCGTGAGGCGCATGGCACCGAAACCACAAAGAGTCAAGAGTCAAGGCATCAAGGCAGAGTCCCTCTGCCTTGATGGCGATGACAATTCAAACAGAGCGTCAGCCTGTCGCACAGATGGAATACATGTGTTCTGTGAAATGTGGCTAAGTGACTCTATCCCACTGCAGCTCGGATTCTTTCTTTGCATGCTCTTGTTTGTTTTCTGCCATTCTGTCAGAGCTGCAACAAAATAACCTGAACCAGACTGCAGTGCATGCAGGAATTAAACTAATTGCACCATCATCTCGTCACTTTACAAGTCTACCTATTTTTGTTTTTGTACCCGGATAAAAACCTGACCATGGTTCTGACACAAACTGTTTGCAGTGCAGTGACGCATAGTAACACATACGTACCTCTATGGTTATTGTGCTCATTTAAAAGAGGCTTTTTTTAATCTTTTAATTTTGATTTGACACTACCATATAGTCTGGTAAATTTAGGGGGCGGAGAATGTTGACATCAATCACACCTTTCACCTGAAAGAAAAATATATCACATGGACTAAATTTCATTCTCTGCTGTGAACTAATTTCGTAGACAAAAACAATTTCATATTTTTTTTTAAATCATTAATTTGAACAGTTTTAAATTTTCTTCTCTTATTTTCCATAACTCATAGTTCTAGCTGTTTAAAGTTGGCTCTGTGGTGATAATGGAGTTGTCTTTTGAAGCTTCACACGGCCAGTGTTAAACTGTGTTTACAAACCCTTCTGCAATATGCGATGAAGTGACCACTTCCATTAGAGGTCTATGTAAACACAACGCTTCACATTCCGTGGATAGCACTGCAAAACAAATTTCTATGACCGTTTTCAGACTACATACAAAGCGCATGGCCATTGAACATGCATTAAAGGTTACGCCAGGTTGAACTTTGACCAATCGTAGACTTACATTTGGTAGTGACAAATGGATGGCATCCTTTTTAATTAAATGTTGACCAATGTTGGAAAATTGATCACGGAGGAGAAATTATTAATTGCATTTTGCGAAATGGCCGAAATTCTATGACACCAAATCTTTGATATATCAAAATAAAGCTGTGAAAGAAAAGCCTGGAGCGAGATTCATGAGATTTGCACCCCTACGACATTTCACACCAAGCCTCCTCCAACTGTTGGTGGCGGAAATGCAATAGGAAACAGGAGTAAAAGAAGCCCCTTTCTTCTCACCCAGAGAGAGCACCATGGGCTAAAAGCTCGTTCTGGAACGCAGGTCACATGCTCAGTGTGAACTTAGTATTAGTCATTGTTACTTTACAGTCTCTGCAAACATTTAGAGCTAAGAGCTGTTTTCTGTCATGAATTGACAGATTGAAGATGTTCTGGTGAAAATTAAAGAAAAAGGTCAAATATAGATGCATATAATACATTATTGAACAGTACCATTTCTTCCACCTTTCGGTTGAGCTCATGAAAAATTATAGCAATTACGGATTTCCTCCCAGGCAGCGTTGTAAGTGGTTGGGCCCTCAGGCCATTTGTCGGGGCACGACACTGCTCTCTTTCTGCGGCTGCAGGCCCGATTCGGCGCCCACGTCACTGCGCCATTTGTGGACTGCTCCCGGGCTCAGTCAATTAGGAAAACGAGTTCCGCACTAATACGCTCTATTCCACCAGAATCCTTTACTTTTTTTTAATTAATTCAGTCTCGCTATCACTCAGCTTGTCTAAATTGAGTTGCTGTCCCGTACTTTTTATGTGAAATGGAAGAATATGGAAACCGCTGTGGCATTAATCCTAATCCAATTTCTGCACTGACAGAATAGAAAGGCATTTCTGAGCTGTAACACAGTTTGGTGATCGTATTTTTTTCTAGCCACAAGAATCTTAAACATCATTTTTGCATTTTTAATAAACTGATTTACTAAATGACGGTTGAGGATGGATGGAAAGTGTAGTTTAAGTCCATCCAGCATTCGGAAAACCGCTACGAACCATGATATTTAAGTGATTTACTCTTTTATTTAAAGAAATAACTGCTTGATTGATTGTTTCAAGAAATAATTCATAGGATACATAAAAAATTAGCATTATATGCAAATAAACAAGCTTTTTCCATCCCACTTTTGACGGAGTGATTAAAAGCGTGCCTTCCTTGGTACCAACCTTGAGCGCCGTCTATGACCAGGTGCAGTTGTGACCCTCCCCGCTCCCCGCTCTGATCTGTATTATCAACAGGGCGCTGGGAAGATTGATACTACCTGAGTCAGCTGGAGAAAGAGAATAAATCCGAATTTAATATGACTTTGATGTATTATTTTCATCTTGGCTGGTGCCACAAAGCCACTGAGAACCCATCACACTACCCTGCTGCATTTTAAAACATTCAAATTCGGAAGAAAAAACTTTTTTGATGTGAAAGGCTGGAGACAGCTGGGAATTTATAAGCCCCACCACTGGGGCTACATTTACTGTGCACATAAATTATAAGTTTAATAAAATAAAAGCAGTTTTTCATGAAAAGAGATGCTTTTCTAAATTTACAGTGTCTGCCTTTCATATGCATGCAAGAAAATATTGATAGTAACTGACATTTTTGTACCTTTTTGTTTTCTACTTTCTTTTATTAAAGAGCTACAAGGATTAAACATTATCATATAGTTAACTTAACTAGTATATTGTAAAAATACACAGAACCAGGAAAAGTAATTTAGGTCCCTTTTAGCAAATTCTGGTATAGTTCACTGTCAATCTACTGTTCCATGCAAAATGAAAATAGCTGAGGTTATTACTGGTAAAAAAAAAAAGATTACTTTAGATTATTTACCAATATATATCTATAATAGACAATTTCACAATAAATCATCTTATTTGAACCAAAAAATGTTTTAATTTGATTCAAACCAAAATCGATTCTTTTCCAGTATCTTTTTTCTTTCTATTTTACATTATTATTACAAACTGTTATAAAAGTGAATTACCGGATTTATTAATGCATTTTTTCTTGTTGCAATGTATTGACTGAGAACAAACCAATACCGAGTTTGTCTGCTGTCACTTATGTGGGCTTTAGAGCCACGTTTGTGACTAATAAATGGTGTAAATAGTTGGCCGTTGATCTCCTGTTGCAGTTTTGTTTCTTTACTTTAATTATCTAACAAAGGTCTTTTCTTTCTCGTCTTATGTCCTTGTATGGGAAGGGATGGGAAGGGTTCTTTATTTTTTGGACCAAAACACAGTTCTAAACACTAACTGAGAAAGGTTGAGATGTATCAGCCCTTTTGCCTCAAAACTACAATGAATCCAAATGCAGACTTTTGTATTTGGACCAAACATTCGCTCAAAAATTTGATAGGGGCCATAGCTTATGTCCTGGACGGTGCCAGCTTCAGTCATGCTTCATTGCCACAAAAAACGTTTGTTTGTGTCTGCATGATACACTGTTAAAAAAAAGTGTTTGACATCTCAGGTAATGGCCAAAGGAGGATTTCACAATTTCACCAAACATTGTATCACTTGATGCTAATTTTCCCATCAGATAATTTTGCAGAAGCCGAGCTAAGCTTTGTGTGGAAAACTTTTATTCCTTTTATCCCAATAATGCAGTTAGTCAAACTTTCAATTGGAACTTTTTGTGAGGATAAAATCGAATAATTGACATTATGTAAACAGGTTTAGCAATCTGTGAGCATGTTGATGTCAGTTTCAGTCTTCATTTGCATGTCAGCAGTTTATACTCAATATTTATGATATTGATATTGTTCATTTTGAGTAAAAATTCACAATCTGCAAAAACCAACAAGCGCTGCATGAATGTGTGCGCACGCGGGGACGGTCACTGAAATGTTTCATTGGCAGTTTGGAACTGCTGGAGCAGAGGAAAGGATGGAAACGTCTGCAATTTGAAACCTTGTTAGGAATTTATGAAGTGCTAAAATGCTTTTTCCCTGGAGAGCGTCTGAGCCAGCTGCCAGTGCCACTGTGAGCCGCTCAGAGCAGAACCTCATCCCCAAGCTGAGATGGCTAATGTAAAGCTCAAAGAGCCTTTGCCTAAAATTTTACACAATGGTCACATGAGTCCAGAGTTTGCATTTGCAGTCCTAGGAACCTTTACAAAATACTCAGATTGTCCCAGATAGTCTTAGATGTGATGAAAAAGCCCGCTGTGGTAAGTTGTATTAAATCATTCCAATAAAGTTACCAAATTCAACTAAATTAATTAAAAAAATAAATGTCAAACTAATGAAGAGGATCTATCCAAAAAAGAACAGTAAAAAAATGTTTAATCTGTCTTTTTCAAATAAATAAATTAACCAAATAAAATGATTTGCATCTGTAATCAAGCAAAAAACATTTTTAAATGTTTTTTTAATGCCTTCACACATGAAAGAACTTTATTTCATAGACTTTAATGAAAATCTTTTCTTTTGCCTTTACAGTTTTCAGTGAAGATCTACATTCCAGTCTATACTTCGTCAATGCATCTCTGCAAGAGGTAGTATTTGCCAGCACCACAGGGACCTCGGTTCCTTGTCCCGCTGGGGGCGCACCGCCTGCTTCGCTGCGGTGGTATCTGGCCACCGGGGAGGAGATCTACGATGTACCGGGCATCCGCCACGTCCACCCCAACGGAACCCTCCAAATCTTCAACTTTCTGCCATCCAGCTTCAGCAAGCTGATCCATGACAACACATATTACTGCACTGCCGAGAACCCTTCTGGCAAGATCAGGAGCCAGGATGTCCACATCAAAGCCGGTGAGTGCCGCTGGTGCATGAGATGGTCCGGAGGAAGTGAAGCACAAAAATGGGCACATTTGACATCCATCTATCAGCTACTCATAGTTTGAAGCCTCCATCAGGGGTGGAATCCAGAGAATGTGGTAGATCGAACTAAGTTGCAATCAAAATAATTAAAAATTCATTTCTTGAAATGTGCGTCATATTTTTGTTAAACGATTACAAAGCATACCAGTAGCTAAACTTTGTTTTTAAACTGATTTCAAAAGCTTTCTGTTATAGGTTTGTACAGACAAAACAAATCAACTTTTTGTGTTGTCTTTTGTTTTTAGTGGCAAAATTGCCAATTTTGTTGCTTTAATGCAGCAACATCTATGACCCCATTTACACTGCATGGTTAAAGTGACCCAATTCCGACTTTTTCCTCTCATGTGGCACTGATCGGATATGAGCGGTGAACGTGTAAGCAGGAAAAAACGCATGGATTCCGATTTTCTCAGAGCGGATTCAGGCCTCATTCATATGTGGTAATATATCTTATACGTGCATTTGCGTGTGCCGTGTAAGCAGACAAATCGGATATTCCCCAGTAAATGTTAGTCGTATGTCAGTGACGTCAACTCAGGTGGACACCACCAACTGAGATCACATGACTTATTATAGGTGCTTTTGTGCGCTGATTTTGCTGTTCAAGGACAGCTGGAGCCATCAACAGCCATGCTAAACGTTTGCCGTTTGGACCAACACGTATCTTCTAAATGTCCTTTTATTACTGTTATGATTATTATTAAGGCCTGCTCGCTCATAATTTTTTAATCGGAATCCATGCGGTTTTTTCCTGCTTAAACGTTCACCGGTCATATCCGATCTGAGCCACATGAGAGGAAAAAATCGGAATTGGGTCACTTGAACCATGCAGTGTAAAGGGGGCCAAAGACCTCTCCTCTGCCGCTAACACAAGGCTACAAGGCTGGCTGCACTGCTCCTAGCATGTCAGGGTCAGAACGTCTACGTTTGGTAGTTTCAGCATTATACAGTGTAAAGGCAAAAATCAGATACGGGTCACTTTTAAAAGATGATGTAAGCGGGTCATATTACGGAGTTGCTAAATAGATGTATGTAGCCGCTCGGCTTGTTTACATCAAGACTCATTTCCGGTTCTGGTAATTTCAACATTACTGCGCATGCCCAAATGAATTATTCCGACCGAAAGCGATACCCATGTGAACGTTTGTTCTAATCGGAAAAGGTTTTCTGGGCCCATGTGCACAGTTGAATTCTACTCCGACCATTGATCCGATCAAGATATTTTGCCCATGTAGCTTCAGCTAATGAAAAACCCCTGCATGAGACAGAAAAGTGTAACAGAAATAAGACTTTCATTCATTCATTGATTCATTCATTCATTCATTCATTCATTCATTCATTCATTTTCTATTCCGTTTAGTCCCTTTCGGGGTCACGGGGCTGCCGGAGCCTATTCCGGCCCCTTGTGGGCGAAGGCAGGGGACGCCCTAGACAGGTCGCCCTATATTTTATCCTGTGCAAGACACATTCTATTACTTCCATTGGCAGATTTGATCACATATTTTATTATTTTCTGTATTTTTCCAATATGTCTTGAGAAGATACTTGTGTTATTCCTGCCCCTTGTTTTATGATATAATTTTTATGGACATAAATTATGTTTTTTTCTTCTGCTTTGTCCATTGTAATGGTGTAAAGGGAATCTATAAGACTGATGGAAGGTAGAAAAATGATGATGCAGTTTTCCTTCCTCCTCAGAGTTCATAAAACTTCACTCTCAGCTAAAAAACCTTACTAAAACCAAAATCTTTGGTTTTGAAGAAGTCCGATTACGTTGACCCAAGACTGACCCTTTTTACCAAACCTTTTTAGAATTAGCAGCAAAAAAATCTCAAATGTAAGAAATATCGAACAGGTGTGGAACAGTTTGGATTTTTCTATTGTTTTTAGCTCAATTTTTAATATATTTTTTTCATTTCCTCTGTAATTGGGTGGCCCGGTACAAGAGAGATAATCTTTGTTTCATATTGTGGTGAAATAAAACTCTTTAAAATGAATGCATAATTGTAGCTTTTTCATGTAGCTCATCAGATCTTCAGGTTTTTTTTTTATTTTGGATTTTCTTCTTAGATGAGCACAAAACTAATAAAAAGACTTTTTGCTTTTGTCTAATTCTACAGTTTCTCGGGAGCCCTACACAGTCAGGGTGGCTGACCAGAAGGCTATGAGAGGCAGTGTGGCTGTCTTCAAGTGCATTATCCCTGCTTCTGTGGAGGCCTACGTCACCGTTGTATCATGGGAGAAAGACACTGTTTCACTCAGCTCAGGTAGGATAAACAGTTGTTTGGAACTTTAACCCGGATTCAAAGGTTTCGGCCCTGAGTTATGTTGGAGTTTTCTTTTTTTTTAAATCTTGTCTGACATTACTGGGACCACGATGCAGACTGTACAACCATGTCTGCTCATTAGCCAGAGGATGTTGATAACTGTCGCTTTCAATCACTTGGATCCTTTGTCCTTTACACACTTATCCTCAGCCAACTCTGTTTCAAGTCCGAGGGGTAAATGTGTTGCACCCACCACATGCAGACATTTGTGAGTTGCAACATCCAGCATAAAGACATCAGAACCTCCTGAATTTTCACTAAATTAAAAACAGAATATTTATCTCTATAATTGCTGCATGGGCTGCCCACTGGCCAAGTCTGCTTCACGGTGAGGCGTTCAGGGACCTGCGAGTGAGCACTTCATATCATTTGACTGAGGGCAGAGTCTGGGGCGGTGTTTTGGTGGCATTTTAAATGTGTGTGCTCGAGCATGAAGATGCGTCCTCTGATCCACGCCACTGACTTATTTACTGGCGGTTATTTGAGATAACTCGACGTTGCTGGATATACTGTCTGGGAGCTACAGGTTGAAGGCAGTTCCTGTCGTGATGCGGACTGAGCTGATGCGCAGTATTCACATAGAATAATGTTTTGCAGCTAAATTTACAATTCAATGAATATACTGTATGTGTGTGCTTATGTTGCCAAAGGATGTTTTTTGTAAATTTGTACCGGACCACACCTGCATTTTAGAAGATAAAATAGATTTTTATTTCCTAGGAGTATCTGGATAATGATTATTCTTATTTGGAAATTACTTGTTTCTAATAAAATCCACCCATCCTGTGTTTTCTTCCAACCGGCAAGTCTGGCCAGTCCATACAATATGCAGTGAAGTTTTAATGGGTCTTACTGTATTTTCTGTGTTCTTCTGAGTTGTTTCACCAGCATTCAAAGAGCAACAAAATTGGATTGTCTGTGTTTACCCCAATAAGTATTGCAGCAGGCGTGTGCTGTCAAAAGCATGAGCACACGGTCAAAATCACTGCTGCTCTACGATAAATATTTGATGGGAGCTTCTGATGGATGAGCGGATTCGCCCTCACACTGTTATGGAGAGGGTATGTTTACTCAAAGAGTGGGGGTTAGGCCGTAGTGTGTGTGTGCAAAAAGGATGGGAAGAAAGTAGAAGACACTATGGATACCAAGCAGGGCCTGACAATGGATTGGCTTGACCCAGCCTAGTTTTCCAACTTTATTTTTTCCTTTTTACGTGGCCCGTCTTTCCTTTTCCTAAAAGCAGTCTCAGTCTCAATGGACACAAAATAAAGCTACCCCACAGCTGCACTGAATTATTCATCTCAAGTTTTTGTTGGGAATGGTAACATCAAGTGCACTTGTGCAACCCTGTTGCCTTCAGAAGGAGAAGAAAAAGAAGATATTACTATTAGCCTATGTCCTAATAGCCCAGATGGCAAAAGAACAAAGGAAAACAGACCAGACACCAGATGAAATTTACTCTGATTACAGTATATTTTGGGTATAAGTCGTGTTTATTTTTGCATAGTTTGACTACAGGTGCGACAAATACTCAGGTATGATTTATATGTGATTTTCTTTTAAATAAAATATAAACAGGCTCATATTGTTTGCTCATTATTTTCTCACTGACAACAGCTAGAGGGTGCTGTAGGTATGTGTGCATCAGTTTTTGCTACTGACAGCAAAGTAGAAGAAGAAGCGCCGTTCAGTCTTTTCACGATCAAATGCTCCTTCTTGGTCCCGTTTTGTTTTTGTTTTTTTTGAGAATTTCTTTTCTCAGATTGTGTGACATATATGATTTGTTTTCCTTCTTTATTCTGCAATTTCTGGCTGCTGTGACTTATACCCGTATTTTCTGGAGTATAAGTTGCAGGAGCCAAGAAAAAAAAATAGTTTTAGGAGTATAAATCAGACTTTTAGAAAAATTGACCAGCGTAAAGCTTTATTCACACCAAATCCCATTCACGCGTCAAATTTGCGTCCACCGCCTCTTGTGACATGCATCAAATTCAATTGTCAACGCTTGTCCAAAAATGTCTTCACAAACTACATGCTCCCATCATGTGTGGGTGAAGCTACCTTGAAGCTCTTAGCCTCACTGCTAAATGGAAGCATTGACTGTATATATCTCTTTTAAAAAGCACATTCTACATAAGCATCGGGAAACACGCCTCCATGTCTATGACATCCTTCAGTTTGTTTTTTACATACGATGAGCTGTATCCTCTATACTGTAGGACCTGCATTTGACTGACGGCCCTATTGGCCCTTATTTAGTTGGAGACAAGAAAAATATTAATGTATAGTTGAAAATAAGAAATATATCATAACTGACGTAAAGCACAACATTTTAAAATATCAGTCCAAAGTTTGGAGATGCTGGTTATGGACCTTTTTTTAAGCCCATCAGTTTTTAAATTTGTAGTTTGTGTTGTGGTTTATAATATCTATTGTTCTTAGCAGTTTTATATGCTTTCTATTGTATTGTATCTTTTTATGAATGTTGGATCTTTCTATTTGTTTTTATGATCTTGAGTCCCTGATGAATTATTCTTTCATTCATTTGTGATGGAGCCTTAAGGCCCGTACACACCGGGACGAATATTCGCCAGGCGTTATTCGCCAGCGTTTTTCGCCACGTTTTTTGTGTTCACACCCAGGCGATTTTCGCTGACGATGAGCCGAGCAAACATGCAATTTCATTCCTTGACGTTAGATGGCGCTTAATATAAACAGAAATACATCTGTACACAAGGTGGCGCTGCGCAACTTTACGCTTCTTAAAGTCGCTTTTCACCCAGAAGAAGAGAGCAAGTATTTACGCGATTGTCAGAATCATACAAAGAAAACATGAATATTTCAAGCACCAGTAGCTCAAACTGGTGCTTGGTTCGGGGATATTTTATAATGTCCGTCATTATTTCTTCGTGGCAGTGTAGATGCTACTCGGCGTCTATCTTCTTCGCTCAGAAAGGCAGTTTTGTGTTTGAGCGCCCCCAAGTTGTGTTTTACTGTAACTTCAGAAGCTCCAGACACGTGTGCAAAAGCGCCATTCTCATTGGTCGAATAGATTTCGACGCGATGCGTCGAAAAAAAAAAAACGAACCCGAGGCGGGTTTTTTTTTTGACGCTTTAACGCGTGGCGTTTTTTCGCGTCGGTGTGCACACTCTCATTGGTGCCCTTTGTTTAGTCACGAGGCGTTAAACGTCGGCGAAAATCGCCGGCGAAATTCGTCCCGGTGTGTACGGGCCTTTAGGCCCAGGTCCCCTTTGAAAAAGAGATATTATCTCAATGGGACTTCCTGGTAAAATAAAGGTTAAGTAAAATTTTAAAAAGATATTCATTCATTCTCAAATTTCAGGAGGAGAATGATCAGATTTCATGTTTGCTTTGGATGGCGATTCTTCTTCTGCATTGCTGTCAGTAGCAAATACTGATACACACACCTACAGTGCCTTTAGTGGTTGTTAGTGGGAAGAAAACGAATTTATTAGCATATTTATGGTTTAAAAAAATCACAAATAAGTTGCTCTTGAGTATAAGTTGCACCCTTGGCCAAACTATACAAAAAAACAGAGACATGTACCGTACTCGGAAAAATACTGTACTCCAGAGCAACTTAAAGTGTGGAAAGTATGGTAAGGATTTCGGTAATAAAGTAGTTTCAAGACGGAGACCTGAAGAACTTTTAAGAAGAAACTAGGTTTCCATAATGTTTGAACGTTCACATCCTCACTGTCAAGAATAGATGCATAATTACAGACTGGAGGCTGTCTTAATTAATCATCTGTGATTGAAAAGTTAATTATAATATGAATTACCTTTCAGAATGAGGACTGCGTAGTAGTCATTTGAAGCGGTCTGTTTTTAATGTGAATGAGTGCTGTGCAGGCCCCTAATGTTGCCACTAACATACCATTAACCTGTCATGAATTTTAAAACGCATCTCCCAGCGTGAGCTTTCAAACGCCCGGCTCCGATCGCCTCCTCGCTCCTCTTGATAAACAATTGACAGAGCTAACAGAGAGATGAAAAAGGCGGAAAAAAAACAAAGAAAGAAAGTAGAACACAGAGAGGAGGAGCTGAGCCGTGCCCCCTCTGTGTTTCCTGTGAGGGTTTCATAAGGTGGACTTTCATTTGAACGCGTTTGAGTGCACTGGTGTTGTCATGCGTGTGCTGCTTATTCGTCCTGGTGGATTTGCATGTCGAGTGGTCATGATTTTCAAAAGGGACGGAGAACAGATGGTGTGTTTTTGTGTTTGCCATTTGCCTTCCTTTTGTGTTGCTTCATTGATGATGGGCAGCAGCTTAATGAGATAGGTGCTCCTGGCTGTAGACAGGAGCTTCAGCAAAACCAAAGCTCACAAATGAGACGAGATGCTAACAAGAGGTCACTTTCTGATATTTTAAATGAAATAAATTGTCTGTACGAATTACAGATTTTTGTCGATTTCTCAAGCAGAAGTAGCTGGTTCTAATGCATTAAAAGATCTCTGTCTGTTATGTCCCACTCCAATCATCTTTTGATGTGTTGTAAAACCATTTCCAGTGGTCTTTTAACTATAATTATACAGTTTTTAGCCAAAAAACAACATTTCTGCGGGACGGCAGTCGTTCATTAGAAATTTGCCTCTGAGGTGTGGGTGGGACCATTGACGCTGAGCAACCCCGGCCCCCATTCCCCTTCCCGTCGCTGAGACTTTGGAGCAGGGAACTTGTGGCCCACCCAGCATATTTTCACAAAAAGGCTCTTTCTCAAACAGTACTTTTTCATCTGCTCCTAATTGACAACCATTTAAATAAAGGAAAACTAAAAATGCATTTCAGAGCTTAATATTTGTCCTTCATAATCAGAAAAAGCATTTGTCATAAACACCCAAACCACAATTTTTGTTGAAGTGTAAAAATATGGTTTACACTTTGACTGGGCTTTGTTGATGATAGCTTTTTATTTAAAATCTCTAAACATGAGACACACATTTTGATGTTTCTTTAAATTATAAAGCAGCTCTTTTGCTCACAAATCCCCTCAACACGACACAAATCCTGAGACCTAAAACTTAACTTTACCTCTTTTGTTTTCTTTTTCTTTGTAATAATTCCTCATAAAACCCAGCTCTCTTTTAGTTTTACTGTCAAATCCCTGAGCGGATTTTCCGTAATTCAAATTCGGTATAAGTGGTATTTGTTTACATGAGCAAACTTACCGGTATTCCTTACTTTTTTTAAATGTTCCTCCCATTTACAATTCTTTGTGAGGATCTGGAATTTTACATGTATTCACTGGAAAAGCGCTTTAAGTTTCAAGTTAATTTTAAAAGGATAAACTCATTGTTTCAGTCTTCTATGCATGCCTCTTTGTTTTTCCTAGTGGTTAATCATTTTGTCACTTTTTAAAAATTCATTTTAACCTAATTCATAAATCCAAACTCTTTTATTTCTTTTTTTTTTATTCTTATAAATCTGTTTAGTCTTGTTTTTTCATATTGATGATGTACAGATGGTTGTGGTTTCTTATTTGCCAATATGTGTAGTACTTTGAACCTAATTTTGTTGATTCTTTATGAGACACACAAATACTTAATGCAGTTTTTGTTTTACTTTTCATTTTAAAACCTGTAATTTATTTATGGAGGACTACACTGACAAAAACTTTTGGTTGGTCCTTCAAATACTGTTCCTGTGCTTTCACTTTATTAAAAATATTCAATATTCCTAATAATCATTTTGAACAGTATAACCTCTAAATCCCACATTTGGAACTTTAGATTTCACAATCCACTTCTGGAGGTATTACAAAGAAGGTAATAGAAGTAATTTGGAAGTTATGTAATGCATGTTGTAAGGGAGATTATTTAAAGACCCGCTCTGATAGAAATGGTCCATTTTTCTGATGATGGAGGACATCTATAAAGAAAATTAAGCTTAAAATTGCATTTCTGAGTATTTCTTTATTCCAATAATTTTGGTTTAGGAACAGCCAAAAGAAGCCGTTTGAAAAAGATGGTAGTTGCGATGTAGAAGCTACAATTGGCGGGTGACAAGCCTTCTGCTCTGTTCAAATCTGATGCATCCATTAGCAGACAAATGGATCCATGCACGTCCTTGTTTGTCTCGTCTAAGCTGAAATCGGGCTCCAAACCGTTTGGCTGGATAGCTCCAATGTTTCTCGCCATTTTTGTGGAACCAGTAGTTTTATGTTGGGTGTGTGAAGGGCTGTAAGCTAGCAGGAGAGAGTGTTAACAGACAGCATGTCAGGAAGAGTCCCACCCCCAACTCTTTTTTTTTTTTTTTTAACTTGTTCTGTCCATTAGAGCTGAAGGCTTTTTGTGTTGGACAGGTTTTACTATCACAAAAAGAGGTTATATAGCTTAGAGAAACTAGAGTGTAGATTTGTATAAACCCCTTTTTGTTGTATTAGTTTTTATTTATTTGTTACATTTAGTGTGTGTGGGGAGGGACCACCCTCAACTCTTTAATGAAGTACTGCCGTTCTGCAGAAACTATGTCCCAGAAAAGTTTTATTTTATCTTTGCCTAAAAAAGTCTTCATCAAAAACAAAAGACCACTGGGAAGGCTTTGAAAATAGATCAAAAAAGGATTGGAGTGGGACTTTTAAATTCAAGAATGGTTATGTTGTTATAGATGACTTACACATGGCAATGTAATTTAAAAAAGGAAAGAAAAATGAAGCTGTTCGTTCCCCGATCTGTTGACATCTTCAAAGTTTCATTTCAGTCCAGAACTCTGGGGTTACAGGGTGAAATTAGACGGTGAGAGAACAGTCCCCTGTGGAACTCCTGTGCTACTGACCACCATGTCAGACACCCAACACTTTATCCTCAGGAACTCCACGCCGTCTGTCAGGAAGTCAATAATCTGGGCATATTTCAAGGCATCCACCTGCGCTTTTTGGAGCTCACGACTTTTACTGGCCAGCAGTGAAGGTATTGATTCGGTGCCACATGGTGCTGCGCTCGGATGTAGTCGAAAGGCAGCAAATGGAGTGATGCCAGTCTTCACAGCTCTCCCAGTTTACAGAGGAAGAGTAGACAGCTCCTTCTATTGGACCGTGTTCTTGCTACGTCTTCCCTGATCTATCTGACACCTTTGTCAACAGGGAGAAACTTACAGCTTCCAACACACTGGCATGCCTGTTAGGATATGTTCAAGTCCCTAATATAAATACGAGTGAACAGCAAGGCTCATTTATTCCCAGAAATGTATGTTAATAATCATAATAGTAATAATAAAATTTAACAATATTTATTGACTGTAGTAAACTGTTTGATTTGGAGATTTTCTAGATGTTTTAATTGGTTTTGAGAGCACAGAGTCTTTAGCAGCAGCAGCTGATCACTTCAGAATTGTCAGATCAGTGTTTCATCCTGGCTAAAACTTAAAGTAATCTCTGCCAAACCGTTTTTGGAATCAGATGATATGGGTATGAAGGACTTATTCCCAGTAGCGGCCACCGATACAATATTCTTAAATTAGGACATTTTCCTGTCCTTAAATCTTGCCTTGTGTGTCTTCCACTATTTGGTTAACTTGTTAGTCATGATTTTTAATGATGTGTTATAGCCCCTGTACAAAAAATAATCTAATAAAGTTCCCCTACTTTATAAAAAAAGTGCAAACGACACATCAGAAAATGCCTTTTTTAAAAACCAATGAGATTCTACTGCAATCACTCTCTTATTGTTGACAAACAGAGCAATTGTGGGTATGTGAGACTGTCCAAAAGAAGTCCTCACAGCAAGTAAATTTTTTGTCCGATGTGGGGGCAAACATTTACCCAGAGGTCTCAGCTTTCACCTTCCAGGGCTGGAGGATCTGCTGCCAACGCCTTGGTGTCTGACACCACAGGGCACATTGAGAGGACTCAATAGTTGGAGCATTTTTGGAAACATAATGTTCATCCAAACTGTTTGATCATTTATTAAAAACTGCAGATACTTCTATAATATGTAGTAGGTAGCCAGCTTGTATTTTAAGGAATGTGCATGTGTATACTAATAGTTTAACTAATATGGTGTGCATTAAGTTATTCATGGTAATAACTTTCTTTCTATACTATTCAGTTAATGTTAAAGACCCACTTTGATGAAAATGGTGTTTTTAACACGTTTTTGTGGTATTTTTTATCATGATGGAGGACACAGGTAGAGAAAATTAAACTTAAAATTGCATTTATGAGTTTTTATTTAAATTGTTGAGAATCAGGAGCAGACAGAAAAAAAAACTCCATTTGAAAAAGAGTGTAATTGTGACGTACAAAATACAATGGGCGGACCACAGGCTCTATTCTGCTGCATCTACTCGTAGACAAATAGATCCGTGTACGTCTTGGTTTTCCTCGTCCGAGCTGACATCTGGCTAAAAACTGTACGTCTGGGAAAGCTTTTGAAACAGATCAGAGGATGACCGGAGTGGGACTTTACGAATGTGACTGCAGGTGTCTGTCGGACGATGTAACTGCTCGGGCAGGAATTTATCATGCCAGGGATGTGCCACCGCCTCCATTTTTTACTGAGATTGACAGTGAGGGCACTGAGAGGCAGGCAGGGATTGAGCCATAAATTCAACACGCCCAAAGTCATCCCAACCTTGAACAGAAACAGGCCTTTGAGCAGAGAAGATGTGGTGAGACGTTGGGAGCATGGAGGCAGATTAGAGACATGGATGTGGGAGCATAGAAGATGGGTAAAAGACAAGATGGAGGACGTCTGAAAAGTGCAGGGAGAGATTCTCATCGGTAAACAACAGATGCTGTTAGCTTATGGTATGTATGGCTATTGCTCCTTGTTCCTCCAGCTGCCTTGCAGTCTTCCTTCATGTGGCTCTGACAGATTTCCTTTTCTCCACCCGCTCAAAAGCGGTTTGTTGATCTTGTTGTTTGGAGACAGGAAAATGGGTCATGGCTCAAGAAGGGTGCGTGGTTGCGGCATGTAAGTGTTGGAAGGCAGATCTGGATATGTATATAAGTGCACACACACGGACTCCCAGGTGCCGGAGTGTGTGCTTTTTGCCCGTTACTCCACCCATCCTGCAGTGAAAGCTTATAAAAACCACACGGCATATCATTTCACCCTCCCTTCCCTCTCCCACACAGATCAGCAGTTAGTGAAATGCTGACCCCAGTCTTTAGCTGCAGCCTTTTCCCAGCCCACTGACACACAAGTGCTTCAAAAAAATAACAGGACACTCATTGATGCTTATTGGTTTTTTATTTTTATTTTAATTTATAAAAATGTAAATTCTGTGTTGTTATAATATTAGGTTTTTTCAATTACTGTTAATGTTTCTAAAACTGTGGAAACGTTTTGGAGTTGGAGGGGGCAACAAAAGAAAGAAATGCAAAACACAAGAGCAAAGGGGGGAAAAAACTGGATCAATAGTTCTGTGCATTAATCACGCCGCTGCCAGAGAGAATTATGGGAATGTGAGCTGAAGAATGGTTTTTGTGCATTTGCAACATGTGAGTGCTGTGTGAATGAGTTTGGGGAATTGGAAGAGGATGACACAAGAGCATTTTAGCAAACAGTGACATGAGAGCAAAGACAGTTTGTAGGGTGTGTTTTTTTATGAGTCTGTGTGCATGTGTGTGTGTATTTTATTATTTTTTATTGAAGATGAAATCCTCCCTGTTGGTTAACATTTGTTCCTCTGAAAAGCTTTGATGTCACATGTTCAAAAATAAAACCAGATCACAATTAATTTGAAAGCGTTCACTGTAGGCTTTCTCTAGGGCTCCCATCCTTGGTTTTTTCCACATTATCACTTTGTTACACGTCTGCTCAATGATGAGATTTTCCATTTTTAAAGAAAGAAAAAAAAAAGCCCCAATTCTCCTCTGACTTTGTCTTTGAGCTGCTGCTGTTTGAAGTCTCCATCTTAGCCTCGGTGAGAGCTTGAGGACGTGATACATATTTGATAAGGATCGATTGGATGGTTACCGAGACTCAGAAGGAGGGAAATCGATCACGGACCGGGCTTCCCAAAAGCATCTTAAACCTAAGGTGATCTTTGCCGTGTCCTTCTGACTCTGCAGCAAAAGCCCACACTTGTAAATTTCCATCAAACAAAATGCAAATCCCATTTTTGTCTTTTACTTTTTTTTTTTTGGGGGGGGGGTGTTCTTTTTGCATTCAATGCTAAACAATTAAAAGGAAAGAAAAAAAAAAAGCTTGTTCCCAGCTCCTGGATTTGTTTAACGTCTTGTCTGAGGTTTATGTACTGTATTAAGCCATCCCCTCACAATCACTGTGCAAATAAGACAATAAAGCAATCTGTTTAGTGATGGGAGACTGAGCAGCAGACCGCATTCTGGCAGGATGGCTGTGATTCCCAGCTGATACTCCATACGGATAGATGAAATCAACAACTGTTGAGACAGGCATCCTTGCATCAGTGTTTACTAATAAACAGTGGCAATATGGCAGCCATTAGGCTGTTTAGGCGGGGAATGATTAGGGTGGTGATGGCTGGGCGCAATGGGAGACTGAACATGCTCTCATCTTTAATAGGCAGTTTGGCTACTGGGAATGCCTCTTTGTTTTTGACTTGGACTGGAGACAGAAGCTTAAATGAGTGCTGATTTTGGAGGAGTGATCAGTCAGTGCACTGCAGTAATCGGGTCTATGGTGATGCATTACATTTTCATGAAGTGGGTCTCCGAGATCCATTAAAACAGACTGTAGATTAAGTACATTTTTACCTTTTGCTCTGGGATAAATAATACTTTCTATGAGATCTATTCAAAGAAAAAGCTCATAATCAGTTTGGCTGGTTGCAGTTTTGCAGAATATATGGGAAAAACACGGTAAAAAAAAAAAGAATTATGTTTGCAGGATATTGAATTAAAATAAACAATTTGCTATATGTGTAAGTATTCCTACAAGTCAGCAAAGTACAGGACTGGATCCGGGCCAGAACTAGTCTGGCACGATGCCAAAATACAGATTAGTAATAAGCATGGCGAGAGCTAATTGGAGGCAGAACAAGCCGAATGATAAACTACGGCGGATGTGGATTTTGTGACAGGTGGTGGGGTTCGTGTCCATATGTTGGCAGCAGAAGAACTGGGATAAATGGAGTCCGCTGAGCTCAGTCACATCCCGTAATGCAGCAGTGTCTGATCCCATCTTAGAAGTGACTGATTAGGGTAAAAAAGGCACTTAATAACTCAAATCACCCTGCTGACCCTAATAAGGCTTTTTCACTCCGTTTTTCGCCCTCATCTTCTATCCAATCAAGGATTAACACATGCACTTATTCATCTCCCAGGGTGGTAAATCCAGAAAAATACAGCAAATCACACTGAGCCTCTTTTAAACTTTCACAAAGCCTTGGAGTCTGGTGCCGCATGCTGGGCATCCGTAACACTGATTAGACATGATCATGGTTTTAGAACACCTGCTGGACACCAATCAGAGTGTGAGATATAATTGAGCGCCTTTATTTTTTTCTACAAAAAAATGGACGTATTGTCCTGTTCCATATTTCTGGCTTTACTTCTAAATCCACTTTCAAAGGAATAAACGGTGAAAAGAACGTCATGTGTGCTGAGTCTCAGGACGGGGACTGATCAAAGTCTGAGGAAACTCACTTTGGAGTTGGTCTTGAAATTTCACCAGACAGGCATGGCATTTGAAAGGCACCGGCAAAAAGCAAACATGATCTCTGTCGTAGATAAAAACAAAAAGAAGGGAGCAAAGAAAAGTTTGCCTTTGAGGTACTATAAGATCATGCAGTCCTGCAATCCATTCTGATGCTGAAGGTTAGGTTTGATTGATCTGATGATTCATCCGTCTACAGTAGTAAGGATTCTAAAACAGCTTTCCAATCATTTGGTCTTCCCTGAGAGGGATTAGTCAGAAGGAAATAAAAAAAAGAAACTGACATCTTAGCGGACATTTTAGTTAGAAAAATATTACTGAGCTTGAAGGACAAACAAATTCTTTGCTTGCTTTAAATCGCATCACAAGGTCACACACAATAAACCCAGTTTTTCAAATGATCACCTCTTCAAAGTACACATGTAAGGCCACACCTGACAAGTTGTGGTTTTTACTCTAGCTTCAGCTGCTGCAACAAATGATGAGTCAAACATAATGTCAACATATTTGATATATTTTAACACCTTTGAATACGATGCATGATGGGATACTTCTAGTATTTGATCATTTTAGGTTTTCGAACATCTGAGTTCTTATTGTGGGAATTAAATCTGCAAATAGAGGCTAATTGTGAGAATATTATGGTTCTGTCACTTTTTCTTATTAGGTCTGTTGTTTATTTAGATGTTTGTTCGTTTTGTTTTTTACAGGTTTTATTTTTTTGGTGCAAAATCATGCTGAGGGGGCCGGCATTTCTACACAAATTAAATTCTTAAAATTGTGTATACTACAACTATATATATATACATTTTTTTAAGCATGTTTCACTTGGAAGAAACTTCTGAAGTTGAGTTTCAAATGTAAGTTTTTATTTTTATAATTCACACTCCAAAAGCCTCAGAGCATCAATAAACAAATTATTATGAATATTCAGATAAAAAGCTCATTTGAAATCAAGAATAGAAAGGAATAAAACATCAAAGCAGGGGGTTTTGTTGGATAGGAGCTGGACCCAGAAGCAGGACAGAGGCTGTAGAGAGTTAAAAACGGTTTATTTATTGAGTCCCAGTTAGTGGTGGAGGGTACTGGTTTGGGTGGGTGATGCAGCGGGTGAGTGGCTGGTCAGCTGGAAGCTGTGATGACAGATGATTTGGAGCCTGGGCTGGTTTCCTGTGGAATGGCGAGTGGTCGTATAGGTGGTGGAGACGAGGTTGGTAGGATTTCTGCAGGAAGCAGATGGACTGACGTGGGCTGAAGGGCGTGGTGGTCCAGACAAAGGCTGCAGGCTGTTGAGGTGATCGGGAGCAGGTGAGCAGATCGGTAGGTGTGGGAGGTGGCCAGGATCCTGACAGGGGGAGATTTGCACAGCTGGAAAGAGTTTATATAAGCTATGAGTCATGATGTGCAACACAATATCAGCTGCAATAAAGGAAAATCTAGTTTATTGTGAGAAAACAATTGTTGAACCAAAAAGGAAAAGCTTTGTTTTTCCCTTTAAAACGACTCACTCCTGGAATATTCTGGAATATTAGAACATACAGAATTAGCTGTAGAAACGTACAATAAACCAGCATCAACTGAAAGTGCAACAATATTAACTGTTCGTGTTAAAACAATAAAACTATTTTAACAGATTGATTAGAGCATGTAAGAATTTACCAGATTGCAGAAAACTGTTCATATTCAACAATATTTCCACCATAGATATTAACATAATGTTAATAATTTTGCCTTTTCCTTATTTTTATTTAAAGTGCTCGCATTACCATGAACTCAACTCAAATGCAAAGTTACTTGCGAGACATTTCTTCACACGTTTTGTCACAAATAATAGATAAATATAGCAGATTGTGAGCCAGCGAATATCTTATTAAAGAGAAATCATCTGTTACCACAACGGCAGTTTCCATAATATGTAAGCATTATTTTACAATTTAGAATAGCCTTAGTACATTGTTATTTAGAGGATATTAAGAAAAAATGTTGAAAAATGTCAAGTGGCAGCATCCACTCATGTCGGGACAGTCCGGTTTGATTTCTGCTGAGCTAATTGACCTTTAGATAAGGCTCGCTGAGGGAAATGGCAAATTAAAAACTTTGTTAAAATCAAGGATTTGTCCCCAAAGCATCACAAGCAACTGTCGTTATGTGGGTGTGTGTGGTTGTGCAGAAAAATGAAGCCCGTTTGAAATAATTTTGGATTTCATTTGTTTTATATCCAGTTTTTTTTTGTTTTCTTTGTCTTTTTTTCTGTTTGTTTTTTAACCTTTTGCCATATTTTCTCTCCAACCAATGTTTTTTTTTTACCTCCATTTCTTCCTTGCCGTCTCTCCTTTCAGTCTTGTCCATAATCTAAAAAAATACAATCAAATATTGTATATAAATAAACCTAATTCATCTAAGGTACTGTATATGACAGAAGCTCAATTTTAAAAATCAAAGTTCACATTTTCTGTTAAAATTCCTGCTAATAAAAACATGAGCAGCTGTTAGTCTTTGACATTAAACCTCCAACAGCACCATCCAACTATTTTCACATAGTTAATTAGCAACGATCTATTTGCTGCTTCTATTATCTTTGTCCTCTTTAACTCAAGGCAGATGCAGTCACCAGATGAAGGCCGGTTCCTAAATGTACGTTTACATTGGTAATAGCTAGGGTGGTGATCTGAGGGGCCCCCGATGGCTTGAGGGCCCTGTACATTTGCATAGCTTGCATGTACCAAAAGACAGCCATGATTAATTGATAATTAACAGTGTTTGTTCTCAGGTCCCATGGTTTCTAGGGTGCTGATACTTCTGCCTAAAGCCAGTCGGCCCATCCTTGACTTTTAACTGCAGCTCATAGCCCCTCTCATCCCCAAAGGTGCAACAAAAATGGTGAGCGATGTTGGAGCTCTCCAGGCGTACAGTTTACAGCCAGACAGCAGCTCAGAAGACGTACATGGATCTATTTGTCTACAAGCGGATGCATCAGAATGGAGCTGAGCAGGAAGCCGACGTATTTCCCACTTTACAAATAATCTCTGAATCGTCTGCTCATGTTTCACAACAATTTTGAGTAAATGCATACTCAGAAATTCAATTTTGAGCTTAATTTTATTTATACATTATCAGAAAAATTCCATAGGAAAATGCTAAAAACACCACAAACACAATTTAGGTTGGAGTGGGTCTATAAAGAAAATTCTAAATGAAGATATTTCCAGCTGAGCTAATTTGACTTGAATATATAGAATTTCATTAAAACTTATAGTCAAATTAAAAACAAAAGGAAAGGAAATTTTTTTACCTAGACTTTATGAAAAAATATTGCTGATTCCAAAACTATTTTTCATGCAATGCAGAACGTATGAATGCTTGATGGTCTTTTAAAGGTGATGTGAGACGATACCTTCCATGAAAACCTGGCTTTGCTTCCACTCACTCCATCAGTGTTTGTGACAAAGCATTTCTCAGACCGAAGCCTTCAGTAGCAAATGACCAGCTGACTTCAATGCAAGGTGACTCTCCATCTTCTTCTTGATGTACGAGGCACCAGGCCTCATTATTTTTCTTCAAGGCTCGTTTTCTCTTCCCTCGCCTTCTCTTATTGTAAGCTGAGACGCACACAGACACACACACAGAGACCCTCTGAGTTTACTTGCAGCCTGTCTTTGACCTCACCTTCCCATCTCACAACTAAGATCCAAGCATCCAAACTCCCTAAAGACTGCTGCTAAATCCTAGCGGTGAAAACAAGTGGCTGGGTGGGCTTCTGTCGTGTCTTCAATAAGGACTTTACTGTAATACATTTATAATAAACGCCATCAATGTTTCTTAATTTGACTCTAAAATAGCAACACTTTTGATTGAAATCGCCGTCCTTGGCCAGTCAACCTATCACATTCAGCAGCAACGTCACGAGGTGACAGCCATGAATGGAGTGGCCTTTTGACAGACGCAGCTTGTAATCTTCACATCAGCGTAGGAGTTGAGCCAGCCAATCAGAGCCCAGCACCCATCGCTGCACACGCTTATCACCTGCATACAGCTGCTGCTGCCCCCTCCGAGCAAGCCGCTGAAGAGGATGGAGAGAAAAGAGAAGAAAGAGCAAGAACAACATACATCACTCTGTCATATTTCATCTGAGGACTACATTCGAAGGTTCTTTCACTCAACCTGATCTATGTTTAGTCTTTCATTAATCAAAAATAGGGGAAACATATATAAACACGTTTGTTCGGATTAGCACGGCACAAACCAATTAATGCTTAGAATGTGATTCAGAGTGGAAGCAGGCTTTGTAGCCCTTGTGAAATGAGAAGGGGAAGGGAAAGAAGGAGAGATAAGCTCAATCTGAATTGATTTTCCTGTTACTTTCTGCTGTACTTGAGTTTCCATAGCAACGTGGTCAGGTTCCCTCGGCCTCCTAGGGCAAGTGTAATTGTTGTCTGTTTCTTGCAGCCAAACTCACAATGTCTTTCTTTCCTTTACATTCATTTTTTTAAATTCTTTTCTCTTATTGTTTTCATTTTATTTCCCTTATTTCCCCTAGTGAAAACACATTCATCTAAGCTTTTTTCTAAATTTGCATTTGCTGCCAAAGCAATAACTTTAGCTGAAAAACAAAATAATTTTATATAATCTGTATCTAAGAATGAACCTTATTTTTTTTTTCAAAGTTAATTTCATTGACCTGAAAGGCAAATGTCTAAGCTTTTTTTTTTTTTTACAAACCAGTGCAGGTTACACTTTCAGAGTCTACAATGGGACATGAATGTGGCATGGCTTTCATTTTGTTACGTCACTTCTTCTTTGCCTTTTAGCCACTCCCTTTAGTGGTCGCCATAGCGAATCATCCTCCTCCATCTAACCTTATCCTCTGCATGCTCCTCCCTCACACCCACCACCCTGGTGTCCCCCCCTCACTAAACCCAAGAGCTGCCCTTATGATGGATTCATTCCTGATAAATAAGGACAGTCATCATTGTGTGTTGTACTGGTAAAGACTCTGTTTTTGGTGTTTTTACCACGTTCTAGTGGGATTTTTCTCACGATGGAGGACTTATATAAAGAAAATTAAACTTATAAGTGCATTTCTGAGATTTTTTCTTGATTCAAATTGTTGTGAATCAGGAGCAGACAAAAAAAATGTTTTGTATTTGTGACGTATAAAAATAGGCTGGATGGACCTCCAGCTCCCTGCTCTGCTTAAACAGAAAGCTTTCAGCCGCTGGGCGACGAAGAGGGGGCCGTGAAGCTAGTCTCAGCCACAACTAGCTTTTAAAATAGCTCAAAAGACGATCACAGTGGAGCTTGAAATGTGAAATACACCCTTTTTAAACCATGAGAAAACCCTGGACAAACCCCAATCTAGTCTGTGTTCTCCTGCTGCAAATCAATGCTGATTAACACACATCCCAGAGGAAAAGGCGTTGAGGCCATGCAGAGAATCACAAACTACCATCATCGATTGATGTACATAAACTGGATGAAAAATCATTCAAAAATATGAATGTACAGGAAGTGGTTGCTGGTATTCCTTATCCAAGTTTCAGGCTGGTTGGTTAAGCCACATTTTTGTATTAAAGCACTTGCTGGTTATAGACCCACTCCAATTAAAATTTATGTTTTTTGGTCTTTTTAACATGTTCTTGTGACATTTTTCTGATGAGAGGGGATATGTATAAAGAAAAATTAGCTCAAAATTATATTTTCTGGGTTCTTCTTTCTTGAAGTTGTTGTGAATCATAATCAGATCGAAAAATGCTGCTTGAAAACACATCTATGACATAGAAAACACACCAGGCAGGCCACAAGCTCCCCGCTCTGAGCTCTCTGCAACAGGGAGTGAAATGGGGGCGGGGTTGCTCCCTGCCAATAGTCCCGCCCACAAACCAGATGTAATTTCTGATGTACTGCCACTCTGCAGAAACTATGTCCTAGAAAACGACACAGTGTTTTTACATTTTTGTCCAAAAACGGCATAACCTTTTTTTTAAAGACCACTGGGACTGCTTTGAAAGATGATCGGAGTGGTACTTTGATTGTGGCAGCCACATGCTTCAATACTAACGCAGGTGAGATCAGTTCAGTCACTTTTTCTCATTTATCTGACTTACTGTACACCTTTTTAGGAGATGTCTGCCTGAACACCGACAGACTTCTTTTTTGTCTCCTGCTTTTCCTTTTCTCGTTTTTTTTTCTTCATTTCTCTCTGAAACGGGGTGTTAAAACAAGTGAAAAAAATAAATAAATAACAAGAGACGTGCTTGCCTGGCGGACAGATAGGCGCTGCTTAACTAGCGGTTTCCTCTGAAGTAGGGGGAAATCTATTTGCTTGTGGAAGCTGCTTGCATAATCCTTTAGTTACACTTGCCAGCTGTGAGCAAAGATACGAAACTGTGGGATTTGGCATGAATATCATTGGGAGCACAAAGAAATGAAACTGATAAGTATTTCTATGTAGGGTCCTTTTGCACAACCTGGGATAACACAGAATCTGACTTTTTTTTTAACACAGTAAATAGGATTTTAATAAGAGAATTAATGAGAGCAAAGTGTTTGTAGCTCTCTTAAAAAAATCCAAACCACTAAAATCAAAGGTGGAACATTTTTAAAATGCAGAATCCAGAAATTCTTGGAGGGAGATATATTCAAGAACTCTCACCGTAAATGAAATTAATATTTTGCAACAGATTCTCCATTCCTTTAGTCTCAGCTAAAGAAAAAAAAATCAGCTTTAAATACATTAGATCTGTCCGTCCTAACCTCCTCAAATATTTATTTATTACAGACTGCTGATTTTAGGACTTTTTCCAGTGTGGTACAGGACAACAATAGACAGCTGCTGAAGACTAGCATCTTGTAGCCTCACAGCATTCTGTGTTTACGAAGAGGAAATGTTTTCAATCCGCTTTACGGCGTATGTTGCTAGTTTGCGAGGTATTTTTTAAATAATTGAAACAAATTCAGACACAAATGGGTTAATTTAGTAGTTCACCGTTTTCTGTTTTTTTTTAGATATCTGCTGTTGTTCCTTTTTTTTGTAAACTTCCAAGGGAACTTTGGTAAATTTCAAACATCATTTTTAACACACTGCTTTTAGCAATGGAATCTATTTATATGTTTTTAAATATCAAGTCAACATTAGTGGAAAAATTTGTAAAAAATATGAAAAATATTTCAAGATAAAGATTAATAGTGGAGTTTTTGGTCTTGTTGACAGAAGCAGAGACAGATTCATGTCAGTCTGATTCCTATAGTCAAATGTTAACCTAGAGTTAATGTCCTTCTATAGGTGTTGCACCTAGAGAGCGAAACCTCCTCAAATAAAGTCAGTTTTCTTCCAGAACTGCTGCTTGTCTTTCAGCATAATCCTTGTGCTTGTGTGATGTGAAGACTTCATATTCCATGGGAAACAATAGAAATATACAAAAAGAAGTTCCACCGCTTCCAGAGGGGCTAAAATATTGATGCAAAAGCAGTTAAATCACTCCAAATCTGAGTGTCAGGATGAAAATGGGCACCATGAACAGGGCGAGCGAGGCGAAGAGGGGAAGACACGGCTTGTAAAGCTGGGCTCTGAGGGGCTCGGGCGCATAATCAATGAAGTGAAGTGCGTGTTGCATCTGTGGCGTTGAGTCTGCTTCACAGAAGCCAATCCTATTTTTGCAGAACAGACAGGTCTGTTGCTATGCCGCTTGAGAAGGCCTGCTGCAGCAGGAGAAAGCCGCGGAAACATCCGCGGCACACCTCCAAGGTGGACGGAGGGAAAAACGGAGCGGTCGGAACGAGGGGAGCAGCACCTATGTGGTGACAGATCCAATTGATTATTGATGATTTGATCCATTACACCATTAAAGAAGGTGTTGACACCAGCAGAAAAAGAGGGCGGACTTATTCAAGTCGTTTTAGGCTGAGGTGTGAATGCAGGGAGACACATCCTGTCTGTTGAAAGGGCAGGTTGTGCTTTTATTATTTGTTATTTATTATTTACAAGTCAAAAATTCATATTAAAATTTAACATACAGTATGCACCCTTTTAGGCTTTTATTTTTTGGGACTAAATCTCTTAAGTCTCTTTAATTTTAGTCAAATCTGTCCAACACATGACTTAAAATTAGTACATGCAGTGTCTTAAAGAAAGGATTTTTGTTGTTTTGCAGTTTACATGCAGATAAACTCATGCCTACAGAAAGAATTTACTGTACAGACAAGATTATTGTTCCCAAACAAGTCAACCAGATTGTCCCCTCGCCGTGTTTTTCATGTCGTCTCGTCAAGATGGTGTCTATTAGACATCAGATTAGGGAGAGTGGCCTTGGATTAGCCAATCCAGAGCCAGAATCATCTTAGATTAGATTATAGTTTGGGGACATCTGGGTCGCTGCGTTGGCTCTGCTCGGGCAAAATAACATTAAGTCAGTGTTACACAGCGAGACAGTACACAGACTGTAATCAGCTGCCATGCGCAGGGAGGATGACAGCATTAAGAAGGAGATGGATGAGAAATCCTTTGGTTTTACAACTTCCCAATCACAGCCCAGCTCCGGAGTGCAACAACAAAAGCGGAGCTGCTCCTTCCTGTCCGCATGAAGTTAAAATTATAAGGCAAGACAGGAGCTGTCTGTGTCGTGTGAAAGCCAGAAAAAATAAAAAAATAAAAAAATCTAAGCCTGTGCAAAGAAGGTGATCAGGGCTCCGCTGCAGACAGCTCTGTCGGCCAATAATTACGGTTATTTTCTCCTCCTTTCCCTCCAGCTCTCTTTGCTCAGCGTTTGTGCTCAGGCCTCCTGGCAGATAGATGTGCAAAGATTACACCTTCTAATTGGTGCTAGTGGCTCTGGGACGGAGTGCTTCACTGTAGTTTAGAGCTGCTCACAGAGATTTCTGTGTATTGTAGATTTGTAGCAATGATGATAATGACCTCCGTATGCCGGGTTTTCTTTTTTTTTTTGTCCACGGCACTGAACTAAACGAAGAGCATAAAATATAGGGAGTTGGGTTGTGCTATAAAAAGAATAAAGTAGTCACAATTCACCACCAAAGCAAAAAAAAAGCCTTTTTAACATGTTAAACTGCTGTTTAATGAGTGAGACAATGTGCCTTACAATCCAGAGTGATTATGGGTTGTTTGTGGTTGTGCTTACTGATTTTGAGACATCAGAGTTAGGACATGGGGCTCTGTCAAAAACTTGTGTTTTTTACAAGTTCAAAAAACGTTTGGGTGTTATTGTAACTTGTAGCGGTGTTGGACTGTGGTTTTATGTGTAACTGTCAAGGTTGGGAGTTACAGGTATTGTGGATATGCTAACGTTTCTAACGTTTTACATGTTACAAACAATTTCTGAAGTTACTGGGATTGAGTTAATAAAGTCTGACTGACGTAGGGACTTATCTTCTCATTTAATGCATGACATGAGTCCAAAAACAGGCCATTCATTGACAGTGTGACCTGTAATCTGATACGCTACATAGTATGGAAAAAACGGAACTCTGATGTTGGCATTATGGCATTAATGTCTGGAAAACCTGTGCAATAACTTATTTGATTCAATTGTGTCCTTTATCATATAAACCAGCATCTTCCACCAAATAAAAGACTTTTTGATTGTCAATTTATTTGGTAAAATAAATTAATAGGAGAAGACATGGAGGTTTTTTTTTTACTGCATAAGAGTCTCTCTCACACAGTTTGATGAAAATGAACAAATCAAGTTAAGAAAATCAAAAACATATCTTAATGATGAAGCTGTTCATGTCTGATATCACTGGAGATGACAGTGGGATCTGCATGATGTTGCACGAGGCCCTGGTATTGCTTTGGATCTGAGCCTCCTATCCTGCTGAGAAATGTAAGAAAATGATCCCAAAATGAAAAATGTTGTCATTTTTTTTTCTTTTAATATTCACTGCACATTTAGCAAAAGGTCCCATTATGTTCCTCTGCAGGGAAATGATGTCTTGTTGCATATATGCATTTTCACACCGTGTGTCTGCTGTATATTATCTCTTGCATACAGCCTTGGGTGTGTGTGTTCATGCGTGTGTGTGAGACAGCCAGGCTCTCCATGTGCAAGTGAATCTATGAAACTATGTGATTTTTTTTTTGGTTGCATTTGCCACCCTTTTTTCCCGGGGTGTGTGTCATGTCTGATTAAAGTTAACCCTGTGAGGTGACTGCTGCCTCCCCCTTCCTCCATCCACCCCCTTTTTGTCTCTCCTTCTCCTATCTCCCTTTTTCTCCACCCTTTTGTCACTCAATCCCAGTTCTCCTTCCTCCTGGCGCTCTGACAGCACAGGAGAATGTGCACCCTCAAGGTCCCACCCTCCCCTCCCAGCTCCCATGGGTGGTGTTTCCTTGGAAACCATGTCAGAGTTGACTGGGTGGGTGCAGATAGATGGCTGCCCTTTATCAGACTACACCACCGGTCCATTAAAAGCAACCCAGGGGTGTGTGTGTCCACACGGGCACCCCTGGGTTCTCAGCCTAAATGGACCGTTCCACCTGACACTCGTGAATATTACTTCGACCCAGGCTGAGGGTGTGTTTGTGTGTGTTTAGGCTATTTTTCCCTTTCTTTGTACATTCAGTGTCTGTGCTTTGTTATGTCCAGTGCATGGTGTGTGGGTGTGTGTCTGGGGGTGTGTATGCATGTGTGACTGACTGGCAAAATCTGTCATTAACTTAGACATATACGGGGAGAGATTCTGTGCAAGTGTCTCCCCTCCTCCCCGTCCTTCAGAAAGAAACAAAATGGAGACTGCTGTTTTTTTTTTTCCCCCTGCTTTTGTCTCCCTCTGTTCCAAATGATGCAGCACAGAAACCTCCACTACTGGATTTAGAAATAATAAGAAGGTCTGATCTTTTGAAACTGCTGTGTTTCACAGATAAGCCGTATGACAACAGCAATTGGCTGATGAATTATTAAAATGCAAATATTTGCAATCGTAACTGGAGCCGCTCATCAGTGGAGTGCAGTTTCATGGTCAAGCTAGACTTAATGAAAATGTCCTCGACAAACAAAGGGGCCTGACGTGAACTCATAACAGATAGAATTACCTTTAATAACTGGCACGGCAGATGAACGAAGCACAAGCACAGGTGTGATCTAATGATCCTTTTAGCCTCATTTCCAATTCTTAATAGGGTTTAAATCTAAACCTAAATTACAAACGGCCCTCTTCTCCATTTGTTTTGTAGTTCTCTGTTTGTTTTGTAGTTCTCCACTTGTTTTAGTTTGTGTTGGACTTTGTAGTTTTGTGATTTTGTGTCCAGGCTCACTCCGTGTTGTCTTTTTGTTTGTAGTTATGTTTGAAGTGAAGCTGTAGGGGTGAACTGCCATTTTCTTTAGTACTCATTTTCTCCTGTTTATGTTCAGGAAGGTTAGTGTTTGTCTTTGTTTTCCCTTTTCCTTTTGGTTCAGATAAGATTTAGAAATTCAGTTTGGTGGGGTTTTGTTTGTTATTTTGGCCTTGGTTCCCCCTGAAGTCTTTTTGCCTTACTTTTAGTTATGGGTGTATGTTATTCCTTAATTTGCAAATAAAGGTGTTATATTTTTATAGAGACAATTCGTTGGTGTTTTTTGGTATGTTTAAACGAGCAAAAACATTAACATTTTATGTGATGCTCCTCTAGGGCCATTAGACTTAAAAATGGCGTGTAACAATGTTTTCTATGTAGCACATACAAACATTGATTTTTTTTAAAATCCTTTGAAAGTGTAAATTTTGATTTCGATTTACAAGAAGTTACAAAGTAAATTCAAGGTACCTTAGTTACTTACCCTGTCTTTACGGAGACATATTAACTCAACACGTAAATACCCAGTGGGTATTTACGTATAACATAAATAATAATTTAAGTATGAACCCATTAGTACCACATAAATCAAAAGCAAGTACCTCATAAGGTTCCCAGTACATAAAAAAGTACCATGTAATTTAAATACACTATTAAGTAAAAGAAAAACATTACCTGTTGAAAAAAGTCCTACAATAGAAATTTTTGTTGTAACATTTAGTTTTTTCCTGAGCAAACTTGAATTTCTTGTAATACCAGTTGTTCTGGCGTCATCAATGTTTCACTAGAACAATACTTTTGCATCTCTGCTTTAGTGTTCAAAGACCCACTCTGATACTCTATTGTAAAATCATTCCTATTTTCCTTTTTTTTTAATTATGATTAAGTTGTTTTTAGTCAAAATCAAAAAACCTGTGTCGTTTTCTAGAACATATTTTCTGCAGAGTGGCAGTAGTTCATCAGAAGTTCACCTTTGGGTTGTCGGGGGGGTGGGGGGGTGATCCAACACTGCTTCACCTGAGAGCTCTCTGTTCACACGCTCTCCTGCTAGCTTACAGCCTCTCACAACCTCACAACTTTACTGGTGCAATAAAAAGGTTGTCCCGGTGTACAGTTTTGAGTCAGATGTGAGCTCAGATGAGGAAAACAGAGATGTTGGAATGGGGCAGAGCAGGGAACAAGTATTTCACAAAAACTTTTTTTTTTTTTTTGCCTGCTACTGGTTCACAACAATTTGAATAAAGGAATCTGCAAAAATGCAATTTTGTGCTCCATGATGAAAAGCCAGAAGAACATGTTAAAAACACCATTTTCATCTTGGCATTGGGACTTTAAAAAGCTTATCAAAATGAACCGATTAAATTGTTGACTGCCAACCCATCATTAGATAATTGCTAGATAAATGTGTTTTTTTAAATAAATAATACTATTACATAAGAATCTGAGGGTTTGAATATTAAAGCATTTCATAATTAAAGCCAAAATCCTAAAAGAAGACAACAGAATTATATAATTTATGCAAGAAACAAAAGGAATGTTGTTATGTGGACCATGTGACGGATGTAAGGGTGGAATTGTCAAGACAACCTCTCATTTAAATGCCAGTGCAGTTGACATAAGGCGGTACATGCACACGTGCACAGTCTTATGTATTTATTGACACAAGGCGGTACATGCACACATGCACAGTATTATGTATTTAAGTATTTACCAAAGGACTGATCCAGACGGAGTTTAGTAGCATGTGATAATCCAGGGAGGCAGCATATGGGGGCCGGGGAAATTACATGTCCAGAAGAAAAAAAACAAATCTACACAACGCGTTTCACTGTTTTCCTATGACATTTTTACCAAGCGCATCCATTCCTACATTCATTTGCATGTGTCATGCAAGATGTGAGAGTATTTGGAATCATAACAGTAATACACTTTATGTGAGCTCATCCGAATAATCATGCCACTCAGCAGAAAAGATGGACAAAGAGAAGAAGGATGCTCCGAAAAGTGGTGTTGGACAGATGGGGCGTAATTAATGACATCACTGGATGGACAGCATGCTGCAAAAAGGGTCATCATAATATGATCAGAGGAAACCTCAGCCACTTTACTATCAGATGATGACAAAATGAGCTCCATATTGTCAGAATCACATACCAATTTAGATTTCCTCCCCTACTGAGACTTTGTAAATTGATTGAACTGCCATAGAGCCTGTACTTTCAACAAATTCTCATCCAATTTCACCTCCTGTTTTCTTTGGCACCAGGGTATCTTTTCCTGGTTGATTTGCATCAATAAACCTCAGTAAGCAAGGCATTGTAATGCCTAATTGGGCGGTAATGAGCTGTTGCATTATGCAGAGTGCTGAGGTTCAAGCTTATTAGTTGCTTGGTTGCCCATAACATTTTCCCATCTTCCCCCTGGTATCTCCGTGTTGCATGATTGTCAATGCGATCTTTTCTTTTCTTTCTTCCTCTCCCACCTCTTGTTCTCTTTCTCTCTGCTTCATACCCAGACTTTCCTCATATTGTCTCTTCCACTTTTCCCCTCTTTTTTCTCTCTGCTGCTCTAAAAATAGACTCTCATTATCCAGGAGGCCTGGGCCGTGTACAGTGAGGCAGCAATCAGCATAGCGGCCATGCACATCAAGCTGCACATTAAATGCCACTCTGCTAACGCCAGCCAATGTAATTTTCCCTGCATTACACACAGCCCTGCTGGACTAAAGACAGTTACGGATAAAAACAGGTCCTGGATTTTATATTAAAAAAAATATGTACTTCAAAGGTTAAAGGGATGTCTTTTAAGTAGCTAAAGAGAAATTACAAATGTTGCAGATGGGCATTTTGTTTGTTTTGGTTCCTGGAATTTTGTCTGGATTTCTAAAATGTAACGTTGTTGTTGTTTTTTTTGTTGTTACAATTGTTACTTATTTTGGTTTTTTAATTGTCATTTTGATTTTTAATATATTTTTGCGTTGAGTGAAACAAATCGTCGACATCATTTTTGCATTTCAGGGCCAGGATTCCTTGACTTTCTTGACCTAGTGGGGGCTTGTAATTAATGCAGGTGCTGGGAAGGCGTGAATGTGTGTGTGTGTGTGGGGGGGGGGGGGTATGTTCATCAGGGTGGCAGTGGAGGGTGGAGGAGGTGAAGGGTGGTGGGACTCATTTTTATCTTGCAATCTGAATGCACTAAGGAAGAAAAATGTACCCCGAGGCAACTGTTGACATTGCATTCAGAGCCGCTCTCTGCTGAGCTCCCGCTATTTATTGTTATAATGTATTTATATAACGCAGCTAAATGGCGAAACCTGTTCCATATTCATCTACATAAAGCAGAACTGTACTGCCTAAGGGTGGGTAGTAGACACAGACACACAAACACAGATGAGATTGTTAAGCACAGCCCTCCCATTGCTACCCCCAACCCAGCAACACACCCTGCCTTCAATGCCGACTCCCTTGCTCACTTGTCACTCTTGATTACCAAAAAGCAAGGCACCATATGCTGTTCGTTTTGTAAGCGCAACCACCTCCTGTGTCATCTTTAATGCACACACGGGCGCTGACACATGCACCTACATTCATTAAATGCTCACATGAGAATCTGTCCCAGACACCGTTCTCAGCTAAAGACAACGACAAAACTGCGATCCTCTTCAGCAAACGACTCTCAGATGATGAAAGGGAAATGCTGTTTTTTTTCCCCCACTATGATTTTCTCTTTTATTTTGATGTGTGGAATGGATGTGATCAGAGGGGCCTCACATCTCCACTCCTCTCTTTCTTTTATTCTCCTCAGCATTATGCAGTCCCCCCCCCCTACTGTAACAGAAAATACTCACCCTAGACAAGAGCAAACAGTTCCCAGCCGCCTGCTAATTCTTGATCTGCGTGTTTGCCTTGCAGGGTTTGTTTTTCAGGAAAATGATGCCTTTTAGCTCGTGTGTCAACAGAGCACCTAATTTCTCCCCCCAGTGCAACTGTATTATGTCATTTAGGTGATAGAAATAGTTTGTTTATTTCAAGCTTTAGCCAAAGCCGAAACTTTTAAAAAGCCACTCCAAAGAAAATGTTAGTGGTGTTTTCAGCATGTTCTTGTTGCCTTTTTCTGATAATGGTGGTCATTTATAAAGAAAATTAAGATTAAAATTGCATTTCTGAGTATTTCTTTGTTCAAATCGTTGTAAATCAGGAGCAGAAAAAAAAAATGCTGTATGAAAAATCTTTTATGTATCCACTTGAGATGACTAGATTCATGTCCGTCTTTGTTTTTCTTGTCTGAGCCGGCATCTGGCTCCAGTCCGTACAGCTGGAGGGGCTGTGAGCTAGCAGGAGAGAGTGCAAACAAAGGGATGATGGAAAATGAGGGCAGGCTTACTCTGTGCCACTAGCCCCACCCACAAATCAATGGCGAATTTCTAATGAACCACTGCAGAAACTATGTCCTATTGAAAACAACACATATATTTTGGCCAAAAAACGTCAAAATCACAATTAAATGAACCACTGGAAACAATTTAAAAATAGATCAAAAGATGCCTGGAGTGGGACTGTATGGCGTTAACAAATTGACGTGTTTGTGAACGCAAATGATATTGTAAAAAACATGCAACCTGCTGTCATTTCCCTTCATCATCTTGGTTTGTTCTCATCATGCGGGCTGCCTGACTGACAGCAGTCACTGATTAACATATTGACTCTGACTGACTGACTGCCTGGTCTTCTAAATGACTGTCTAAAGTGAAGACTCGCTGACTGGCTGGCTCGCCTAATGACCAACACGGCCACATGACTGTTTACTCACTCGCTAATTAACTGACTGATCCGCTAAATTCCCGGCTCATCTCTGACTGGCCGACTGACCATCGGCTGTCATCCCGACTCCTCTGGCGCCTGACGAGCTTTTGTCGCCGTGATGAGGGAAGCCCCACTCCAGATCATTGTCTGCTTGACAGGCATATTTCCATTTTTTCTTATTAAGTGGGATATTGAGAGAAATTTGAAGAAGTGGCGAGAAGTGGAAAGGACCTGGGAAGAAATAAATTGGCAGCTCTGTCTCTGAGTGTGTGTATTTATTTTGATGGGAGACACCAACCCTTCGGTCCTTATTTTCTGGCGAAGGACTTCATCTTGAGGAGCATTTGTCTGCAATGTGAGATCAGCAAAAGTGGGATTGTATACATTTGACAAAATTGCTGAATATTTGGAAATTCTTTATTGTGTATACAACTAATTTGATGCAGGTGTTTTAAAAATGTATTGAAAATAAAAGTTTAGGTTACTTAATGCTCAGACCAACATATATCTCATATCTTTAGATTAAAAAAAACATGCCGATACAGTTTGGCGTTCTTAACATGTTTCTGTGAATTTTTCTGATGATGGAGGACATGGAAAGGAATATTTAAATATAATTTTCTTTATAGGAGTATTTCTTTGCTCCATACCCACAGCACCGCCCACAACTCAGAGGTGAATTTCTAATGAACCACTGCCCCTCTGCAGAAACTATGTCCCATAGAACAGTGCAGTTTTTTTGACTTAGTCAAATAACAGCATAATCTCAATTTTAAAAAAATCTACTGGGAACACTTTTACAAAAGATGATCAGAGTGAGTTTAAATCCATAACCAGAGGATGCCTTAAGAAGAACAGCTCAAAAAGATGTTGAATTAAAAGGGAATTCGTAAAGGGAAAATTTTAAAGAAAGATCAATATTTACATCGTTCTTTGAGTCACTCACCTTAGTTTGAAAAACCTTGCAATACAACAAACAAGTGTCATGAAAGTGTATCAATAAATAACTAGTTTATTTTCATTTGATTGTAAACATAATTTCTAAAAACGTCTTGGCCTAACAATGTTTCAGCTGCTTCCGCTATTAATAATAATATTACATTTTATTTATAAGGCGCCTTTCTGGGCACTCAAGGTCGCCGCATAACATGTATACAGAATAAGAAATACAATAAACAGTTAAAACAACAAGAATTTAAATACATACACAATTAAATAAATATGTCTATGTAAACACACGTGTTTAAAACTCTTGTGTTCATGCATTGCCATGAACGTTTTGCAGTGATTACATATTTCTGATTAGGTTGTTTTATTTTTGACTTACCAAATGATGAGGATATACTTTGTGAGAATGTTTGATGTATGATTTTAGGAATTCCTGTTTGAATGTCTCCAAGTGCAGCCATATGTGTGCAATGGCTCATAAAACCTGTCAATGAAGGCCATCTGTGGTGACTTCTGCGTGCCTCCTGTTGGTTTGTGAGTGGCTCTGTTAGCATATGAGGCAAGAGGCCACATCCCGTCAGCCTGCACCCCGTTACCTCCTGTGTGAACGGGCCGCATCTGCAGTGGTGGATGGTTCAGAGAGGCTATCGAAATCAGAACAGTTTAAAAAGGGATAATTTGGTGTCCGTGTGTCACACAGCTTGTGCTTTTAGATATTCTGCTCCATTTACTGCAGACACACCAACTTATCTATCATTTTATCGTGGTTTGCCTACATTCCTGTTGTCGCCTTCCAACTGTGGGTGAATTCTCCAAAGCTAATTCATGTGAAAACAGACATTTTTTTTGCATCTCTCTAAGTGCTTTGTCTTTCTTTAGGGCCTTGTTGTCATATACAGATTCTGATTTTACATTCACCTATTTTAACCTTTCTTTGTGTAGTTTGTTTTTTATAGCAACCTCTAAAATGCATTTGGTTGGGTTACAGATAGTTCTGTTGCAAAATTGATTTCTTTAGGAGGTTGAAGGTGCATCTGGAGATTTTGCATGACTCATGCCTTAGTCACAACTGCCCTTACGGGTGGATACGGGCTGTCTGCGGGAGAAAAAAGGCAAAGCTGTACAGGTCACACAGGTGTCCCACAGAAAATATCAAGCTTCTAAACCGCTCTGTGAGCCTGTGGGGCAAAAATGTTCATTAACATTTTTTTATATGGGCATGCTGCAAGTGGCAGGTCATATAGCAAACACTTAGACACCATGTAAAAGTAAGTAAGGGCGAAGTAATTCAGATGCAGGTGTGTGATATGAGTTTTTCTTTTTTTCAATCACATGTTCCATTTTTATGACGTCCCTTAAGGTGGCAGCATGAGCCTCAAGGGAACTGCAAGACACACCTTGGCTGCTCCACTCTATGACCCGGTCATCCAAAAACTCACAGCGCCTGTCCAGGTCATGCATGTGATGAAGGCCATAATATTAATGTGCTGAGAGTCTGTGATTATTTGGAAGCATTCCACTAAGATTAATTAACATTTTGCAACGCCAGAGTTTCTTTGTGGCACCTCAGCGTTGAGGCAGGGCATCATACCTACTATCACCTTGAGCCTATGTGTGGCCGTAACACAACCTTCTGTCAGGTATGTAGAATGAACCCCTGACCTGAGTCAAACTACGTTTTCCAAGCCAGTTGATTGCTCCTGTGTGTGTTTTGCCCAGTCTAAATCTCCACTGTGGGTATTGTGCCTACCACAAGGGTATTTTGTCACTCTCCAGCTGGTCTTATCAGAGTCTTGCAGAGCTGCGTGGCATTAGAAAGGTCACCAACTCCACAGAAGGCAGCAGAAAGGGACTCAGTGCTGTCCTGCTGTAGCGCTGTCTGCTCTGTTTCTTCAGTTCCTCCATGGCCTGCAGACCCATCTTTGGGTTCATCTTCATACACAAAAAGACTCAGAAGAGGTCAAAGGTGAGTATCACAGTCAAATGAAATCTCCCTATTTATTTCAGTCCATAAGATTGAGAGCAAGTCAAGCTGAAATGAAGACCAAGTCAAACAGACTTCCTCATTATCTCCTCAGCTGTCTGTGTCCTGGTGTAGAGCTGGCTCACTTTTCTTTATTACTGTAAGGAGACTATCTTAAGGGAGGAATGGCAGGTTTCCAGTTGGCTCTATCAACATGTCACTCACTCCAGTCTAATCTTAGCTCTACCCCTCAGTGCTGCCCATGATTTCCTGGCATTGTGAAGGAATGAGCAGACTTTTTGTGCTTGACTTCCCTGAGATAGATAAGAGCTTCATTTGATGACCTACTTAATTAAGATTTTGTGTTTTCGTTTCTTGTCTTAATTCTTCTTGTAGGCAGTGATGCTCTACACTGCATCCCTTTGCTGCTCTTTTCCAAAAGCATCCACCTTTGCAAATTCCTTTAACGTTTCTTGTTATTCTACACAGAGCTGTCTGCTAAAACATACACCATCTAGTAGGACGTCCATTTAAAGGCTTCTTGTTATCACACGTGCACATCTGCTCACGCTGTCTCCTGCACCGCTCTCTGCCCGTCATTCTCCACTGTTGTCACAGTAACCATCTCACCTTCCCTTCACAGTCCCGCCCTAATGAGACCACTAGAGGACAGAGAGAGAAGCAAGGGGGTGGAAAAGAGAGGCAGACACAGGAAAAAGCACATATTTATCACAGGGAAGATAGGCAACATGGAGGCAGGATTGCCATTGTCCTGTATCTGCTCTCCACGCTCAGACTACCCTCTCTGTCAACCAGCCAGGATCATTTCAGAAACAAAACCCGCTGCCCTGTTACCCACATCTGCTGATTGCACTGTCTGCTCATGATCGCGCCGCACTTTGCTGCCTGGGCATTTCCATATAAATCCAATAACATTATCGTTAACAGATAATTACCCCACACTGCATGATTTGTGACCGCAAACTGAGATTAAAATTCAATTAAAGGTAAAAGTGTGTGTGGGTGCTGCCAGCGCTGCTTTGCTGAGTGGCTCCTATTAAACCCAATGAATCACACTCAGTGATTATATCTAATGCACAAATCTGTAACAGCACCGAAAATGTTGGTTCACTTGATGGAAGCAGCTTTGGGAGGAAAATCAGGTTTGTTATGCCACAATGACTGTTTATGGTTGTGATCCCTGCCATATGCAGGTGTTCAAATGGATCTGTACATCATCCATAAACAAAGGAAGAAAAAATGTATAAGCAGAAATGTTCTGTTTTAGGAATTTCTGCATAAGAACTAAAAATCCTACAAGCAAAACCTAAAGGCTTATTCAAAAATAGGTTTATGTGACTTAACGTTGTAACATATTTTTTACTGACCTTCTTTTAATTTGTATTTATTTTTTCCTTTTATTACATCAACCCTATATACCCATGACATATCTATTATACAGAGTATAACACATTGTACAGAGTATAACACATATGGGACTCCTGTTAGACTCCTATTATTTCATCAGCATGATCCAAACCTTTCTTAAAAACCGATCATGGTCAATATTTTCTGCCATGTAGTTCATCATCATTTCACTACTAGGGGCAGGAGAAGGGCTTTTCCTGCTAATTCTGCTTCCATGAAATCTCAAAAACATCTTTGGCGGGAAAAGCTTTGCTAAGTTACAAAACTTTGTAGTGAGAATATCTCATCAATTGTTCTTTTTTAATGACCACTTGCCGCGTTTAAAGAATGCAAATTTTTTGTTTTGTTAAAAATCAAATTGGAGACAGTGGGTAAATAAGGTGCTTTTTCTTCTGAACCTTCATGTCAATAGTTTAGCATCTTAAGCTAACATTGTTGTGAGAATAAACTTACCAAAGCACCCAATATATCATAATTGATGCTTTCTATATTTCATAAAAACAATTTTGTGCTGGCTTTCATTGAAGGGTTTATAAAACATCTTAATTCAAAATAATAATAATAATACTATAAATCATCTGTCAATTCTTTGATGTAATGGATTGAAAGAAGCTTTTTCAAAAAGCCAGTATTGCTAGCATTAGCACTGGCTAGCTTCTCTTCTTTTATGTTTGCTACCATAAATACTGCTTTAAATACAGATGATTTACCAATAAAATATGTTCCCAATGCTTTACTCCTGTCAGATACTTCAGTGAACCAGAAATGGTGACATTAAAACAGAAAAATATTTACTCTTTAGTAATGAATGAAAGTTATCAAACAAATTTGATAAAGGTCCTCTAGCTGGGCTGGATCTTAGCTGCATTTACATGGAATATGATTCAGATTTACAGCCAGGCAGCTGAAGAGGAACAGGATTACACATCTGTTTGTTGCTTTTGTCAAGTGTGTAGCCGCATTCACCGCTTAATGCTAATCTGAAATTACATGCGGATAAAGTTGACAGCAAAGAGGAAAAAAGGCTGTGAGTGCCCAATTTGTTGCTAAGGGATAAAAGAGAACAAGAGGCAGTGAACTTGCTTCAAGTTGTGTATAAAAGCAGGTTTATGCATTTTAACATTATTATTCAACTTTTAATTGTTACACCTGTCTAAATTCATGTGAAAGAAGAATACAATTCACAAAGTGTGCCAGCAAATACTTTTTTGGGGGATAATAATGAGCAAAAATGTCTGTCATATATGACTGCTGCTTCTCCTTGATAGACAGTACACAGCCCCTTCCCAGAGCTGCTGTTGTCACATTAACAAACAAACAGGCATAGTGGCCATGGGTCGACTTGACAAGTGATCAGCTGTTTATAAAGCTTCTGCTTTCTCATTTAAAAAAAAATAAAAAATATTATACATATCATATATCTCTCTGACTGGGTCGCTTGCATGAAGTGTGAGAAACAATAACAGAAAGAATGCATTAAAGACTCACTCCAATAAAAATTGTGTTTAACTTGATATTGTGATATTTTTCTCACGGTGGAGGGCAAATATTAAGAGAACTAAGCTTCAAATAGCATTTTTGAGTATTTCTTTATTAAAATTGCTGTCTTTAGTTGTGAATCAGGCAACAATCAGCTGGCCCTAAGCTCCTTGCTCTGCTCCATTCTGATGCATCTCCGTTGGAGCTGGAATCTGAATCAAAGCTGCCCATCTGGATAGCTCCGATATTGCTTGCCTTTTTGTTGCATGTTAGGTTGGGGGTGTGATTAGCTGTGAGCCAGCAGTACAGCACATAAAGATCTCAGTTATGGATGATGTGTAACAGATGGATGACAGAAAGCGTGTGACGGGGGTTCCTCTGCGCTTAACAACTCAGAGGGGAATTTTTACAATACATCAAAATATGATTGGAGTGGATTTTTAACTGTATCACTTGACTATGAAGCCACCAATTTTACATTTAAAAAGTTACTTCAAATCACCGAAGGTGGGGATAAAACAGCAACCAAGGCTTTTTAGGTGTTTCTTGCTTCAGATCAAATCAAACCTACCATCCTATTTTGTTTTTTATACTGTTTGAAAGTTTACTATGTTGTGAAATCCACCTAAACACAGTTTTAAAAATCATTTAGTTTTTGATTAAGTTACTAAGTTGAAACCCCCCATCTTACAGCCTTTCTAGAAACAGACCCGGAGCGACGTATCCATCAGCGTGGATGAAAGTTATCCTCACCCTGTCATACTGTTCACTTGCAATCAACCTGCCATGTCAGTGTTTACTCTGTTCTGCCTCTTACATCAGCTGCATTCGCTCAGCTCTTGTTTCCCACCGTCAACTAAATTAGTCACATCTCTTTTCTTAATTACATCAAGTGGAAGGAGGTTGCAATCTCAAGTAGATCAAATTAAGCCCCTATGCAAATGCTGGAGCGTTTGTTCCAGGTCTCTGTGGCAACAATGTCTCCATCTCTCTATTACTGTTGGGAGAAGACACACGAGGCTTGCCATCAGTAGTTAAATGAAATCTAACACTGGAAATCACCCCTATTAGGCTGGTTAAGTGGTTGACTGTCTGTTTAAGTTCCCGATGAGGAGCTACTAATCCCCCCTGCGAGTGTGTGTGAGAAGAAGAGAACCGATCTAAAAATGAATCTGTTTATTCTGTGGGAAAAGCTAAGGCTGCTAAAGATTGCCATAAATATTAACTTTAATTTTATAATAGTGAAATCTCATTTTTTGCTCATTTTAGGTTTTCACAGTTTGCTTCATTCCCCCCTTTTTGCTTATGTTATTCAGATGGCTTGTTTATAACAAGATTATAAATTTAAAAATGATTTATTGTGTTTAAAGCATAAAACTAAATTTAGTGTTTTAGCCATTTAAGTAAGAGATAGTTTCCCCTCAAAAACAGCTAGTACCTATATTGTAGTTATTGCATTATTTTGTTTTATGATTAAAACATGCAGCATACAACGTTTCTCCCTAATGTTCTACATTTAATGTATCTGATGGTATTTCTATTGCTTTTCTGGAAGTTTTATGCTTCCTTTAAACGGTAGTAATAAGACAACAAAAGGCAAATAATTTGGAGCTATCAGATATTTTAAATCCAAAGTTTTTGATTTTTTTTATCTTTCTGTTTCTACATCTATCCTAAAGAACTGAAGTGAGCATTTCATCCACCTGTCACACTTAAAAAAAAGCAGCACTGGTGGCAGATGTTAAGCGTGAAATCTGACCTTTCTTTAATGGTCTTCACATTAGAGAGCAGACTTTAATTTAAATTTCTTCCAAGCAAACAAATGCTGTGACCTTGGGGTGTCAGAGGATCTTCCCAGAAGTCTCTGTAACGGTTGGTCTCAGTCTGTATGATCACTCACTGCATGTCCTTGTCTTTGAATGAGTAACCCTTGTGCTATCCTAGGCACTTTAACATTGGGAGTTGGGTCATCTAGACCCACTAGACAGTGCACTGAACCTTTTTTCTTCAATGATTTGTGATCTTCACTGGTGTCCATGGATTTCATGAAATCTTTCCACCTTTATCCACCTTTGTTATGATAGGAAGAACACGTCAATGTAAGGGTGGGGTCATCTAAGATAGCACAAGGGATAATGACACTGTTGTCCTTATCCATTTTGTTGTTGAATGTTTATTTTTAATAGTAGAGGGTTTTTTTTTTTTGCTCCAGAAAAATTTTACTTACTAAAAGGAATAAAACATGGTAAGGTTTAAGGCCATGTATGGTAGAGAATGTCCACCCTTCTAAAACTGGCACTGATTTCTGTGTGAAGTGTGCCCAGTGCTTGTGAAAATCTAACCTGATCCTGTTGATTGATAAGGAGATGTTCAGTTTTGCTTTTTCTTGACTGAGTTGGTGGACATGTGTTTTTCTACATCTCTCGCCGTGAAACAACTGCCCATTGTTGTCTTGCACTCCAGATGATCCAGGAATATTAAATAATGCATTATAAACTCAGCGGCCTGAAAACACAGCAGGAAGCCTGCAGTATTTCACACAGCAAAGACAACTAACCAAAACCCCGCTGTCAGTATTTTCTTTGTTCTGAGCTCATATGTTAGTCTATTTCAACCTTACCTCAAAGAAACTTAGAGTTTTAACAGATCTTCGGTTTGGCCATTTAATTGTCTTTTTTTATAGTTGAATATTTTCAATCTCTGTACTTCTAAAACAAACCTTCCAATATCAAGCAAAGATTTTTCTTTAGGTTTAAGTGAAAATGTTGCTCCCTTTTGGTCATGCTTGTGTTAACTTATAATGTGTTTTCAGCTTTCCCGTTTGTCACGTCTATTAGTCCATGTTTTGTTTCATATTATGTTTTTAAGTTTGCTTCTTTAACACTTTCCATCTACTGAGCTTTGTGTCCTTCCTTTGGGTCCATAAACCTCCATCCCTGACAGTTTATATTTCATGTTTACGTATTTTTATTTTATGTTGAGAAGTCTCTTGATCATTTTAGTTCAGGTTTGAACAGTTCTTTTCATGTCAAGTTTTATAAATCTTAGAGAAACTGCTGAAAATCCACACAAATGCATGTTCAGTGTGGTTGTGACTCATTAAACACTTTACTTTTTTAATATATTATGTCAATATCTTAAATATTCACAAAAACTGGAGTCATTTTTTAAAAGTGACATATTTTAACACATCTAAAATACATTTAGAATATAAAAAACAATGAGACAATAAGAATAAACTTCTGTTTGGAATTTATTTAAAAGGAAGATTGTAGTAAGACGAAAAATGCTCTAAGGTATCACCCTAATATATTTCCCATGTAATTAAAGTAGTAGCCAAATGGCTAAGAACTTATTAAAGTTGGCTTATTAACATATTCATTAATAGAATTTGTTTGTTAAATCTTGATAGTTCTGAAATAATCAGCCTTTGCCTCCACCAAATATGTTTTTCTTCTGCAAAAATGTATTTTAAGCATCATTGTCAACTCGTGGAAAAAGCAGATGTTTCACTAAAATGGACAATAATGGTCGTTAACTTATGCCGATTATGTATGAGATGTAACCTCCTTTTTATATTTTTTTATCTTACATTGTCTTATTTCGCAGTTTTTCATTTTTTTTATTTTAATTTAACTTTTTTATTTTTCCACCGGAAAAAAATTGCACTGTTATTTCGTTGGACATTTGCAATGACAATAAAGATATTTCTATGAAAAGCTAAGTAACCTCAGCAGGTGAGTGATGTGGACCATGTGTGTCGGGACATTTTGTTCTTCCAACAATACATCAGTCCATAATTCCTTTGATGCATAATTCAATTTCCTTGTGAACACTTTGAGGAAAGAAAAGTAGCAAAAACACACAAAAAGAGAAACAATCTCACAGGTATATGAAGCCCCTAATTTATGGAAATGCTTAGTTATGAACACAATTGTTTCAAAGGGATAGAGATCAATATGAGGTGAATATCAACCTTAAAGGTCTTTCCTAATAAATTAAAAAATATATATGTTATACAGCATCACATTTGCGTATTAATTTTATAGTTTCTGGTTTTTAAAACCTACAAATATTCCATCTTTGAGGACTAAATCAAAGTTCTTCTCTTCTCACATAGTTGCATGGCACTGGTTGACGTAAAAAAGCTCTCATCGCCAGTCAAAGGGGTAATTTGTAGTGCAATCAGACATTGGTGACAGACTGCATGAGACAGCTGCCTCTCTGTATATGTAGATGGAAGGAGGACGAGGCAGACAGAGAGGAGGAGAGAGCATCTTTGTCAGACAGCTGTCTGTGAAACTGCATTACTCCACAAAGTCTGCCCTGTGAGGGACATGGTACGAAGGAAAAGACTGAAATGAATAGAAATAGAAAAAGAAATGGGGGCAGAGGAGTGAATTGATTGAGGCTAGGAAAGCAGAACAGAAGCATACAGTTGAAAACTATTGAGACGGAGGCAGAGAGTGAAGGAGTGACATTGGAGAAGAAAATAAAGAGATATCCACCACATGCTTGATGAAAATGTTTGATATGGGAACACATATTTGAGCAGTCTGGCTGCACTGAACCTTTGTTTTTGTCATGGCAATAACATGTCTAAAAACATTCACTTCTGATTGTCCAGGTGCCATTGCATCTCTTTGTGCTTGTCTCGCATTCAAAACAGGAAGTACATGCTGGCTCTAGGACGCCAAAATCCCATGGACTTCTACTGAGAAATAAACAGCTATTACTCAGTCATTACGTTTGTCCGAATAACCATTCTTGTTCTGCTATATTCTTTTAACATGTTCTTGCAAATTCTATTTTTTTTCATATATGTATCTTTATTGCAAGTTATTCAAGTTATAAACTGACCAATCAGGGACTCGCGTTAAATGTTGAAAACGTTTGATTGACAGATTTTGTAAATCACACTTTCAAGTGATAGGGGTGTGGACTTAGAACAAGTTCAAGCCTGATTGGAGAGAGATGTTGCCATAGAAACGATGACTCAGACCACTCGCTGCTTGCTGACAATTTCTGGTTCTAACATGGCAACAAAAAAAAATGACGACTGAATTGAAGGCCTTCGGTTTGAGCCGGAGGTAAGTCCTTTTGTATGGGTGACGTCGCACTCACTCAGTCCAGTTCACAAAAGCCTTGTTACCACTGAGCGGTACAGTATGGTCCGGTTTAGAATGGTCCAGGCAACTCAGGTGAGCATTTGTAATCAAAGTTGGACCCTCATGCGAGGTGAAGCAAACAACAGCAACAATGGAGGTCATCCAGCAGCTCTTCTTTGCTTTGCTTGGCTTTTGGTACTCTGTATAAACAAATCATGCAACCCTTGTGGTATCTTAGATGACCCCACCCTTACATTGACGTGTTCTCCCTACCATGACAAAGGTGGATAAAGGTGGAAAGATTTCATGTAATCCATGGACACCAGTGAAGATCACAAATCATTGAAGAAAAAAGGGTCAGAGCACTGTCTAGTGGGTCTAGATGACCCAACTCCCAACATTAAAGTGCCTAGGATAGAACAAGGGTTAACAGCCACTTTCTTGGACCTTTCTTTTGTCGTAATGACCATCTGCCAATCAACAGGTTTAAACAGTAGTTGCACACTAACCATTCCGTTCCATTTTTCTATAGACCTGCAACCAACGGGGGCCCAAAAATTGTACGGTTCTGTTTGGCTTGATTGGTCCATTTCATAATGGAAACGCTTTAAATACCGGACCATAATACACCGTACCACTCAGTGGAAACGAGGTTAAATACAGACGATCAGCTGAGATCTCAGTTTCCAAAAAAACAAACAAACCCCACAATCCTGACTTGTGTAGGTTAAAACACATTACTGATTCTGCACACAAAAAATCCCTTTTAAATAATAATAATCAAAGATCTTTTTACAATTCTGTCAATCTTAATGTATTTTCTAAAGCATTATTCCTTCCAAGAATAAAAAGCAGTAAACACAAAGTGTTTATTAGACATTTCCCCTCCTTTTTGCTACTAACAGCTAAAGTACATTTTGCTCTTCTAAACCCACACTTTGCACCCATGCTTTGGTTGCAACATAATGCAGGCCAGCACACTGGCTGGAGTTCAGGAGCAGTAACTGGCTGGCTGGCAGGCTGTTATAATAATCAGACTGTCTTCTGCCCATGTGTTCCCCTCAGACTGAACTAATATAGTTTTTGCTGGGTAATGATACCAAGACTCAAGCTCACATTCCCCCATAATTGATCCTGCCGGGTAGCGCTACACACTAACGAGCTAAACGAGGAGGAAAACCTCCTAGCAACTGGGGGGCAAGAGAAGTACAGATACACAGAGGGAGAAAAAGAAAGAAAAGAAGGGAGGTTTAGACGAGTAAATAAATGCAAGTGAGTCAAACTAAGGCAGAAGAAAAGCGGAGCATCTTCTAATACAAAGGCAATGAGATTTAGATCTGTTACAGCATGCTGTAAGGAGATCAAAGCAGGTGGTATAAAATGGTTGAAGAGGGCAGTAGCTACTTGAGTATTCACTTTCTTTCTTTTTTTTTTCTTCCTTTCTCTATTCCAGAGAGAATGAGCAGAGAGAGAATGTGAGAGCAGCACGGACAGAGCACCAGTGCACGCTGCCTCTTTCATCTCTGACAACATCCATGGGGGGATTGGGCTATTGTGAATTTGGAGTGAAATATTTCAAAGGGGTGTTGGAGTGGAGATTGGGCTGGGCCAGGCGGCTGGGTTCAGTCTGGGAGATGAAACGCACCTGCTCTCAGCTTTTCCTCTCATTAGTCAAGATTTTGTCCCCGACTGATGGTAGCATAATGTTCTTCAAATAGGTTTGTCAAAGGCAAACCTTTGGGTTTTTAATGAAAGTACGTTGAGCATTCTTTTTTTTCCCTGTTCATCTTAATTTTAAAGGTTTTTATCTCAATAATGTGCTTTAGATCAAATGATACATGCAGAGCAAATAATGACATTTTTGAATTTCAGGAACATTTCACTATCAGAGGCCTATTTTTATAAATGCTTAGCAACTTAAAGTCTCCCTCTGATCAACCTTTTGGTTGGAAAGGTGTTTCCAGTCATTTTTTAATTATAATTATGCTGCTTTTATAATGATAAAACATACCCTGTGTGGTTGTCTAGGACAGAGCAGAGCAGCAGGAGTTCTTCAGAAATTCACCTCTGAGTTGTGGGCGTGGAGTAACTTCCCATCATCCCTTGTTTTACACTCTCTCGCTCTCGCTTACGTCCCTTCACAACCCCAACCTAACATTACCGGTGCAACAAAAATGACCAGCGATTTTGGAGTTTTTCAGCCGTACAGATTGGAGACAGATGCTGGCTCAGACGAGGAAAACAAAGACATTAATGGATCTTTTTGTCTACCAGAGAATGCATCAGAATGGAGCGGAGGACGCAGCTTGTGGTCTACCAATTGTAATTCATGTGTTTTTCAAACTACATTTGTTGCCTGTTCTTGATTCAACCTGATCTGAATAACTAAAGACTTAAAGACAGTTTTAATCTTAATTTACTCTTTGTCCCCCATCATGACAAAAAGGATACAAAAAGACGTAAAAAAACAAAACAAAACACAATTTTCGATATCTTGTGTAGTGTTGTGCTAAAGCTACACCCCCCCCCCCCCAGCCACTTCCACTGAAAAGTCTATGTGAACCTGGAAACGTGGAAACGTAACCCCGCTTTTAATTCACGGAAGTTTCAACCGTTTAAAAATTGATCATGGAGGTCAAATGAATAAATGCGGTTTGTACCTGGCCACCATTCTATGACACCAAGTCTTTCATGTATCAGAATAGAGCTGTCAGAGAAAAGGCCTGGAGCAAGATTCGGGAGAGTTGCACTGCTCTGACATTTCACACTGAGCCTCCTCCAACTGTAGGTGGCAGATATGTGTAGATAGTAAACACTGATTGTCCCGTGTTCTTGAACTGGCATCAAATGCCCGCTGTTCACGTAGCTTAATAGTGCTAATCTAAATCATGTTCTTTTTTTCCTTCTTTATCTTTCTGTTTCATGTCTTCCTGGCTACAAGTCCATGGAAATTTTAAAATGCAGTGCAAACGTCTGCACACAGTGAGAACTGCACCTGTGGTTCTCTCTTGGCTTTTAATCAATAGCTTTCAAATATATTCTGTTTATACTGTAGCAAATGAGGGGAAAGAGACAAACGAGCAAAACGCAGCAAAGCATAAACAATGCCAGTTATGAAACGTTGTTTGCTGAAAGAAAAGGCCTTCCAGTATACTTATAAAAGCAAACGGGTGTGTTTACATATATGCGTGTGTTTTGGCCTGCGCTGGCCGTGCGTCTGCCGTTGTCTGCTGAAACGGAGATGGAAGCTGCTGAATATTCATGTCGCCTGTGCTTGGTTGGGGCCAGGAGATAAGATGCTTATGTTTTGGCAGGCGGAGAGAGACAGTGTGTGTGTGAGAGACTGGTGCTGTGGGAGGTGGGGGGAATGGGCGCGGCAAAGATGTGTCAACATCAGTAGCTTAATGGTTTGCATCTAACTTGAGCCAATTAAAAAGCACGCCGCGTGCAGCGGGTTGTGCTCCCATTCATTTCGGGGGAAATTGAGGTTGAAATGATCCATTGTGGAGCCACGTGGCCACTCTGCATACTGAGTGGCGGGCCTGCAGGGACTCACCGCAACTGTGGATAGAGGACAGAGGAGGGTCTTTGACTGCTGACAAGGAGAAGCAGTGTTCATTTTGAAACCGAGAGGAAGGAGAGAGGAAGGGATGCTCACCGAGACGGTGGGGTGGGGGTTAAGGATAAAGGCAGATAAGGAGAGAGTGAAAGGAGAAGAAACGAGGGGGGAATGACAACAGAAAGTACAGGGACACTCACAGGTGGAAACTCTAAAAAAAAAAGGAGCTGCGAGAACTATTTAGACAGCAGGGGTGTGGAAATATTCCTGATGAAGGAGGACATGAAATCATGCAGAAAAACAGGATATAGATTGAACCTTTTGGCTGGGCTGTGGTTGGGGGTTGCCTGGTTGTTTAGTGGCTCCTGCCCTCCTGACGTCAGCTGGACAGCACAGTATGGAAGTGCTGACCAAGCCTGATGCACACACTCACAGAAAATGCCTGCCGAGGCAATGCCATCACAGCACATCAACTAAATGTGTGTGTGTGTGTGTGTGTGTGTGTGTGTGTTGTGAACCAGGAGCTTCGTTAAAGACCCACTTTAATTTAAAGAAAAATGTGTTTTTGGTTTTTTCAATCTGTTCTTATAGACATTTCTGACGATGGAGGATATAAATTGATCCAATTTGCATTCCTGAGTATATTTTTAAAAAATGGGGTTTGCTCTGCACCAAGAGTCCCGCCCACACCTCAACAGCAGACTTCTGATGCTCTGCAGAAACTATGTCCAAGGAAAGTAAACAGTATTTTGAATTTGGCTGGAAAAATGTTAATACTTTACTTTTGCACTTTAAGGTACACTTAAAAGCATTATTTTTTTCCAAAAAAAAAACACATAGCACCTAATGTTCCAGAGCCCTTTATGTGTGGGTTAAACCTGGTTGTGCTCACTAATGTTGAAGTGATTTTTAGAGGTACACGGGGCTCTGTCAAAACATTTGGTGTTTTCATGAAGAGGCCCACACTAATGCAGCGTAGGCTTTTTTTATGTGTTACTAACAAGATTAGGAGTTAGCGTAGTCTCAGTGACATTGGTTTAGGCGGGATTAGTCTACTTTTTAATGTGTTACAAACAAGCTTGGGAGTAACAGGTATTGTGAATATGCGAATGCTAACATACAGTTCTAGAGTGACTGTGAATGCAGGCCATAAAGTCTGACAGACAGACTGCCTTATCTTTGACTCTAACGCCTTGCTTAACACGTCTTATAGTTTGGTGTACCCTACTTATGACATCATTTTAAAAATAGACCATTTATTGACGGCGCCTTAATATTCCAGTGCACCATGTAGTGCAGAAAATAGGGTGGTTAAGTCAGTCTTTAAAGATCTGTACCTTTGCTCTCTGTCCCTTATACTTTTTTCTCTACAATCTCAGATGAGTTTTTAAGAAACCAATCTACCTGCTGTTTTTGTGTCCTATTGAGGTCCCACTATCCGCAATTCTTGAAAGAAACAGCATTGAACACCAGAGAACCAGAAGAAGAAAACCCAGTGTATCACTTCCTGTTTAACTGCCCCCACATTCACAGGACTGGATGATAACACTGAGCCATTCCTGCTGCTAGAAGAGCCGCTGGTTGTGAACACTATCTGTTTTGTGTACATGTTGACATGTGGACATTTTTGCAGCTAGCAGGTGTGTTTATAACATTTGAGTGTGTGTGTGGACAGGCCCCGCCCTTTTTGTACTACATTTGAACCTTACCATAATGATAAACAACCAGTAAACTTGCTGCTCTATGCTGCTTCATGGTCTTATCCCCCCCCCTCCTATTATCGCCCTCTTACCCCCTCTCTCTCTAACATCCCTCTCTCTTCTTCCCTTCTTTCCCTTTCCGTCCGGTCCAACACCAAAAATTTTCAAACATGGTTGAAATTAATAAAGTTTGGCCTCAATTACAAAAGGGGTTTATTCAGACATACCTCTGTTTTGTCTGAAGATTAACAACTCCTGTTGTTAAAGTAAAAACTGTCCAACACAAGAGGACCTCAGCTCTCATCTGCCTGCCCAGCTGTTGGACAGGACAAGTTTAAAAAAAATAAAAAATAAAAACACAAAAACAAGGAGCCGCTGGTTAATATCACACATCCCCGACTGTTATCTCCCACCACTGCAAGTTTGAACTGCGATTCGACAGGAATCCTCGTATCAACGCTCTCTCCTAAACGCGTGGCCTTATTAGGACTAATGCACATCAGCAAGGCAACATTTTATGCTTCCCAGGACGTCTTTGTAGATGAAAGGTCACAGCGGTGGTCATCCATATTTTCTTTTGTGGATGTTTGAAATGCTGGGACCTTTCAGTGTTGATGTGGATGGAATTCACTCTGTTTTTCCTCATTTCATATCACAAATGCAGCATCTCAGATGTTCATGGCTTTTTATTGTTCTTCTTTGCCATTGCAGGGATGTCACCAGTTAGCATATAAAGAGAATATATTTACAAAAAGAAATGATAAAAAATTAAACCTTAACTGACTCTGGTAATTGAGGCTTCTAGAAGTGGATAAGACGAGGGAAGAAGCATTGAAATCCAAACTTGATCTTCTAAAAATAGTTGTTTAGATAGGATGGCAAACCTGATTTAAAAAAAAATCCTATTCCATCAAATTAATCCCTGTAAAATATAATATATGTTTCATTACAATCTCAAAATTTTAAAAAAGAAAAATCTGGTATTATTTAACGCAAACATTAGAGATTAGTTTTAGAGCCTTAAACCGCTTTTAAAACTACTTTTGATTTTAAGGCTGAAAAAAAAAAGAATCTGAAAAAAAGCATCTTTATCTTTGCAAAAGCTTATAGAGGAAGAAGACTTAAATGAGCAGTAAGTAAAATACAGTAAAAGTCCTACATTTCAACAAGCTGCTGATGTGCTCATCGTCTTGCCCAAACTACTGGTTTGCACATACGACCAACGTTGTCGCATTGAAGACTAATCATGTTTTTTTAATCACATTTTCTCCCTAGAGCAGCTGCATGTCTGCACTGGTGAAGAGTGCAGTCCTGCTCTTCCTCAGCCCTTGTTAAAGGGAAAAATGAAATAAGCTAAGCTCATTAGGACTTAGGTAGGGTCTTCTGCAACCCTTACTACAGCTAAATGAAGGCTTGCTATCAACAAATGAAAGGATAACATACATACATTTATTGTTTTACTGCTTTGCAGGTTCATATTTTTAAACTAAATTTACTTGTTTATTAAAGTCAGTTAAATATACAGTGGCTTAAAGAGTCGAATAGAAGCTGTACATATGAAGATAGAAATATGTCACCAAAAAAACAACGGCTTTTTTACCATCTGAAATCATATTTTACCATGTTTATTCCCTTATTTTTCCATACATGCACACATCTGGGCTAATAAATCCTCCATCAGATGAATGGTAATTGTTCCTAGCTCTAAATGTGAGTGTTTGTTATTGTGTGGCCCGGGAATGGACTGTTGACCCATCCAGGCTGCACTCCACCTTCACCCAACAGTGGTGGGGATAGGCTCCAGCAACCTTGTGACCAGTAAAGGGATATCGCGGTTTTTAGAAAATGGATGAATGATAAAGTGTTTATTCTCTGCTTAGCTTCTGCGCCCTATAACTTTTGAGAGAGTCCTTATGTTTTATTTTAGAGTTATTTTATTTTTATAATAATTATAAATGGGAAAAAGCAGCCACAGCAGAAATCAAGACTTCACAGACAGTCAGCAGCAGTGAACAGAGGCTGCTTCATTACACTCTCAAATGCCTTTAGTCCACCCACACAGGTGTTCCCAGCTATTGCACTGCATCTTGTCTTAGGACTGCGTAGGTGAGTACAAACTTGGCTTGACTGACAACAAAGCGATCCCTTTCTGCGCTTTGGTGTACATGCGAGCATAGAAGAGGTTTGTTATTTTCCATGCTGCTTCACATCAGATGTTGCATAAATAAAATAAAAATAAAAAAAGATGCAATAAATAAATGATACTTTATTTATCCCACAATGGGGAAATCCTTCTCTGCGTTTTGACCCATCCCCTGGGAGGAGCGGTGAGCTGCAGACTAGCCGCACTCAGGGGCGACATCTGGCTGGGGAGAGCGGAGATCGATCCTCCAACCCTCCGGGTGTTGGACGACCTGCTCTGCCGCCTGAGCTAAACTGCCACCTGATGACATGCCATTCCAGTACTGTCTAGGTAGCATTATAAGTAAAACAGCATCCACATTTAGACAGTAGAGGATTTAAAATTTGCTAGAAGGTCGCAGTGCTACTGCTTATCTGTATTGCCTTTGGGTACCCAGAAAATGAAAAGCATCAAATATCCCAGAACAAAAACATGCCTCAGGATGTGTAGCTGCAGCAAATCAGATGTTGTGTGTTTCTTGCCATCAAACTCCTGCCTTAGATTTTGTGTATTTTAACTTACTCTTCTCTCTTCATTGTCTTTTACCGTACACTCTGACTGTTTTCAGCACCTTCACATAAGGAATGCACACTGTCCTCAGTAAATAATCTATATCTTCAGAAAGTTTAACCTTTTATTGTGAATCAGCTAAAGTTTGACTGTAGTTGCTCAGGCTCACAGAAAAAAATATGATGCGTTGATGTAAATACATGAATAGAGCACATTTCCATAAAACCCTAGATTACCGAAAGGGCTGTACAGTATGACAGAAACAAGGACGTCAAAGGAGCAGACAAAAACAAAAAAAATAAAAATATCGTACAAAAATAAAAGCTATAAAAATAACAATGCAGTAGAAAGATAAATAGAAAAGCTAAAGTCTTTAGGAAGAAAGGCAAACGTGTTTAAAAGCGAGTAAGAAGAAATAAGTGCTAGGTGTAGTTCCATAGAAACCCTCAGAAGAAGCTCAGCAGAAGACCTCGCAGTTTTTCTCTGAGCTCTTGGGTGCAACAGCTCTGACAAAAATGGTGGAGCCAAGCTGTATAATTTACCGAAATCTTTAAAGGATCCAAAAATGAACAGGAAGCCAGTGGGGAGCTGCGAGTGAAGGAGTGATGTGGTCTTTCCATTTTGGCCTAAGATTTTTGGCGTGAGGACTAACGATACCAAATGACTGACTGACTGACAGCTCAGGCTCTCCAAAAAAATATTTCAGTTTTTCCTTTGCTTAAGTTTTAAAGGTTTTGAGTAATCCATGCTTTTAGATCCTTTGGAGGTTGTTGCAGTTTTAAGACAGAATTACTGTTTGCTTTTTGAGGGTTGCATACAGATGTAGCTTTTATGTTTAGGGTTATGACGTGTAACATGCAGAAAATTATATTTGTCATTTTAAGACTCACTCCAATGAATACTGTGTTTTTGCTGTTTTAACATCCTCTTGTAGCATTTTTCTCATGATCGAGGACAAATATAGAAAAATTTAAGCTCAAAACAGCATTTTCTGAATATTTCTTTATTTAAATCGTGGTGATCCAGGAGCAGAGGAGAAAGCGTTGGGTCTAGATGACCCAACGCTAAAGTGCCTAGGATAGCACAAGGGTTACGAAAGTAAGAAAATTATAGTGTATTTATTTATAGACAAACTGCAAAATGGAAAACTTTTTAAACAAATTTAAATGTTGATGTTGAAATGAAACATTTGCTTACTTCACTCAACTTCCAAAAGAGAAATAAATGTACGGAGATGGATTAAAGGGACATATCTCTTCATTTTCTGGAACAAGTGAGGCCTTAACTTCTGCCTCTGCATTGTCGCCCACGCAAAAGAGATGTGGTGTTTTCATTTTTGTGATAGAGGTCCATAAGAGTCCATCCTGTTTGTGTTGGAGCTGAAGGTGTCAGTGTTTAGTGGAACTCGAAAGCAGAAGAACCAGATGCATGTGACAGAAACTTGAATTATTTACTCAAAAAAACGGAATAAAATTGAAATAAACAACAGCAAACTAAACCAAATTTGAAACAGAAGCAGGTGCAAACTGAAATGTGAAAACAAACAACAACAAATAAAACGAGTGTTGAACAGAAACCCAAACATATATAACTGGAACATCTAAACATTCAACACAACGAAACCAAGAAATACACACACAAAAAAAAAAGATCCTGAAATAGGAAGATTCTTTGTTTTGACAATTTTTGACTACATCTCTTTTACTTGCAGATTTTCTTTATATAGCTTGTTTGGTATAAACAGCAAATGCAGGGAGTGTTTGCTGTGTGCATGGCATTGTTCAGCCTCACATCACATCCGTGTGCAGTCTGTTTTTATTACATGCATTTTGGACATCAGCATGTCACCGCATGTGTGTTGTTCCCTCTGCGAGGCAACCTAAAGAATCAATTACTGAGGGAGGCTGACAGCTCTGCTCGCCAGATGCAGCAGAATGCGTACTGTAGCAAGGGAGCGCCATCAGTTGCCCTGACAACAACAGTGCCTGTCAACACCTCCGTCTTAATGGTGACAAATTGTACTTATTACATCAGCGTTAATTCCCCCCGATCTCCCTCAGATGAAGATACTTAGCCCTGCACTGATCAAATTGTGTCAGCATAATTACTGGGAACAGAACCCTATTAAAAACCAGGGCCTCAAACGCACTGTCCAGACTCATCTGCAGGCCTATCAGTCAGCATGCATCTCCGCGTAGGACGTAAAGGCGAGGGGTGCAAAGGGTGGAGGGAGGCAGGGGGGGAGAGAAGTGAGGAGGATGAGACAGAAAAGAGGGGAATTGCAAGTATGGAGCAGACAAACACACAAAAATTCTTTACACTTTTAGACAATGCCTTATGCATTAACAAAAAAAAAAGGAACAAAGAAGAAAAAACTGAAATAAAGAAATAGATAAGTAAAACTCTTTGTCAGAATAACCTTTTAAATATTGTATGGAGATACATTGCAGTAACGAGAGTGCAACCTCTTTTTTCCTTAATTGTAGCTTTTTATACAAGTCTTAAAGACCAGCTCTGATAAAAATGGTGTTTTCAACATGTTCTTGTGGTATTTTTCTGATGGCAGAGGACATAAATACATTTCTGACTTTTTCTTTATTCAAATGGTTGTGAATCAGGAAAAGACGCAGGCAGTTTGGAAAAGATCTTATTTGTGACGTGGAAAATACGTTGGGTTTTGTCTATAAACAGCAGAAGCATTATTAGAACACCCTTAGCAACAAGAGATTCCACAATTTCCAGTTTAAAATTGAACCAAATCGTGGGGAAAGTGAATCGTTGCATCCTTGTTCCATTTTACGTCTAATGTCAAATGCCAAATTTGAGTTGAGCGAAATTTTTTGTTTTTTTATTGTTTTATTACATCACACCAAGCTTCAGGCCAACTGAAAGGTTTTTCTTCATTGTTGCTTGCTTTGTGGCAACTTTAAGAAAGGATTACTTGGAAATCTTAGTTTTTTTATGTTGTTTTGAAATACACAAATCACTTTTTGGACTGAAACAAAACTGTGACATGTAAGAATCGAGATTTGAACCGAATTTTGGGCAAAGTAGATCGTTGCATCCCTACAGGGAACGCTTTTAAAACAACTCAAAAGATAATTGAAGTGGCACTTTTAAGATATTTGGAGATATTTGAAATACTGAACATTTTTTTGTACCTCTGATGTTGTCTTGTTACAGAAACTCCTACCCTTCTCTGCTTTTCTACTAATTACTGAAAATGTTAAATTATTTTTCACTTCCTGCTGGTTAAAAACAGATTTTTTTTAACAGGCCAAGTAAGTCAAAGAACAGTGAGCATCATTTGACAAATTTGTCATGTGACATTAAGCTGATTTAGATTTGAAACAAATGATATGTTGACTTAATTTTAGTGGTGAACTATTAATATCAAAGGCTACTGAATTGATTATGACCTTTATTCAGTTCCTCTTGTTGTCCTATCAGAATATTCATTGGAGAGCGGTTCACTTAAGGCTATGAACATTGCTAAAATGGGATCCTCTGTTTTGAAGAAAAAAGGTTTAGAACGGGCTAAAGAACCATAGGCTCCCTTAGGGTTTGAACAGACTCTACAAAAAAGAGAATCAATGATTAAAATTTGAAATTTCATTTAAGTAGTAGCCTAGTTTTACAATAGCTGCAATCACCATAAGCAATTTTCACAGCTCTATAGATATGGATTTAGCATTGCCTGTAGCTCACCACTGAATTAGGTCTCTCTCTCACTCTGTGTGCCGGGCCTGAATGGCACTGGAATGGAATTCACAAATTAGTCACAAATTAGTCGTCTGATGGAAATGTGCTAATTGCTGTTGTTAAGCTGCTGCAATAATTAGGTTATGACAGCAGACTGCTGAACATGTTGCATGGACAAACACAGACATGCAGATATTTACACATCCACCCGAGTAGCCTAAAGCGAACATCCCCGCTTCCATAGTGGAAACACAGAACTAGATATTTTTACTCTTATTGCCATCTTTACGTGGAACATTCCAGACTCAGTGAGGTCTGCAACCGATTACACTATATATACTGGGTCTAAGAGAGATTTCTTTCTTCTATTTTTACACTACACTGCAGTGCTGTCACAATCTAACATACTAATTTAATAAAGTATCAGTTAGTTCACCTATGTTTGTTTGGAACACCTTAGCACAAAGAAAGAACCCATTTTTCCTTGAGTGATGTCATCCACCAGCATGAGTTACGGTGCTGTGGAGCACTGGAGCTGCATGACACATGCTCATCTTTTCCCAGCATTTCTCCTATAGTCAAACACCAATTATCTACAACCGATCACCATAAACAATGATTCCATCCACCCATCCATCCATTTTTGGGGTGTCTATCCCAGCTATTGTTGGGTGAAGGTGGGGTACACCCTGAGAAGGTCCCCGGTCTGTTGCAAGGCCATTCACATTCACACCGAGGGACAATTAAAATCACTAGTTAATTTATAAAGCATGCTATTGGACTGTGGGAGGAGAACATGCAAAATTCACACAGTAAGGACCCACCCAGGACTTGCTTCAGACTTCTGTCCAATCAGTCCATAATCCCTTTCAAGATGCCGAATAGCAGCAAACTTGAGTTAGAAGGTACACTTCAGCTGAAGGTGTGCACAGTGGGTCTAAAAACTGACTCTTTATGTCACAATCATGGTGGAGATTCAGTTCCGTCTCTTCATTCTGAATTTCATGCACCTGAGCACGGTGCTTTTTTTTTTTTTTCAGGATCCTCTAACATGTTCAGGTTTGCATGTCTGTGAGGTGCAACCGTCAATGTGTGTCCACAAAGAGGAGTTCTGGGTATTCATAACATTCTTAACTGCTTTCTGAACACTTCGTCATCAGGTAAAGTAAAATATAAAAAAGGAAAACGGACGAAATAAACTCTAAAGAATTACATTGATTTGTAAATATGTGACAAAATCATTTATGAGAAGGTGAGAAATTTTGCAACATACATATTTAACACAAAACTGGAAAACATGATTTTTTTCAAAAGGTTTATTAAAAAGCTGCTCTTATGGTAATGTTTTTTTATGTCACTGTCCCAATATGTGTCATTAAGAACACACATAGTTAAATGCTTTTAAAAATCTTTGTATTTACCAAAAAAAATCCATTGAACTGAATTGGGGAATAAGGCTTAGAGACTGTTTGTTCACCCACTTTGTCTCCAAACCTAACCAAAATAAAAATTGGGATAGTTTGTTTCTTTTTGTTTAGTTTAACTCTAGATTTACATTTGTTGTTTCAGAGTCAGATGCTGCTGTTGTGGGAATTTGAAAACTTTTTCTTTATCAGTGCGCACTTCAAAAACAAATATTTGCTCGTTCAGGATTTCTGTCAGCACGTCACAGAAGCCCCACCATTTGGTTTCTTATTTTTTTTACTTCCATGTGCATGTTTTTTTTCTTTTCCTCTCATAGTCAACACATCAGAGGTACTTTGACATGTTGGCCATAAAGCTAGGAAATGAGCCACCTGACCTCTGGTTATTGGATGACCTGGTTCTCCTCCTGAGCTACATTCCCAATCTGAGGGTTAACAGGAACATCCTCTGAAATGGTACAGAAAAGGACCATGATTTATTAAAATGACATATTTCTTGTGTTTGGTTGTTTATTAATTATGGATTATTCCTCTCTTGGCAGCTGGAGGTTTTTTGCATGAATTACATTGCACCAATTATTTATGATAAATTAAAGTAAATGTTTAATTCATGCATACAGTGTGTGCCCCCGCCTTGAACACCACCAATCACTGTGTTTGACTGTCAGGATTTTTCTTTCTAGTTTTTTTTTTTCATATCAAAGAATTTAAGGTACAACCAGAGGTTAAAAACTTAACCTAAAGGCTTTTAAGTGTCATTTCTGCAGATTGTAAATATAAAAATAAACAAATATTACATCCTTGCAGTATAATTAGAAATAAGACGGTGTTATAGACATCTGATCTGTAGAATTTTTTTTTTTTTGGTCATATTTCTCAAGTCAAGCACTTTTTCATACCTTAATATAAGTATGTCATACTACCTAAGTACTTGACTGCTTGTCCTTGGGTGGTAATTGTGATTATTGATAAAGTGACATACCATATAAAAGTGTATTTTCAAGGAATTCTATAGTTAAGCTATAATTCACTTTTCCTGAATTTACTTATCAGTCAGCCGTTTTAACATCCTATTCATCTCATTCATCACCAATTAAATGTTTAAGTGGAATTAATTGAGAATTTTTATTCCTTATCAGAGTAAATTATTGTAAATAGTTTTTGGGTATATGATGCTCATGTCTGGGTCATTTTCTTTTTCAAAGTGTGCAGTCAAAATGGGCCTTTGTGGCTGCAGGATTTCATTGCAGTGTTCTGAAACAGCCAGCCGCTCTTCTTTGCATTCAGGACACAGAGAGTGAAACAGAAAGGGGGGGGGGGGGGGGAGCCAGACTGAGCCCAGGAGAGCGAAGAAGGGAGGCACAGGAGGAAATAAAATGAGCCAAACAGGAACACAGGGGTTTTTGAGTCTGAATGAGACACAGAGCGTCTCTTTGAATTCTAGCTGGGATGCCAAAGCTTTCACGGAATCAAGGATGCACTCTTTATTGGTGCATCAATGGCAGCTCTGTCATTTACGTGTTTTCCTAAATCTATTCAGGCTGCAGGTGCATTGATAAAAAGAGTTGTTTTTTTTTAAAAGGTGAAACGCTAAAGATATATTCCAATTTTTCTTTTTCGTTTTTCACTTATTAGATTTTTTTATTTCATCAAGTCTTACCATCGAGTTGTGTTTAGAAGTATTACATTATTACAACTCTCATCCCTTACAATTTGATTCCCCCAAAATGTCGGATTTTTTTTTGTGCTAAATTTAGACTTTGTTAAACGAAACTTAAAGTAAAAAAAAACATTTTAGCATTAAACAGAATTTGAAGAGAACAAAACTTTGCAATTACTGGACAAAACTATTGATACAAAAGCAAAAAAATCAGAACTGGTCAGTATTAAAAACTTCTGATTGAAGCTTTAGCACTTTTGCTAATGTTTTTTTGGCTGAAAATTCCAGAAACAACCTTTGGAGGTCTTTGCAGAAAGGTTAGTTGTTGACCTTATTGAACTGGCCATGGCAGCTCAAAGAAAAAGCAAGTTGCAGATAGATAAATACTGATTTTGTTGTTCCGTACACTACACTGTTAAAGCTATTGTGTTCACAGTTCTCTAGCACAACAGCACATTCTGATATATATCAACTACTTAGATGCACAAAAAAAATCATTGCACATTTGATGAAGAAGATACCCATCATGTTGTTAGAGCTTCAGGTTTAACCTAAAAGCATTAGGTCATTGTTGTGTTTCATAGTCTAACACAATGACTGATGATTATTGAAAGATTATTTTTTTACATGATAGTTACATTAACAGGACAAAGATGTTGGTGAAACTGTCTTGGTCTATTAGTTAGAATTTTATAATCAACTTGGCTTCTGTTTATCCTTAACAACTTTGTTACAATGCCAAGGTATTAAAAGGTTTATATTTTTTTTGCAAATTAAGCACCTTCTCCTTGAATAATCACATTTTGAACCATCTTTAGAATGGAATATTTTGACCCTACCAGAGAAAGTACAAAAAAAAAACATCCAGACTTAAATTTAGTATGGAGTGATTTTTGTGCAGCACTCACTGTTTTGAGCATCAACTTTTAAAAAGTTTGTGTGCTCAAAAAACTATTTTACACTTGAAACAGAAAAATGCATGCAAATAAAACAATTTTTCTCTTGAAACTTAAAATTACGTGCAATCAAAACAATTTTGTCTCGAGAGAAATTCTCACAGGAAGGGTTAGAGAAGACGGAAGAAGGCCATGCTGAACTCATTTACCTGCACTAGTGTGTGTTTATAAGCATGTCAGTGGCTCAAATCATCACTGTTTACAATCATTTTGATTGAAGAAACAAATGGATTTTTTAAAATTCATATCAGTGAGATCAGTTCAAAAAGACAATTGAATAATTGTTTATCTAAGCTGCATGAATAGTTCTAAAACCCTCTGACATCCCAGCACTACTTCAGATCCACCACATGATACTGTTTCTTTAGTGGAGCATCAATCGTCCTCCTATCTGCACCTTTTAAACATTTGCTGTTTCTCGTTTAATTGTAGCAACGACACCATACTTTCACATGTGTTTGGGATCCCTAACATCTCTCTGTGAAACAAATCTTCCTCTTTGCACATTAACAATGAGAGGCTGTAGGTATTCCGAGTCACAGAGGATGATTGCTATTCCACAAACAGAGACTTGGCGTCTCTGTTTGTGGAATACTGAAAGTGCTGCGTTAGGTTTCTCTGCATGTAACCATGCCGCCCTGAGGAGTGCAGCAAAGGAGAGTTCAGCCCTGCAAACTGACCTCAATCAGCTTAGATTAAAGTCTTGGTCTGACGTTAGGCCCCCTGTGATCCATACCTCCAGCTCTAAGCAGGCAAAAGTAATGACTGTCTACACAGATTGATGGGGGGGGGTGTATTGGGGACAAATATTTCACTTTCTAAGTTGCTGCTGGAGCCTTGTCTTTCTGAAGATGGGCAAATAAAAATGGATATTCAAGCTTAAACACTGGAGTTAAAGATCTAATGCAAATGTCTTAAAGTCTTAGCTTTTAGTAAAATATACATTCCTGATCAACTTGCATTTCTGTGGTTAGAGTTAGAGCAGTTGAAAGCAAGATGAAGGGATGGATGCCAAAAAAACTATTTTTATTGTTATCGTTTCTCTTCATATTTATGGTGTTGTCGTTAACTTCTTTTCAGGCCGTTTCTTTTCCAGCAATATGGCAGACATCTGACTTGGTTCGAGTACCGTAACGCAGAGCTTCAGATGTTGATTGCATATCCAATTGGGATAAAACGTTGATAGTTTGAGTCTAATTTTGGTCTTAAAATGCAGATCATCAGCTTGGTTGGGGCCTGCTTGACTTTCATTTAGATCGGAGCGTCTGCTGGCAGAGAGGATGCTGTGACACCGGTTCATCTGTACGTCGAGGCTTATTTAGCCTGCAGAGTGAAAACCCGCCGTTCGTATTAGATTCTGTCTCAGGCAAAGTAGCGATGATTAGATAAAGTGTGTCTGGTGGAGAGAAGCACTTTTTCACTTTACAGCAGTTGTGTCCGTGAATGAATGCAGAGTTGAGGAACCTCACAGCCCGACAAAAACTCCGATTTTTGAATGCTTCACAAGCTGGATGCATGTCTAACTGCCTCTATACCGCAGTCTCTTGCATTTAAGTGTATTTCAAATATTTAAGTGACATTATTCCTCGCCTCATGGCACTGGGCGAGGAATTTTCTCTGCTAATGCTGCTGAAGACAAAGCAAAAGAACTACGAACAGGGAGGAAAAACAGCACAACAGGCTTTAACTAAACAGCCTCATGCAAAGCCTCCCCTCCACTGGGGTGAACCTTTTGTCTGCACTTTGCTCTGTCATAATGCAAAAACTGAGCTCTGACGTCTTAAAAGGTACTGCAGGAGCACTGAGGTGCTTAAGGTGCAATTTGCCGCAGCTCACAGCGGCTGGAGTGAAATACCATTTTGTCTCACTCAAGATGGATTCCACAGTGAGATTTCAGACGACCAGTTCAGAATCAAAATGGAGAAGCCAGATGGGAGGAGAGAAAACCAGAGGAGGAGGCAATGTGTGGCATGGTCCCATTTGCAGAGAGATGCCTCTATTTGCAGCCAAACGGAAATATATTGGTTGAGTTTCCCAGACACAACAATATTTGTACACAAAGTCTAACATCTTGTTTATGTACCCCCCCCCGAACGTTTTTTTAGGTGTCGACTCAGATCTGCCGTAAAACTGCTGAGAGACAAAAAAAAAAGGCTGTGATGAAAATGTTTGTTGTTTTTAGCTTCTGGCCTTTGCAACCTTGGAGAAGATTTCCTTTTAGCCATTGTCTTGTGCACTAATATGCATGCATGGCTGCTGGCACTCACACTCACTCTCTTTATAAATTCCACTTTGCTGGTAGCCCGTCTAACAGCCCTGTATGTAAAACCCTGAAACCCCTTCAGGACATCAAATCCGTGGAATTGGTTGTCGGTTCTATCTAGGTCAGCGCTCACAATAGCTGTACAGTTTCCCTTCTTCTGCCTGTCTGTGTGTTCCCCCATTTGCTTAACCCCACAAGGTTGATTTCCTGCATAAACAAATGCAAATCAGATGTAAGAATATTAAGCATCTTAGCCTCTTTCATACGTACCGGTCTCCAGTGGAATATTAAAACATGTCACGGTTTGATTCATAATCTTGGTTAATTCATAATACCACATAAAATGTGGGTTATTTCTGTTTCCCACAGCTAATTGCTGAGCAATGTGTCATTATTCATCACCGTGAGCCTGGTCACATTGTAATTCAGCAGAGAACTGCAGCCTCTCGCTGTGAGAGGAAAACTTTACAGTTCAGCATACTGTTGGGGAGGCCTAAAAGAGCTAGAATCACCACACGTCTGTCACATGCGTTCTTTGAGATTCTCGGCCATTTTTCTTCTCTTTACCACAATCCTAAAATGAATTTTATAGAGTTTAGAGTTTAGAATAGCAAAAGAGAACAAAAATCTGAAAAATGAAAATTACGTTTTCTCATCCTGTAGCTCCTCGAGGATAAAATGACAATTACATTTAAGAATCCTCCAACAAGAACAGCATGCGCTTTATAATTTGATCCTCTGTCATAAAAGGGAGTGGTTGCCGTCTTTTCCTGACATGCACAACTTTACAGGAGAAAAACAATCTCCTGTAAATTGCTTGTTCAATCAGCTCTGACATCGGGCACGTTCCTCAGAATGTGGGAATCCAAATGATGGCAGAGAAGAAGCTTTCTGATTTTTTGGATGCTGAGAAATCAACTGGGCTGGTTTGCAGAATTAACATAATATTACCAGAGCTGGCTCTGCAGACGAACAGTCGATGGCATTTTGAATGAAATGCCGGTGACATTATAATATTTCACAAAGACAATAAAAGCTTACACTAAAGCTAAACGTTTCTATTCGTCAGAACTTTTCATTGGACATGCTTTATAATGTCTTTTTTGCATGTGTCTACATTTGATTATACAAATATACTCTTTTGGTTTAGTGCAGTTTGGTTTGCTTGGTTTACCGTGGGGATTGATGTTTTTTTTCCAAATAATTGTCATGCCAAAAATACATATTTTTACAGAAGATTCTCAAAAATAGCCATGAAGCTGTATCTTTCACCTGTAACCATTAAGACCTCCCAAATTACCTGTGGCTGTCACTTATCTCCACCTGGTGCGCCCTACTGCACCCAAAGGGCAAAACAATAAAGGATGTTACAAAAGGCTACTAACTGGCTAAAAACTTGAGCTGAAATTATTGCGTATTTACAAGCAATATTTTTGGGGTATTTTGTTTGCTGTGACAGTCATGCTCCTCGATCACTTTTTATAGAAAAACAAAACTTTTATTTTCCTTTTTAAATATTTAAAACGAATAGATTTCTTTGTATCATACAGATTTAAATACAGTGGTTGACGCCTGTAATGTAAAAGTGGCTATGACTATACTACAATCAAGATTTTTGTCTCATCTGTTGCAGGACAAAGATATCTCATCACATCCACGGGAGCCTTGTATATTGTGGACGTCCTACCTGAGGATGGCCTGAACAACTATCGCTGCACAACTCGACACCGTTACACTGGTGAGACTCGCCAGAGCAACAGTGCGCGTCTCATCGTATCAGGTAGGTGCTTTGTTCTGACGAAAAGTACTTTTGACCTACCCCTATCATCTTTTGATCTATTGTATAGAGTTCCTTTAGGACCTTTTGGATTATGATTATAATATATAATCATAATTATAGTAAACATAATTATAATCCCTGGTTTTCTGGTACACTAATCAAACAATGGTTGTCAAATGGGGCAATGTTTTATCTGAGCCTTTTTGTGTAGCCAATGACGTTCAACAGGGAGGGATCCTCTCTCCATTTTTATTCAATGTATATATTGATATATTATCAATGATAATTATTATTATTGATATTATCAATATCAATATGATATACTATCTACTAAGTTGAATATGTGCAAAACTGGGTGTGTTGTTGCACATCAAACTTTTAATCATCTTATGTACGCTGATGACCTTGTCATTTGTAGCCCCTACAGTGCTGGGTTACAAACACTTCTAAAAGTTTGCTCTGACTGTGGTAGACACTTTGATATAAACTACAATCCTTCTAAAACCAAAATAATGATTGTAAGGACCAAAAATGTAAACTTTCCTGTTTTTAAGCTCTGTGGAATGCCTCTGGAACAAACCTCAACTATCAAATATCTTGGACACTTCATTACTGTTGATTGGAGGGATGATAGAGACATTCAGAGACAGTACTGTAACCTCTATGCTCAGGCAAATATGCTGATGAGAAAATTCAGTACGTGTTCTCTTCAAGTGAAGTGTTCCTTGTTCAGAGCTTACTGCACTCCTCTGTATACGGCTCCTCTTTGGTGCAACTATGGACGTGGGACATTCCGTAAATTCTTCGTGGCCTATAACGGTGCTTTTAGGCTTCTGCTACAGGTGCCCAGGTGGTATAGAGCCAGTCAGCTGTTTGTGGATGCTCACATCCCCACCTGTGAGGCACTACTACGTAAGCTTACATAAAGCCTCATGGAACGCCTGGACAAATCTAAGAATTTAATTATCATGTCTCTGACTGATCCCAAAAGAAGCTCATGCCGTTTTCCTCCGCCTTGAGGAAACACTGGATACAGCGATTCTACTCTTTTTAATTTTTATTTTATTATATTATGTATGTTGTATTTGTATCTTCTTCTATGGACCGCACCCGAGTCTGAAAATAAAGTGAATTATAAATCATATAATCATGATTTTATATATAGATACAATATATATTCTCTCTCTCTCTCTTTCTCTTTATCTACACTGACCAAAAATATAAACGCAACACTTTTGTTATTGCTCCCATTTTTTATTGTATGAACTCAAAGATGTGAAACATTTTCCACAGAATAACCAGTTCTCTGAAATATTGTTCACAAATCTGTCTAAATCTGTGATAGTGAGCACTTCTCCTTTGCCAAGACAATTCCCATTGAGCATGTTAGGGATGCTCTGGATCGGCGTATACGACAGCGTGTTTCAGTTCCTGCCAATATCCAGCAACTTCGCACAGCCATTGAAGAAGAGTGGACCAACATTCCACAGGCCACAATAGACAACCTGATCAACTCTATGCGAAGGAGATGTGTCGCACTTCATGAGGCAAATGGTGGTCACACCAGATACTGACTGGTTGTCTGGGTCCCCTGACCCCCTCAACAAAACAAAACTGAAGATTTCAGAGTGGCCTTTTCTTGTGGCCAGTTTAAGGCACACCTGTGCAATAATGATGCTGTCTGATCAGCATCTTGATATGGCACACCTGTGAGGTGGGATGGATTGTCTTGGCAAAGGAGAAGTGCTCACTATCACAGATTTAGACAGATTTGTGAACAATATTTCAGAGAACTGGTTATTTGTGTATATATGGAAATATATGGAAATAGCTTTCTGCTGAGCGGCAAGTTGTGGGCAGTACTGTTGGTGCAGTGCATCCCCGCCCCCCTTCCTGTTGCTGAGACTCTTAGCAGGGGGGAGCTCATTGCACACCCAGTGCATTTTCTACGTCACAAATAAACTCTTTTTCAAACAACGTTTTTATGTCTGATCCTGATTCACAACATATTGATTTAAAGAAATTCTCAGAAATGCAATTTTAAGCTTAATTCTTTTCATACATGTCCTCCATCATGAAAAAAATGCCACAAGAAAATGTTAAATCAACATTTTTATCAAAGTGGGTCTTTAAAAGTAGATCACTGAAACAAAGTTGGATGTTTCTTTCCTAATTTGCCACAAACATTGTTCCAACAATGGCTTCTTTTTCATCCCTTCCTTTACAAAACATGCAGTTTATGGAGGTGAATGCTGAGCCTGAGAATCAATATGAGGCCACGCTGTCAGGCATCTGGCAATGCTCACCACTAATTAACACTAAATTCTCTGCTTCTTCCAGACCCCACCAATGCTGAGCCAGCCATCCTGGATGGCTTTGACCACAGAGAGGTGATGATTAATCATCGGGTGGAGCTGCCCTGTAAGGCCTCAGGCTACCCAACACCCAAGTACCGCTGGCTGAAAGACAACAGCCCTCTGGAGCCAGACAGTCGCTTTCGCCAGACCATCTCAGGGTTGCTGATAGAGAGCACACAGCCCAGTGACTCTGGGACATATGTTTGTGAAGTGTGGAACAGTTATGGCAACGCCGAGGTCGTGGGACACCTGTACATCAAACGTGAGTCCCTGGCTGAAAAGCGATATTTCACTGAATAAGACAAAGTGCTGTAATTGTTTTCCTTTCTTAAACCCTACTTTTTGCTTCACGTGTCCGCAGAGCCCTTAAAAGTAGTGGTCAGTCCCCGAAAGGTGAAGGGCAGCGTGGGTAGCAAGGTGTCTCTATCCTGCAGTGTCAGTGGCTCAGATGAATATGAGCTGTCCTGGTACCGCAATGGAGAAATCATTTACCCCGGCAACAACGTTCGCTTCACTGGGCTCAACCGGGAGAACCTTATCATGGAAGGAATGTCCAAAAGCGATGGAGGAGCTTACCAGTGCTTCGCCAGGAAGGGCAAAATGTCGGCACAAGACTTTGTGCAGGTCATTCTTGAAGGTAAAATAATCTCCCCACATGCTGAACCGTTCCTGCTGCTGTACTATGCTAAATCAGTGAGTTCGCAGATCAATACGAGGTTCACGCAGCTGAGACCACTGCCATGGTCATCCTTAACTTCACAAACGCATGCAAAAACACAAACACATGCAGCCTCTAACCCACTTCTCTACCTTGGTGGTGCGGTGTTGCTTAGGCAACTGTCTTTTGTCAGGGGGAGGAAGGTATTGATAATCTATAATCACAAGGAGCAGAGTGAGATTATCAGAGGGAAGCAGCAAGCAATAATAAAACATTTACCAAACACCAACAACACTTTCTGTTTCTCAGTGAAAGGACATGATAAAAAAAAAAACAGCACATTGTGAGTTATTTCAAAAAAATTATTTACGTTTTGCGGACTTGTTTTTAGAAAATGCTTAATTAGAATAGACGCTGTACATAATCATACATGTTTTTACATCCATTGTCAAATAATTGAAGACACAGTGTGGAAGGCAGGCTGATCTTAAGTACCTTAATCGTAATTTTTTAATGACCTACAGTATATCATGCTATTCTCAAGCATTAGAGTAAACAATATCCATGTATATGATAAAATATCAGTTTTTTCTTCAATTTCATTGTACAATGAACAATGACAATAAAAGCACATATATTTATCTAAAGAAAAAAAAGAAAGACAACTCCATCGCTGAGGCACCGCCTTTCTCTCCTTGTGGGTGCTGCCCATTTCATGACATCATCCTAGAGTCGGTCTCGGCCACAAAAACAAACAACATCCAAACTTTTGCAACGATGGATGTGCATATTGTGCAGATAAAATGAAAGCCTATTTTTATTGTGTGTTAGCCTGGGGGCAGGGCTGGCAGCGCAGACTCTTCCTGGAAGGGGCTGTTCTTATTTGCTGTTAGCGTGTCAGCTCGTGAGAACCTGCTAATTCCTGCAGCAAGGGCTCTGTTTTTTTTTTCCTTCATCCCTTTCTCTGCCCTTCCTGAAAACCACCTACATTTTCCTTAACAACTTTGTTTTTCTCAGAAAAAAAATAACAAATTAATAACCAGCTCTATTACTTAACACGTGTATATTCCAGCTTGTTGGTGGTTCGACACAGTCACACCAGGATCATGTTCATAATAATGCTCAGCTGTTTTCAACTGAGTTAATTCCCCTCATTTTGTTCAAGTGTCTGGTTTTTCAGGTCTTCATGGTCAGGTCATCTGTTTTATTACAATGTGTTTGCTCCCTATTTTTTGTCCTGATCTAGTTAGTTTATTAGATGTTAGGTTTCTACCACCAAGCCTGATCTTGGGCAATTTGAATTCTACACCATCAGTTTATGACTTAGTAAAGTAATAGGTCTGGGGCACAGTGGAGCAGTGAGCACTGTTGCCTCACAGCAAGCATTATCTGGTTCAAATCCTGTGTGGAGTTTGCATGTTCTCCTCGTGCAAGTGAGGCTTGCCTCTGGGCTATACGGCTTGCTCCCATGCCTAAAAACCATGTTTCATGGGTTGATTGGTGAATCTAAATTGTCCCTTAGTTGTAAATTTGTTGTCTGTGTGGATCTGTAATGGACAGAGTGACCGCTGCCTCTACCCTGAGAAAGCTGCAACCCTCTTTGACACTGAGCAAGATTAAGAAGGATCAGAAGATGGATATATAAGACAGTTGCTTATAGTTTACATGTTGCATAGTCATGTACAGAATAGGAAAAAGCAGACTTCCTGCATTAAAGAAAGAAGAGCAAAATTATTCTGATCAGCCAGTCTGATTATGCTGCCATTGACTGGATAAAGAGAACTGGACTGTATCTGCTGGTTCTAAAAAAGTCCAAAATCCCATAGACTTCTATAGAAAAATAAACAGCTGTTACTCAGTCATTCTATTTACTAGAATAGCCATTCCTACTCTGAAACCTTCTTTCAACATGTAATTGATAATCCTTTATTTTTTTAATGATGTTTTCTGTAGAACAGGTTATTCAAGTTATAAACAGAGCAATCAGATGCCTCAATAACAGGATTTGGTCTTTGACAGCATTTGTGTAGCCCACAAGTGGTAGGGGTGTAGACTTCCAACAAGCTCACTCCTGATTGGTGAGAACGGTTGCCATAGAAATGTCCTCTCAGACCAACATAGACCGCTTACTGATGATTTCTGGTTCCAACATGGCAGCATCTGTATCACAAAAGAATTGGCAACTGAAGGGACTTCATTCTGTTGGAGCTAGAATTAAGCCGTTTTCTGTGAGCGAAATATTTTGACTCTTAATCTTCTCCTGGCATATTTTTGTGATTAAATAAAAATCAACGTCCAATAAGGTTGAAAAACCAAATAAACAGACGTGATGCTGTGACTGTGTGCACCACACAATGTTGGTGTTATTTTTTAAACTCATTTATTTTTCCTGTCTTCATAAACATACCTGAAAAAACCATGGCTCTACTTTCTTCCCAAACACAGATGGGACCCCCAAAATCTTGTCCTCCTTCAGCGAGAAGGTGGTGAGCCCCAATGAGCCCGTCTTCCTGGTCTGCAACGTCAAGGGCACGCCTCCTCCCAGATGCACCTGGACGCTGGACGACGACCCCGTCATCAAGGACAGCCACCACCACCTGGGCCATTACGAGACGCACGAAGCCCACGTGGTCAGCCAGCTCAACGTCACGCACACCCAGGTGCAGGACGGCGGGGTGTACCGGTGCACGTGCAGCAACTCGGCCGGGGTCGTGTACCACCAGGCTCGAATAAACGTAAGAGGTGCTTGTCAAATCAGCTCCTCCAAGACCAACAATACACATACCTGTCCTTGTCTGTGTGAGTCTTTGCAGGAGATGGGTGATGGCTGTTGTGTGGGACTGAAATATTAGTTTAATTTTTTTAACTATTACTTCCTACATTTGATTTAGTTTTTTGAGGTCTTGTATTTGCTTTTTGCCTTCGTCATTATAGCCTTTTTTTTAATGCTAGCATTTTGTATTTTTTTTCCTTCAACTGATAAGAGCGTGCTATACTTTATAACGCCTGCATTGTGAGGTCAAATTATTTGTGCTCACACGGATATCCTGTTTGGAAATAGCCGGGAGAAAAATACATTTTCTCCGTCTGAATGCATTCATTCCTTGTGTGCTTGTGTGTGTCCGGGACTATTCATGTGTGTCTGTGTCTGCATGTTTACTCAAGCAGCCAATTCAACAATCAGATGTTAGAGAGATTACTGTGTTTCAGTTTTATAGACTTGGAACGAGGCTCTGAATATGTTAGACTCTGGAAACGGCAGAATAAAACGTAGTGGATTTGTTAGTGGAGCTGGTGTCATTTAAATGTTATGCTCAGCCTCCTCTAATCTGCTTCTCATTTCCCCACCTTTTGACTTAGTTAAGCTTTAATACCTGTGGTATTAAAAATCTAAATAAAATCTAAAAACAGCAGCATCCCTGCATATTTGTTGGCAGGCAGAAAGTGTGAATCTGTGTAGCTTTAAAGTCGTAAATGTATCCACAACACCCAAACTGCTTTTTGCAGTCTGCTGTCAGTGAAGCCGTCGTCTCTGCTCTCGTTTAGGTCGCGCCAGCATTCGTCCAATGAAAAACATCACGGCCATAGCTGGACGGGATGCCTTCGTTCACTGCCGTGTGATCGGATACCCCTACTACTCCATAAAGTGGTACAAGAACTCCGCCCTGCTGCCCTTCAACCACAGACAGCGAGCTTTTGAGAACAACGGGACGCTGAAGCTGAGCAACGTGCAGCAGGTGGATGCTGGCGAATACACCTGTAAGGTGATGGTTCAACCCAACAAGATGGACTCCCAAAGTGTCCATGTCCGTGTGAGAGGTGAGTCTGTCGAGGTTGGTCCAAATCTCTAAGTCCTAGTTCAGCTAAAGTCAGTTGTAACTGTTTAAATGAGTTTTTTAATGGGGCGGCGTTTGTAAAGTGACAAACTACTATTTTTGGTTATTTTGCCTGTTTTAGGAGGTTTCATTTTTCAAATGCATATTTTCACCTTTAAAATTCATGTATTTATAGATGTCACATTTACTAACTAAATATTTAGTTAGCAATTTAAATTTAAAGTTAAATATTTTTTTTAATTATATATTTAGTTTACAAACTAAAAATTTTGTTTACAAATAAAGCTTAAAATTTTATCAAATTAAATATAAATCACCATCACCTAAATATTTTTTCCAGACTAAACATTTAAGCTTTGTAACTAGATATTTATTTATTTAAAAAATATTTAAGTTCAAGTTAAATATTCGTCTTTTTAACCAAATGTGCACAAATATCTGCTTTTCTATGTGAAAGAATCAGCTGATTTATGTTGATTGCATGGGCCCTTCACTAAAGCTGCTTTTCTCTGCTTAAGAATCCACTGGAATTGCTTTGATTGCGTAAATGGTTGAAGAGTTACCTTAGTTGAAAGAACGTCAACACTGGAGTTAAAGCACGTGTGGAGAAATATTTTAAACAAACCTTAAAGAAATACAATGTTAATTGTCCATACAAAATTCATAATAGAAGTTTAAATCCACTTTATGTATGAATAGAACTCATGAAAAGTCCTATAATGAATAGAATAGTGAGAGGTTCAACCTTAAACTTCCTTGGTTTTAGGTGACAATAAACATAGTGTTTTGATATTTGCCATGTTGATTTCTAAAATATTTATTTTTACGTAATAATTAAGTAATTCATCTTTGGCATGTGCTTTATCGATACCTTATGATTCTTAATTCTGTCTGATAAAAGCTAGGAACCGGATATTGATAAATCATGTAATAAAATGGTTATAGTATAACGGGGTGGGATTATATAAGTTTGCTTCCTTCCACTCCCTTTCAAGCAATATTTATTAATATGTCTAATTATCCTAAGTTTGATTAGTTACTGTATGAATGTATAACTGATGATTATATTGCTTTTGTGTATTATTTCTACTTAATTGCTTGAAATAAACCATTTAGATTCAATTCAATTCAATATACTCAACATGCTATTATTAATTAGGAAAATGCATTCAATGACATTTTTGTTCAAATAAATCTGTTCATAGTATTTTTTTCCCTTTCCTTATTTAAGCAGCCGCATGCCATAAACAGACGCTAAAAGACTTGTAAATGAATCTAGCAGATAATATTCCTGAGGGCATAAGTGGGGTTTATTAAGAGTGTCTGATTCCAGCATGATATTACTGCACTGAGTGACTGATCTCCAGTGAGATCTTACATGTGTAATAGGTAATACTTAAAGGGCTCCCCCATTATGCCTCCATTTCCTACTCTCTGAACAGTATGTTGGCTTTTTGTCACTATAATACACTTTCCAAGAGAGACAGAGGAAAGCCAGAGAAAGAGCCGGGTGATGATATAAAGCAGCTCTTCCCAGTGGTACTGTACTAAGCAGGAGCATTTGTTAATTTACTCCGCTCATGCTTAAAATGCATAATGTTTTGTGGGAATCCCAGGAGTCCATTATCTCCACTTTATTTTGAATTTGATAAGCTGCTAAAGTGCTGCTTATGCCAGGGTTGTTTGAACTCACTGGACACTCGCAGGGCTGATTTGTTCCCAGAGAACATAACGTGTACGATTTGAAAAGATTATTAATTTATAGTCAGTGATTACATTATGCGGCTTGATTGACTTGTTCCAGGAGTCAACCTGCTGAATGATCAAACGAATTCTTATCTGGATTATGGATTTTTTTGACTGCTCATGTTTCAGTGAGCCTCTATATTTTTAAACACAGGACTCCATATTTCCAAAAAGCTATACAATATTTCTTGGGATGCTGAAGACAAACACTAAGGGCTTATTTCTATCTTAATGTTCCGCAGCAGTCCTGGACTGCAAAAACCGTGTTATTTCTGCTTTTTTCTTACCGCGCAATTGAACACAAATTTCAACATGCTCAAAAATTCACCAAAATTTCCAGACACCTGATATATGGTGAAATGGAATTTAGGCATACTGAACAATCCTCCCCCCCCCCAAAAAAAAAAGTAATAATTACATCACAAAAAAAATCAAAAATTAATGAATTAGGTCGCAAAAAATTGGTTCAAAATTCAAGTGACAAAACCACACACGTCCAGGATGTCCAAAGGAAGTTTAAAAATGATCACGGAATGGCCACAGGACCGATGGTTTGGCAAGCATGTTGTGGCAAAGTGTGTAATTTGGTGATTTTCACATTTTGGAAACAGAAAACTTTTGTTCAAGTGATCTTCACAAAATACCACACACATGCCGACAGCTTAAGTCTACAGCAGAATTTCTGTTGACCTTTGACCCTGAGAACAGGCCACAATCTTGAATTGAAAATAAATCCCCTTTAGGAGCTTCTACAAATTTCAATTTCATTGGGAAGTTACTTGTGGAAAAAAGTTGGATTTAAAGTTTGCAGATTTTGAAATGCGTTAGTGTAGTGAGCTCGCGTTCCCCTGTTGCTCGCATATTTTCTACTGGAATTTTGTGTATATTTAGTATATACAGCCCAAGCTGGAAGAAAGGATGTAATGATATGTACATATTAGGAATGCGGGCGTGGCTAAAAAAAAATTTTTGCTGCCATGGCAATCCAAAAATGTACTTTTGCCAATTGTTCTTAAAATTACATAGACATGTTGGTCATCCCCATGTGACCAAAATAAAAAATAAAAATGAAATAGTTCCTATAGCAATGAAACCAACAGAAAAACCACCATTTTTATATAAGAGATTTTTTTGAATGGTTTTATCACGTAGAGGTCTGACCAGGGTTACAGGGCAGATACTGAGGGGGCATTTAGCGACCGCTTTGCCACTGAAGACGGGTCAAAATGGGGTGGTGGAGGCAGAAAGCGACTACGGTCAGACAGGCAAAAATGATGTTTCACTTCAGAGTGTAAGTTTGAACTTTAATCTCCGTAAACTCAGAAGCAAGATTCTGACTCTTGAGGGATTTATCTCTTCTTTAATTTTTTTTGGGATGTAAATCACATTAAGATTCATGTTAGTGTTACAATTCTGAATTAATGCAGACACCTGGCTTAGTTGGTTCAAAGATTGACACGCCTTAATTATCAGCTAAGCAGAAAGAGTTCAGCTCCAGTTCTTTTCCCAAGCAATTTAAAATGAGTCATCTTAAAAGTTATTTTTTTTGTCCTGTGTATGTATGCTGATGTGGCTCCTGTGCTGAAAGGACAAAATGTTCCAGTCTAAGAGTGACAAGGATTTACTGCAGAATGTTTTGCAGCTCAGGTCTTTTATGTTCCTCCAGATAGCTCAGCGATTGTGGGATTACTCTAAAAAAGAAAGGATAGTCCTCGCACAAAATGCAGAGAATTCAAGAGGTTTTCAAATTGAAGGCTAAAATGACACGAGTCTCTATTTTCTTCTCCTGCCTGCAGTCCCTCCCTACATTCAACCCTTTGAGTTTCAGCGTTTCACCATCGGTCAGCGGGTCTTCATACCGTGCGTGGTCATGTCCGGAGATCGACCACTGGACATCACGTGGCAGAAAGATGGGCGCCCCATCCCCGCCAGTCTGGGTGTGACTGTCGACAACATCGACTTTACGAGCTCGCTGCGGATCTCCAACCTGACCCCTGACCACAATGGAAACTACACCTGCATCGCTCGAAACGAAGCTGCAGTTGTGGAGCACCAGAGTCAGCTCATCGTTAGAGGTGAGAGCGCAAAGACAACAAATCTCACGGCACCTTGTGGGCTGCTGGAAGCTGCAGTGTGTGGGCAGGCATTTCACCAAAGAGCCACAAAGTACAAATGCATTTCTTGAATACACGATATAAACAGTGAGTTTTTGTTTTTGTTTGTGTCTTTGTACAGTTCCTCCTCAGTTTGTGGTGCAGCCTGAGGATCAAGATGGGATCTATGGGAAAACTGTGACTCTGAACTGCTCTGCTGAGGGCTATCCACCACCCACTATTGTTTGGGAGCACTCCAAAGGTACCTTAAGTGGTTAAAAAAATATTATGAATTTAAAAACTGCTTTGTGTGCTGCAGATGCTGTTTGCTGCACCTGCAGGTAGGTGTGTGTGAATTCAGTAAAAATACATAAATTGGCACTAACTAAGCTGTCCACCTTAAATATAAAAAAAAAGCATCACAGTAAGACAGAAATTGAGTTTGAAGGACAGACAGACAGACAGACGGACAGACGGGAGGGTAGCAGGTGAGTTCAGCCACTTGAACAGGATGGAAGAGGGGCTCCATGTTTGCTCCATCATCCACATAACTAAGGATGAAAGCTCTCATCACCAGAGGAACAACCAGCATGGAGTATTTGTCAGACAGTGTGTGTGTGTGTATGTAAGGCCCAGCCATCAAAGCAAAGAAAGAATTGGATTATTTTATATAAATATATATTTTTTTACCCTTTGATGGGATTTATGTGTTCTCTCTTTCTGAGCGCGTGTTGAGACAAGCAGTCCGATTAGCTTTCTGACCGCTTCTAATCAGTATGCATGAACAACGCGTGGCGTGCGTCTTTTCACTTGTAGCGCTCTAAAAAGCCGTTTTTCAGACTAAGTTGGAGGAAGCATAAAATTCAGCTGAGCTGGCTGACTTTGCTGCTCTGTAGTATGACACAATAAAAATCACAGCCGTTTGGGAAGCCTATTCCGCCACTGCTAAGGATTTTTTAGGCGATTGCTGTCTGGCTGACATTCGGTGTAACAAAGTCTGCGTAGTTGCAGGTGAAAATCTCTGGGATATAGAATGGAAAGTAAAGGTCAACACTTATTAGCACAACAGCGAGAACCGTTTGAATATGTGCTATGCATGATTCCCCCACTTTCCCATCACCAGGGGCACTAAAACAAAGTCATCAGTCTTGAACCATGGTCAACCATGGCCTCCTGAAGACATTTTAAGTAAGAAAAACACCTACCAAAACAGTCCAGTATGGAGACCTTTAAGTGTAAAGTCTGGCAAAGTTCACACATGGGAAATGCTTTGTCAGCAAAGTGTTGAACTGGGCTTTTATCATATTTCTGCGATGCTGAGTACATTAAAGACATTAGCCTCACAAGGGTCCATCTTCAAAGGGTTGTTTATGGATAAGAAGCATTTGAAGAGCACTAAGACGTGCTTTATGGCAGTGTCTCACCAAGAGGGTAGAAAATCTTAGACGCTGACATCACTTAAAAAGAAATATTAGTAACTGTAAATGCATGCTATTCGCATCTTTTAGATATTTACCATCCTGAGGAAAAGAAAAAAAGTACAACTTTAACTATCTAAACCAGACATTTCCTATAATGAAAGTTGATTCTGAATTGAATATGTCAATTCTTTTTGCACCTAAAGATGCATATTTGTTAGTTTATATGACTTTAGGTCACATTAATGCTTATTTTGTGTGCTCATTATTGTACACCATTTGCTCTCTGGCATCTGCTTATCTAAGAACCATAAATGCAAACTATGTGTTAATTAATTACAAAGAGGTAAATATTGAAAAAAGCTCAAATAAAAATGTTTTGACTTTTTTTAAAATGTCTCCTGCTCAGCTCTTAATGTTACGAAGGAGGCAGGGCCACTTTGTCCTTCTGCCTGTTGTTTTCCCAGCTCCAATCTGCTGTCCTGTCAAACATGAGCATTATGTCGCTCTGATTGCATCACTGGAGCAGCTTGGTTTCATTCTGCCTGTCAGCTGTTTGGTGATTTAAGGATTTAGGCCTGATGTTAAGAGATGTGTTTACAATCCTCTCTTAATCCCATAGACCATGTCATGAAAGCTGTAAACACAGAGGCACTGTCAAATTAATGCACTCAAATACGTGTCCCGTTTTTGTGTCATCATTTATTATGTTTCTGGGTTTTTTAAGTGCTGTGTGTTGCCTTTGAACACTGGCAAATTAAATGTTGAATTTCAAAATTGATTGTTTTTCTTGCTTTAGGTGCAGGTGTACCCCAGTTTCAGCCCATCCTTCTGAACAGTGGCTCTCGCATCCAGCTACTGAGCAATGGGTCGCTGCTCATCAAACACGTGCTGGAGGATGACAGCGGCTTCTACCTGTGTAAGGTCAGCAACGACGTTGGAGCTGATGTCAGCAAGTCCATGTACCTCACCGTCAAAAGTAAGAACCCCAGTTTGATCATGCACAGTTCAGAAGCTGTTTTTTTTTGTCATAATCACTCCTCAGATGACTAAAATTTGTTAGAATGCGGTGGGGGGGTGGGGGGGGCAAACAACAACGTGAGACAAATAGGAAACAGATCAATAATTTGACACAATGTGAGATCATTTGAAAAGTTAGGCCCACTCCAATGAACATTGTGTTTTTTGGTGTTTTTTACATGTTTTTGTGAATTTTTTCTGAAATGGAGAACATGTAGAAATTGCATTTCTGAGTATTTCTTTATTCAAATGGCTGAGAATCAGAAGCAAATGGAAAAACGTCTTTGTTTTCCTCATCCGAGCTGGCATCTGGAGCAAAACTGTACGTCTCGATAGCTCCAATACTTCTGCACAGGTTATGCTAGCTTGGGGTGTGTGAGAGGTTGTAAACAGAGAGCATTCTGCAATGGGAAGGGAAGAGGGGCGGGGTTGCTCTGCACCAACGATCCCACTCCAAATTGAATTTCAAATGAACAACTGCTGCTCTGCAGAAACTGTGTCCTAAAAAAACAGATTTTTTTTTTTTTTATTTCAGCTAAAAATTGCTAAATCATAATTATAAGACCCATGGGAACACATTTACAATAGATCAAAAGATGACCGGAGTGGGACTTTAAATAAAGTGTTTGGGATCAGTATGTCTTGTAAAGTGATTTTTCCTCATACATCTGTAATTTCAAAGCCAGTTTTATCGCTTCTACACTCATTCTGAACATGCTCCAGTTTTTTTTTTTTTTTTTTGCGCCCGAGCATCTCCTAGATTCCCTCAGCAGCCTGTATGGTAATACTAAACTACAGGTTTTCTGCCACCACTGAGCATTAGCATGTAGCTCCCCTACAGCGCCAGGAATGGCTCCTCATTTTCATGGAGCTTAGATGTGAGTGGGGCTTATTTTCCCGTTACTGCAGTTATCAAACTGGAGCATGGGGCTCCCCACTGGTGAGCAGCCCTCTATCTATCTCTGTCTCTTCCTGCTCTCTATCTCTTTTTAGCTTTTGCCTCACTGGCCTAAAGTCTAATATATGAAAACACAGACAGGGACAAAAAACTTACATATTATGCTGGAAGGTATATTATGTGTGGAACAAGCTCGCTGTTTGACCTTGACCCCTGGCCAGTATGTAAAAGATAAAAATTGACTTAAAAGTCACCTTCTGGGTAAATCAGCATTTTTTTTCATATCATTTATACCTTTAGGCATGCCAGGGATATTTGTGTCATTGTAATTAAGCCTAGCAGTACATTAGGCAGGGAAGCTGTCAGTACTGCAGCAGAATGCTCCGAGACAAACATGCTGTGTTTTCATAGGTCAGTTTTCTGACAGTGGCACCCAGTTGCTATGCAGCAAGCTGACCTATAGCTGAACTAAACTTTTTTTTTTCTCCCTACCATGCAGAAAAGAAAACTGTATGGCTGCAGCTCCAGCGCCTTAAAAATAACACTTCTAAAGAGGCAATCCTGTAACTGAGACAATGTAGATGATCCCTTTGACCTGAATTTGCAGTATCGGTCAGCAGTGGCGGACTTAGCAGGGGCCCCAGGCGAACAATAACATGGGGCCCTCTGCAGTATTAATTATTTTTTGAACAATCCTTACAGGGTAAAAAAAACATTAAAAAAACTTTCTTACTGGCCACTTTTAGACAATGTCAATGTCAAGAATCCAAATATTTTGATAAGAATTCAGTGCAAAGCTGTAAGCTCAAGACATTGAACCCCACCCTGACTATGGTGGAAGGTTGGCACCAGCGCTTGGTGTGAAAGGGGTGAATGGGACTGTCACTGCAAAGCACCTTGGGCCTTCAAGGAAGGTAGAAAGGGGCTATGCGAGTATACCATTAAATAGGAAATACGCAAAATACAGTGATTTTGAGGATTGAAATGATTAGACTCAAACTTATCATTTGCTTTTCTGGAACAGGTGAGTGTGAACACATATTTATTTTATTGTCTGTAGACTTTACATCTCATGATGGCAGGTGAGGAAACCGACAGGTGAAGCCCTGCCTGTCCCCTGCCTCTCCCCAGACAATAATTCACTGCTTGAAACGTGTTTCAACCAGGAAAGCTCCAGAGCTGATCCCAAAACCAGCCCAAATTATGTGCATTCACCTAAAGCAAATTTTGCCCCAAAGGTCAGAAAATTGAGCTGGAAATCCCCCAGTCTGGCAATGCTGTCCCTGCTCGCTAACTTGTGAGTCTCAGGACTTGCTGTTGATCGGAATATACCATTGCAGCAGAAGGACGAGGGAGGACCAAACACTTTAAGATGATCAATCTTATGAAAGTTTGGTGATTTTGGACGTTTTTTTTATGACAAAGTTAAATAATGGTGGACGTAAAATTCATTTTAAACCTTTTTATTTAAGTGTTCAGCTCGGGGTCCCCAGAGAGTTGGGGGCCTCATTCGATCCCCTACCTTTGCCCAACGGCATTGTCTATTAGACAAAACCAAATGCGTTAGTCTATTAGACAGAACGTGCCGCCATGGTGAAAAGAATAGATAAAATGGCTGGACTAAGACAGTAAAGCTCATAAACTTACTAACCCATTCCCCTGATTTTGACTCTCCATTTCAACCACAGAGGAGGATGTCAAATAGATTTTTAAAAATACAATACAATACAATACAATACAATTAGTCTCCCTCCATCTTTGGAGGCCTCCATATCGTGCAGAAAAACTGTTCAGATTAGTGTTTTTCTTGGTAACTTTCAAACATACAGTGTTTTCATATAAATCACAAGTTAACACAAGTAATTAACTTTTCATTTATGTAGCATTATTTACTGTTATAGAAAAAATTCTTTAGCACACCCGTATTGGGTAACATAAAATTGGATGATTCCATTTTCATTTATCCAGGTTGCAGATAGAAACATCTCACGCATGTCAGTGCTCTTTTGAGGACAAATTATTTTACAGAGCCAAATAATGTTTAGCAAACCTTTGCACTGCTGCTTCTTGTAATTTATCTGCCAACATTTACTGATGCAGGGGCCCTCTGCATGCTAATGCGAGCTAATACAGCATGTCAGTTCAGCTGATTTATTGGTCGAAGTCGGATACATGATAATATTGCTGTTTTTCCTCACTGCTGCGTAGTCATGACATGCTGGCTCAGACACATGCTGTTCACTAATCAGCAGATCACATTTCACAAAATGTACTCGTGCATTTAAGATGCTTTCAATAAAAGAGTACTTACTCACATGAGTGGTCTGAAAAAGCAAGCCCATTACTGCTCCAGCATTCACACCATTATCTCCATGTGTTTGGGTGCATGTGAAATTGGACATTTCTTATCAATATTAAGGAAGACAATTTCTAGGTCCATGCAGAAGGCCTTTATGTGCTTCTGTAGTCATGCATAGCGCATCTCATGCATTCCGTTTGCATGCAGCATGTGCCTTTGCATGCTCGCTCGTGTGTGTTATGAGACGTTGGAACTCTTGAGAGCATTTCTGCCTCATTTAAATCAGTCAATACCTCAATTAGAAGCCAGCATTGGACTCAAGGGAAGACCGGTCTGCATGTTTCTCTGCTTTATATGCACTCTCAGGCTGTTTTTGTTTCTTTCATATCAAGCACAGAAATGAAAAAAGGAAAGAATAAAAAACAATAATGTAAAAAAAAATTGAGTTTACAGTGTACTTTTCAAATGTTCAAGGTATGAAAAATTCAAATCGAAAGACCTGACACTTCTGCTGGAAAAAAAATCACCAAGTTACCATCTTTTAACCATACAGAAATTAAAAAAACAACAGCACTTTATTGATTTTTGTCCAACTGAAATATTTGAGCAGTCATTATAACAAAATAGTTGTATAAAAATATGCAAAAAATCTTTAATAAAGCTGAAAGCACTAGGTTTCTTCAATAATTACTTACGACACTCATTTTACAAGGTTTTCTTCTATTATTATTATTTGGTGTGCACGTTTTATTAGTTCATTAGAATTTTTTTTTAACTTTTTTGTTTCTTTGAAAGTCATACAATGTAATTCTTTACATGCTTTCTTTTACAGTTGAAGTATATCTTCAGATTCTTCTTTTTTAAGTGGGCCAAACTCTGAGAATTGGTGGCTAACAAATATTTTTGCACAAATATTTTATTGCAGGACCTAGAATGGTCAAATGACCTGTGCTTCATCACTATAATCATTTAACATACAGAATTCATTTTTCTAACTATGTTTCTAGCTATATTTATTTATTGCTTTATAATTGTTTGCTTAATAAATGATGTACCTTTTTAAAATATCTAAAATGTACAAAGATTTTATTTGACTTTAGAGGTTTTATACTGTTATGTAGTAAGACTGTTTTAACTTGAACATATAAATCAAGAATGCAATAAATTGCTGAAGCTTCATAAAAAAATAAAAATGTATTTTGTTTTTGGTTAAAAGACCTGAAATGGGTTTAGAAAAATAAAAGACCAAAACTTTATTTGATAATCATTTACTTTGTTTAAACATCACTGAAACTTTTATTAAACACTTAGTCATTTAACATTTTTATTATATTGTTTTAACAAAATAAAAACAGAAGAAGATTAAATGGAAGATTGTGGCGAGTTTTAAACCAACACCTCAGCAGAAAAATGCTTTCAGCTGTGCTTCAATTGCAAAAGAGAGCAGGAATATAGACCACAGGAGAGCATCCTGACAGCCGGGTCAAAGGAAAGACCCAGCTTTTTTTTCTCCTTTCAGTCCTCTCCTTGCTTTGCCTCCTGCTTTGTTCTCCTCCCATCCTCCCGGGGTTCTTTTTCTGTCCTTTCTCCCTCACACTTCCCCTTCGCTCTGTCTTTGTTTTATTACCAGACCCCTGTAATATTGCTTGATATTAAAAAATATACATCAACGGAGCAATTACAGGCTATCAAAGAGAACAGGTTTAGCCCGGGGCTCTGCATGGTGGATTCGCTGAAATGAGATGAGATCGAGATATGAGAAAGCTTCTCCGAAGCACAAGGCACGGAAATCCACCCGAGATGAGTAAAGATCACATGCATACATGCATCAATGCTCTAATGCAAAGCCCAACAAAGACTGAGACTAATTCTGTAGCAAATAAACTCACAGGCTAGTCTAATTCATGACCTCAGACTTTTATGTTTAGTTCATAAAGTCGATTATGAATCAAGACACAAACAGACATTTCATTTCTAAAAATCCCACTAAATCTCTTGTCACGCAGTAGAGGTCTAGCATGTGGATTTTGCCAAGCAAAGACCATGAAATGCTGTGCCATCCTGACACAGACCTAACTGCAGACTTGCATGCACGACGTCAACATTTTTGATTGATTAGGATGATTATTGTGGCTGAACGATCTTAAAACATGGATCAGATTGTCGATTATCCAGCCAGGGGGCTCTGAGAAAATAAGAAATGACAGTTAAATAAACATCTTAGGATAAAAGATGAAGAGGCAACCTGGTTTTGAGTCCCTTCAAATAAAAAAAACAGATGTTAACTTGTTCTGTCAAGGCCTCAAAAGTATATGAAGAGAACAGTCCCTGTAAAAAGCAATAACATTTAGAGAAGGAGCCGTGGAGATTCCGTTAATAGGAGTCACTCAAAATTCATGGATGCTATGCAAAATAAATCAACGGCCTCCAGTGTGGGGGCAGCAGGAGAGGGAAGGAAGCTTTGGGGAGCAGGGGAGTGGGCGGGGCTCCAAGTGAATCAGAAAACAGCCTTAAATGTTTGTGTTTAACAGACTGCTTTTGCTTTAAGACTGTTTTTATCTTTGCATTTGTGTGTGTGTTGGATTAGGTGAAGGAAATAATTACAAAACGACAACAAAATGTTTCTTTTACGCTACTAAAAGGTGAAGAAAATCACTGGAAATTTGTAAAATGATCTGTCCGTGCTGCAAGTCATTTTTACTAAACAAGAAATGTTTTATAAAGATATCCAAATCTAGATATAAGGAGTTCCAAGCATTGAAAAATGTCAAAAAAAAACATAGATTACCATTGGAAAGACTAGAGATTACTACAAACTGAATGATATGCAAACGAATAATAAGTATTTATTTGCCAGGTTTGTAAATGTTGAGTTTTTATGTAACTAATTTGAGTCTATTTTGATTACCGTGACAAAAAACTAGTGAAATAAGTGAAATTGACTCATTTAAACACAAAATATGAAAAAATTATAATGTAATCATAGTGCAAAATTGGCCCATCTAAATAAATCCTCATCAAATCTAATATATGAAGTAATTCTTTTTAATAAAAGGCATTCACTGGCATTCAATTTGTTTTATTTTTTACATACAGTTTTTCTATTGTGAAGTGTATGCAACCAAATTCTTTTAACCCATTTTAACAATAATTCCTTTATTTCTAGATCCTAGCTCTTAATGAGACAGAGAAAATCTGGACTGTGCCGATATTGAGAAAAGCTTGTAAAGGTGTAGTGCAAGAAAAGTTCAAACAACTTCAAACCTGGTCAAATATCTTCAATGTACAAGAACAAGATTTGAAATATTTGCCTGTGTCAAATAGTTTGCTGTGTACCGATAAAAGTTCATGGGTGTGTGCTTGTTTACATGCTGCATGTTTTCCCTAATTGAAGTATGTTTTTAAAGTTATATTAAAATGGGTTCTGGTTATTATTTTAAATATATTGTTTTATTTTCTGAAGCTGGAATGAATTCTGAGCCAGGATCTTATTTCACATGCCAAATATTTCTAAAGTTTGACTTCACACTCTGGGATGCAAAGTTCACAGAGAGATATTGATCTTTTTTATTCTTTAATTGAATTTCTCTTTCTAAATGTTTTTTTTAATGTTCATTTATCCCCCTATATTACACACAGAGTTAGAAGAAGCCTCTAAAAATTTTAACTCAATCAGGTTGAAATGTGCACAATGTTTGCTACAAATGTTACCTTTCTGTGACAACAATTTCCTCTCTAACAAAGGTCAATTCATTTACCTCAATATTTGCACTTTTTAACATTTGTCACATCCAAATCAGGGGATTCCGGCAACCATTAGAAAAATCAACATTTAACAAAGGCCAGGATAATAAATTAATAAGAAAGTCCATTATAATAAAAGATTTGTGAATGTCCAATCTTTGTGACACTTATATTATAATTAGTTTGCACCATAACAGTGACCAACCAACTGCTGTTTGGCACAGAGGCTTAGTGGACGCATGCCAAACTGCATTTTTCTTTCATTGCGGATGCAGGTTTGGACTCACTTTTTTTAAAGCCAACTCGATTGTATTTATTTGTATGTTTATTTGTGCTGTCTGGATGGTGTTGCTGTTTGTGCGTGGCTCTGAGGGCGCGTGTGACTGCGAAACAGCAGCACGGCTAACGGACCCGTCTGCTGCGTGGATGAAAAATCAAAGTGGTCCTTCTCATCATTAAACCATGGCTCTCCTGGTGGGAGCCTGAGGAGTGAGATAGAAACACTGAGCGAGGGATCATAGTTGGCGCTGCGGGGGTACATGGTCTCTCCCTTTTCTACTTCGTGTAATGTGCCCCCCCCCCCCCACACACACACACACACACACATACATGCACACACTCACTTGCACAAATGATCCCAGTGCAAGTCTGTACTGTAATTCACACTGAGATCAACTCACATGTTGCATCTTTTCTTGGGAGTGAAAGCCGTGAACCACTGCTGCATGGGTGTCTGCTCGTCTTTCTGTCTTTTTACTTTACCTTACATGAGTTAATACTTTCTGAACCATTATTATACTCTGTGTTCCATCTTTTGAAAAACAGAAAATAGAATTAACTGTGTAACTGTCTGGGTGAAACATTTTAGATTGTTGAAACTCAAATCTCCAGCATCACTACTCTTACCAAAAAGGGTTGTCTGGAAAATGTCTGACTATGTGAGGAAACACAGACTAAACACTTTGAAACAGTACCTCATGGTGTTCTTTAGTTTAAAAAAAAACATAATGCTTGACATAAACCGTGAATCACAGAGCCTGATTAGAAGGAAAATTTTACTATGCTGTTTTTAACTGTAAATTAGTTTAATGCATTTGTAGAATTTGATAAACTAATTCTTCTCTAAGAGTTCTGGTACATCGCCTGTCTGTCCTGGGATGATCCCTCATTCATGTGGACAGCCCTGAGGTTTCTTCTTTTTATTCTGGAATATTCTTTTTAGGAGTTTTTCCTTAAGGAGGGTTTAAGGGTTTAGTATAGCCATTACCTATTGAATATGTCTTTATGTTCTTTATGATTTCATGTTTATTATACAATCACTGTTATGAAGGTCATTGAGATGACTATTGTTGAAATATTAGCTTGTATGAATAAAATTGAACTGAACTGACATTTCCATGATGCTGGACCTACAGTTTTTTTAAACGTGTCATGTGTACGAGCTAGAAACAAACCAAAACAACAATACGTCAATAAACTCTGAGATCAAATATTTGTTTTGAAATATGTTGAAACTGAAGCTAATTGGCCAAATTAAGCCATTTTACCAAGTTTTTATCAATCAGGACTCCTGAATTAGCAGCAATAAAACAAAACACAATAATTTCAATTTTCTGACATTTTTATTTTTATATATTTTTTTATCTTACCCACTGTTACTGATGTTGTTTTGTTTATTATTTTTTTTGTTTAAAGTCAGTGTTAATGACTTGTCTGGCATAATATTACAGAAGAAGCTGCTACCGCCTAAAAGTCCAGTAAGGGTTGTAAGACCTTGTTTCCAAGCAATATGGAGACCATCACCCCAAAGAGAAAGAGAGATGATTCACAACTGTCTTTAGGCATTGTCGAAATTTCCTGGACATGGACGTCGTACAGCAAAAACCTAAGCTCAAACAGTCCCTGCAAACCAGAAAAGTCCGACTTTGGATATCAGACTAACTTAGCATGTACCTGTACTGTACATGCATATTTTATCAGGGTTCTAATAGCGTCACTAAAAACAATGTCAGCCACACAGAGCTGCACCTTGGTTCTTGGAACAAATGAGACGGAAGTGGAGTTGTTTGGTCATGATCTAGACAGTTGAACAAAACTAAATGAATTAAAGAAAATGGAAAATGAAACACTATACAGCAAGTGCCAAGCATGCATGAAGGCTCAGTGTCTGTGGCCCGCTTTGCTGTTTCCAGACCTGTTGTTAAGTTTGTCAGAAATTATTCGAAGTGTTTACACGCTAAAACTTTGTTGACACTGTGGACAATCATACAGTTACTCTACATCCATTCATTTTTCAATCCTGTCTGAGCTCAGGGAGATGCTGGAGCCTATCCTAGCCACTGTCGGGGGAACCCTAGATGGTTCAAACAAGTCCACATCTCAGCCTGAATAAACTGTTTGGTCTAGTCTGTAAGAACGTTGATTACAAATGTATACAGACAGAAATAAAATGTCTGGATTTCAGGATTTTTTTTAAATGGAGCAAGATACCTAACCACATCTAATATCATAGAGGGAACAATTACCTCAAGTGATTGCTGATGAAACAAATCACTAAACTCTAAGAGAAACCACACTTCTCCCTCTGACTGGGGTTTGTTTTATTTTTCAGTTTATGTGTGGTTGTGACTACTTCAGACCACATCCTTTTTTTTCTCATCATTTCCTCAAAGATGCATTTTTAGGAGCGAGTTCAGTTCACCAAACTGTGCATGCAGTGCACTGAATGACACACTCACACACAAACTGAAAGATCTGTTGCTAATGAGCCCAGTGTGCGGTTAAAGCGTGGAGCCAGACCTGCTTCACAGTCAGACTGATGAGGGTTCAGGCAGGAGTCACGGCTCCTTTCTTCATTCCTCCGCCTCATCTTCAGAAAGCAGCACGTTACCACTCGCTGTCGTTATCAAAGCGGGCGCACGCTCACCTGAAGGTGATCCTCGTTCTTTAAGTATTGGGTGAGTCAGGCAGACTCAAACGGGAGTTGATGATGATCCCTGGAGTGTTATGATAGTCACAGAAACAGAGGAAATTCACTTTCCTCTGTTCAAGACAAGAAGTGGTTTACATTTCCTTTTGCATGATGTCAAAAGACTTTGCTAAAGTGCATTTCACAGACAAAAAGATCAAAGATGATTGTCATTTTCCAGAAACTGACCAATTTTCCCCTGAATTTTCTCCCCTTCTCACTACCCGTCCAGTCCCAGCCATGATCACCTCCTACCCCAACACCACTCTGGCCACGCAGGGAGAGGAGAAGCGGATGAGCTGCATAGCTCACGGGGAGAAACCCATCATGGTGCGCTGGGAGAAAGAGGAGCGCATCATCAACCCAGAGACCAGCCGCTATGTGGTCACTGTAAAAGAAGTGGCTGACGAAGTCATCTCCACGCTGGTGGTGAGTGTTTCGCCTTGTCCTGAGTGATGCTTTGGAGTTTTTGCCAATCCTCCTCACTTTGTAGGTTCATACAGTCAAGACACTAAGCAGTAGTGGGAAGTACAGAGGTATATAGGCTTGTTCCCAGCTGTGCTGTCGACTCATAACCTTAAATGTGATGTCTTTTCTCTGCAGATTATGCCAACAGTTCGTGAAGACTCTGGATTCTTCTCCTGTCATGCTATCAACTCTTTTGGCGAGGATAGAGGCATCATACAGCTGACAGTGCAAGGTAGGCAAAGCCTTCAACACACTCCAATTGGTCCGAATGTGGAACAGAACTTTGTCCAGGAGCGTTAAGAATCACCCTTGGTTCGTTTGTCTAATGGTCTATGTCTGTAACCTGCGGCTCCAGAGCTCCATGTGGCTCTTTTACCCCCTCCCCTTGTGGCTATTTGGTTAAAGAGAAATAAAACCTTTTAATTTTTTGAAGTAGATGTACAAAAAAAAGGGCATTAAAGATAAGGAAAGTGAACTAGCTCAAACTTTATTCAACATATTCACAAACAGCAAATCCCAAGTTTATATTGAACATTTTGACAGATTTTTGTGCGCCGTGTGCCACAGAAAATTAACTGGAAGTCAGTAAACACAACCAGAGTTAAGGCGCACCAGATTATAAAGCAGATTTTCTGTTTTTGAAAAAATTAAAGAATTTTAAGTGCGCCTTATGGTTTAAAAATATGGTATACAAAATATGGTAAGGGTCACTTTACTAGCTCTGTCCAGTTCAGTCAGGGGTTATGACCTTTGGTCTGTGTCTGATCACAGGGTGGGATTATATAAATTCACTTCCTTCCACTCCCTTTCAAGCAATCTTTGTTTCAATGTCTAATTATCCTAAGTTTGATGCGTCTTTGTATGAATGTATAACTGCTGATTGTATTGTTTTGTGTATTACTCTTGGTTTGATTGCTTGAAATAAATCATTTCAAATGACATCACATCAAATCACATAATACTAGTCCACTTGTCTGGTCTGCAGGGATCTTTTTTCTCATACTTACTGTTCCTGTGTCTTCAGAACCCCCTGATCCTCCGGTGGTAGAGATCCGTGAGGTTAAAGATCGAACCATAGCTCTGCGCTGGACCATGGGCTTTGATGGCAACAGCCCAATCACAGGGTATGATATTGAGTGCAAGAACAAATCAGGTAAATGAATCAAATGGGGATCAAAATGGGATAATTGCACAAAAAATAATAACAAAGTACTTTTTTTTTCTTTTGTACTTCTAGCTTCATGGCTATCCGCTCAAGTAACCAAAGATGTGTCACCACAGTTAAACCAGGCAACTATAATTGATCTCCATCCTTCTTCCACTTACAACATTCGCATGATTGCCAAGAACATCATTGGCAACAGCAACCCCAGCAACGAGCTCACCATCACCACTGATGAAGCAGGTTGGTGAGCTTATCATGTTCAGGAAGTTCCCAGAGGCTGTTCAGAAAAGACAGATGGAACTCTACAATGAAGGAGAACATCTGTTTTTCTGGACCAAATGAAATCAGTCCAGTTTGCACTCTTCTATTTTAATGTTTGTCGACTAGTTTAGAATTTACCTAGGAAAATAATAAAGTGTTAATAAGGTGTTTTATCGAATGAAAAAAAGTTTGGAAAACACCTCTACTCTGTCTTCCTCCATTTTTGATACACAGCTTTTACTTTGTCAAAAAAATGTATCAAAAATGTTATTTTATAAAAAATATTGTTGTTTCATTTCAAAATATTACATTGAATTTTTGAACTGGAAACATTGGTGGAACCAACCTGGGTTAATAAAGTGGAAAATGTAGCGTTACCACATTAAATGATCCTTAATGGGCAGAAATTAATCATTAAATATCAACTTAAAGAAGTTCTTAGAAAAACCTTTCATAAAAGGTTTTTCCCACATCAGTAGTAATATTAAGTGAGGCCATAAGTTACCAAAAATTAAAAACGCTGTTGCGTTTTGAAAGGTCTAGTGTTCAGGTCTTCAGCATTGCCTTTAATACCTTCCTTTAGGGGATTTAAGCAACTAAAAATATAGCATTCGTGGCCAAAATGTAGTCATGAAGCTCTTGTATAATCTCGGACACTATAAAGGGGAAATTGGATGAAGTTAAGGGTTTTATTTTTAATTGATGTTAAGTAAAGGCTGACACCTCTGAGGCAAATGAGTAAACAAGAAGAGCCCAAATGTTCAGCAGGAACATTTTTATCTCAACATCACCATCTAGTGGAATTTGCCTGCCCTTGTTGTGCTGTTTTTTCCATAATGAGACAAATTGCCATAATGGTGAATGGTGGCTTCCTTACAGCTCCAGATGGGCCTCCACAAGATGTCACTCTGGACTCCACTTCGCCTCAGAGCATCAAAGTCTCCTGGAAGGTGACCTTTCAAACAATCCCTCTCCTCTATTCTGCTTTTACTGGTTCAAGATCCAACTGAGAGTATTTTTAAAAGAAAGGGATGAATAATAAGGCATGTTCAGTTTATACATGATGTTTTTCTGACTGCTTTTTCTTCTTTCATCTTCTTTCTGAAGCCTCCCCTTAAGCACCTGCAGAACGGTGTGATACGTGGCTACCAGGTAGGCTACAGGGAGTACAGCCCTGGTGGAAGCCATCAGTTTACCATTATCAGTGTGGATACAACAGGAGACACCACGGAGAGCATTGTTTTGGACAACCTGAAGAAGTTCACCCAGTACAGCGTGGTGGTTCAGGCTGCAAACAGAGCCGGCACAGGGCCGTCCTCACAGCAAGTGGTCGTCAAGACCCTGGAAGACGGTAAAGAGATGTTGAGTGTGGCTTCAGGTTACGCTATGCTTAGATCTGAAATGGGAAGAGCACTGTTTCATACAAGTACTTTTAAGGTTTTAAGGAAATCAGAGCATGCTGCAGAATTGTTTGAAGCTGAATGATTCAAATGCAAACTGTCCAGAAAGCTATAGTAAGAGAAGCCCTCCACCTACTGGACATTATTATGAACTACAGTCTGTAGTTTACGCCAACTTTACAAAAATAAAATCTGTAGTTATGGTTAATGGAACGTAAGAATTGGGTATGATGTGGCCACCTGAAAAAAATTTCACTGAGAAAAAAATGAAATGAAACGGTTAATTTATATTAAATGTCTCCCTTCATTTTTTTTTTTTTAGATTATCTTTGAAACTTTTTAAGGATACATGATGTCCAAATGTTTGCTTGTCAATGCAGAATTTAAATGTTCATTTAGATTTTCACTTGGGTCCCTTCCCTTAAACTTGGTGCTGCTTTTTTTTCTCTGCGGCAGTGCCGTCCCGTCCCCCAGAAAATGTCCTGGCTGTGGCCAAGTCTCCTGAGATAATCTCGCTGTCCTGGATGCCTCTTCCCAGAGAAGCTCTCAATGGGAATTTGCAGGGCTACCGAGTCATCTACTGGGCCAACCTACCTGATGGAGGTATAAACAAACACACTTACATGCAATAAAGTTTACTTGATATTAAAGAAGGAACAGTTATTTTGTAAATTACAGCTATTTTGCTGCTGATGTTCCACCATCCAGCAGGGGAAGCTGTTGTTTTGCAAGAGAATATACCATTTTTTAACGAGGCTGTTTTTTCTGATGGCTTATTCAATCTGAACATTTCACGACAGTGTAATGATACAATAAATGTCTATTTCTTTGTCAGAACTTGGTGAAATAAGAAATGTGACCACCGGTCAGCCGTCCCTGGAGTTGGATAGTTTGGAGAAGTACACCAACTACAGCATACAGGTCTTAGCCTTCACCAATGCTGGGGATGGAGTTCGCAGCGAACAGATCTACGTTCGCACCAAAGAGGATGGTACAGGAAACAGGAAGTGGCATCTCATGTTGCCTCTCATGAAAATCAACTCCAATGTGTGTGCATTGTTTGGCTCCACAGTTCCTGGTCCTCCTGCTGGAGTGAAGGCTGCAGCCTCCAGCAGCTCAGCTGTGTTTGTCTCTTGGCTCCCTCCCCTCAAACTTAACGGCATCATCAGGAAATACATTGTCTTCTGCTCCAACCTTCATCCGATGGTAACAGCATTTGTTTCCCAACTTTCTCCTCTTTCCTTCACCCTCTGTGGGCTGATATTTAAAAAAAAAGATGAACAGCCAGAGTTCTGCACGTGGAATCTGGTTTGTCGTCCAATCATACATGTATTTCTCTTTGACTGGTTTGCAGGTGATGAGTGAGTTTGAGGCGTCTCCAGATATATATTTCTACAGGATCCCAAACTTGGCTCGAAACAGGCAGTACAGTATCTGGGTTGTGGCTGTGACGGCTGCAGGTCACGGCAACAACAGTGAGAAGATCACAGTGGAGCCGCTGGCCAAAGGTTTACAAATAAACTAGTTTTTGCCTTAAGTTTAGTGTTTGAACATTGAAAAAAATGGCACCAAGCTTTTCGTAAAAGCTCCGAGTCTCCCTTTCGCAGCGATAGATGGATTTCTTTTGGTTGTATTTACTTTTAAATGTTGTTTGCTGTGTTGTGTTGCTTCCAGCTCCAGCCAGGATCCTGACCTTTAACGGCACTGTCACCACTCCCTGGATGAAGGACATTGTGGTACCATGCAAAGCTGTTGGTGACCCTCCTCCCACCATCAAATGGGTGAAGGGAAAGTAAGTCCAAAACATTTCTGCGGCACAAAACACACACACACACAAAAACTCAAGCTTCTTCTCTTCTTGGTTTCTTCAGCACCAACGGGACTCCCACTCCTGTCGTGGATGGCCGCCGTAGCCTTCATGGTAATGGAAGCTTTATTATTCGTACAGTGAAAGCAGAGGATTCTGGGAATTATAGCTGTGTGGCCACCAACACCTGGGGGTCAGATGAGGTCACACTCAACCTGCAGGTCCAAGGTAAAATATCCTTGATTCTTTCTTTGAAGAGGTAGATCGATTGATTGTCTATCTATCTATCTATCTATCTATCTATCTATCTATCTATCTATCTATCTGTCTATCTATCTATCTATCTATAGATACCCTATTTAGAAAATGTAATCCTTTTGAGATGTACTCAAATAAAAAACGTTTTCGGAACCATTTGTCTCTAGAAATGACACTTCTTGCAGCTCATAAATCAATGCAAAAGCTGCTACATCCTAATTGTATCAATAATATTGAAATTCTCATTTAAAATTAATATAAAATATAATCCTAGACAACATTTGTTTTTATTAATACATATAGTACCTTAGCAATAGGTTCGCATTGGAAGAGAACAGGCCTTAACAGTATATTAACAGCTGTAGTTTAGAACAATCATTTTACTGTAATTATTGCATTACCTGCACTGACAAGAATCCAGTCCAAAAATCTGAGATGAACTTTGACGACAAAAAAATCTTTGCATGTTTTTTGTGTCGACAGTCCCTCCTGACCAGCCCCGGCTCACAGTTACCAAGACAACCACCACATCAATCACACTCTCATGGATACCTGGAGACAACGGAGGAAGCTCCATAAGGGGTGAAGCTGACACCGAAAACACACAAACAGCACACTGGAGGAACAGAAAGGAAGTGTAGCTCCTCAAATAATAGCTGAACAGGACTTCCAACTATAATAGAGGGGATTCATTTGCATCTTTGTAGTTGCTGTATCTTAATATTTTCCGCTCCTTACTGATCTCACTTTATGATTCATGTTATTTTGATAACTTTTTGTACTTTTGAACTTTAGTTAAAAACAAAAATGCAATAAAATGGACAAAAAAGATTTTCTTAAAGCGTATGTTCCAGGCTTTCTGCTCCGTATGGAAGGCATTCAGATCTTTATCAAATCAAATCAACCTTTATTTATATAGCACTTTTTCAACAACATATGTCACTCAAAGTGCTTTGCATAAAAAATTTAAAAACAAGATGACAAGACAAACCGTGCGACAATCCCCCCCCCCCCCCCCGCAAAAACACACACACACACACAGTACAACAGATGTATGATTGGACGACATTACTATAATATTTCCTGTATAGTATTGTTGGTGTGTATGATTTGTCAGTGAGTATAGCCCCTGCTTTAAAGGTGGACAACAGAAATGGAAATAATTGCACTTCCTCAACCAGCTCATTGTACTTGTTTTGCATTGTTCCTTTAAATAATTTATGATTATCTTTGGGGGGGAAAAACATAGTGTAACCTCCTGTTATATCCCATGCTCTTGTACTCTGCTGGTCCAGTTCTGCTTGTTTTATCACCATACTCCCTCGTGTATCAATATCTGTTGGTAGAGGTCAGTAAAAACCAGATTAAAGAAGCAACAGGACAGATTAGGTGTGTTTAAGAGACAGATTAAAGCGTTCCATCTTAAGGACAGAGCAATCCCTGTGAGACTATTTGTGGTGATTCATCATCAACCCTCCTAATCAAGCAGCCCCTGTCTGCAGAGCTGTAGTCACGGTAGAAACTGTCTAAGATGCCATGTCTGTGACATTTGTTTCCACTCTCACAGCGTCATCCATCATCAAAATTCTCATTCCTGTTCCAGAGCCAACTATTGTCTATTTGCAGTAACCTGAAGGTGTGGTTGGTCACACAGTTCCATTCTTTATGCTCAGCTGCTAACAGATTCAAATTCAAATTATAGGCCAATCAAATGTATGGCCAAACTGCAGTTCTCCACTCTCGAGTAAATAATACAATTCGGCAGCGTAAAGAAAGTACTTTATTATTTCATTTATCACAAAAAAAGAAGTACATATTGCTCTGACCGCATTGCTGTTTGGTTTACTCATACACCACGTTCTCTCTCCTCTCAGGTTACATCCTGCAGTACTCTGAAGACAACAGTGAGCAGTGGGGCAGTTTTCCCATCAGCCCTAGTGAGCGATCTTATCGTCTGGAGAACTTGAAGTGTGGAACATGGTACAAATTCACCCTGACTGCACAAAACGCAGTGGGACCAGGGCGCATCAGTGAGATAATTGAAGCAAAGACTCATGGGAAAGGTACCACAAATTTGTTTGACACATTTTTAGTGTTGCGCAAACAAAAGCGATTTTATTGTGAACGGTCAGGCACACGTACATTTATCCTATAAGCATGTCTTTATGAGGTGTAATTATTTTGTTAAATGGGGAATTTGTTTGCTTCCAAGGTCTCAGCAACTAATTCAATACAGTTATATTCTTCTAAACTTGGGAAAAACACAGCTAAATATATTTTTTTATATTCTTGTGAGGATTTTATAATGTTCTCTTGTCTTTTTTTCTCATCAGAGCCCCAGTTTGCCAAAGAACATGAACTCTTTACCAGCATCAACTCCACCAGAGCCAGGCTCAACCTGGCCGGCTGGAACAATGGTGGCTGTCCGATCACCTCCTTCATTCTGGAGTACAGAGCTGTGGACTCGCCCACCTGGACCACAGCTCAGCGCACTTCACTCACCAAGAGCTACATCCTGTACGACCTGCAGGAGGCGACGTGGTATGAGCTGCAGATGAAGGTCACCAACAGTGCCGGCTCAACGGAAAAACGGATTACCTTCGCCACTCTGAGTACTGATGGAAGTAAGTAGGGAACAAGAGGGGCCGGTCATGATTTGGATTGAAAATAATTTTCAATTATGAATGAAAACTTGGATAGAGTAACAAGTTGTGTCAACAATGTGTTTTACTTTATACTTTGACGATTCATAGTTAATTTTGAATGATCTGATTTACTGACCTAAAATGGATCCAGGAAAAACATCAACCGGTGTGACTCAGAGAGAAATACCTGAATACTGAACATGTTTGGAAGTTTTCTAGATTCCTTGTATTTTTTTGCAAGATAATGAAGTGTAAATTAAATATGTGTGCAAGCAAACAAGTAAACAATAATCAATGTCAGATCCCTTCATACATTATAGTTTCATAAAGTTCAGCCCACTGTTGCTTTTCCACATCCAAATAATCCAAAGGGAACATTATTAGAATATTTTAGCACACCTGATGGTCACATGACGTTCTGAATTCAAAGTGTTTCCACACATTGGACTGGAATGATGGATCGACCATTTTTTACTGCATCACATGTGTGTTGTCCGCTCTGATGCTCTTGGTCGTTTTTACGTTATAGTAAAAAAAAAACGACTGTAATTCAGTCCAAATAGTATTTTCCAATATTGAGATATTAAATTCATTTTGAAATGACTTTATGAATGGTTTGGCTCAGTTTGATTGACAACTTGCCACAGAGAGATCGATCTGGTTGGATTAAAGAATTATAAATCAATTCATCGATTAATCTTTGCAGCCCTAATATTTTTGTCATAGTTTTTAATTTTCTTTTACTTTATTGCCCTAAGATGCAAAATTACAGGCAAATAGCATTAAATAGTAATGTATTGAGAGTGGGTTTATTCTAATGAGTACAAAAGAAAGAAAAAGACAAAAATGTAAAATTTGGGATATATAAAGGTGTAGATTCAGGGATCCAACAAAAAACAGTCCAAAAGAGTAGTCACTTCACCACCATTTCACCAACTACAACTTTCAGCTGTAGTTGGGCAGTCGAACACTAATCTGTGGTTGATGGGCGGGGCCTAACCCAGTTTAGGGTGATGGTCTTTCTTTCAACCTAAAACTAGCAGACATTGATCTTTGGTGGGTATAAATCTATAAGGAATGGCAGAGGATCTATGAATTTAGTAAAACATGAACAGACAAAGTTTAAAGCTAAAATATGAAATAGGTGTGACCTTCAGGGACACAATTCTAGTGTTGGCAGAGCAAGTGAAGGAGAAACGACCCCTGGAATCCCAATATATGGATTATCATTTTTAAAATGACACAAGAGAATGAAAAAAGATGAAATACATTAATGTCATCAAGACCTAAGGACACAGCGTTTCCCTCTTATTCCACTCCAGTGCTCCAGTGCTGCAGTTTCACTGTTTGTTACATGTCAAGAATTATTACATGTTTTTACAATTTTACTAAACACTAACAAGCAAAAAAAACACAAATTTATAACATTGAACATTTTTATTTGGCTGCTTTATGGTAAATTAAAAGGATTTTAGTGAACGAATAAACCTTTTTATTTTATAAAATTCTTTTAAACAATGTAACATTATTAAAAATGCAAATTACTCAAAAATGTCAAAATATGCGTGGCTGCACGGTGGCGCAGTGGTTAGCGCTCTTGCCTCACAGCAAGAAGGCCTCTGGTTCAAGTCCCGGCTGGGGGACATGAAAAACAACATCAGCAGGGGACCTTTCTGTGTGGAGTTTGCATGTTCTCCCTGTGCATGCGTGGGTTCTTTCCAGGGTCTCCGACTTCCTCCACCATCCAAAACCATGCTTCATAGGTTAATTGGCAACTTTAAATTGTCCCTAGGTATGAACCCGAAAGGGAAAATGAATAAACGTAAAAATGTTACTTTTAAATTTGTGATGTTGACAAGAAACACAAACTTAATAAGAAAAATGTCAAACAATTGAAATGATAATATTGATAAAAATCCATGAAATAATGTAAAGTCTTAAATACCTTTTATAACCAAGGTTTTAGAGAATTTAAAATAAAGAAGTTTTAACCTTTTTTTTAATCAGCAGAGATCCTAGAAGGCCCTTCTAAAGGACATTCAGTTCAAAGCATGACAAGTTTATGCCACTTTATGTCAGTCACGCGAAGGCGGTGTTCTTCTAATGGGATGGAAAGGTTCCGAGGGGAACTCCAGACTCTTCTTTCGGGTTCTCGGGGGATTTTGGCTGAAAAGTGTGAGTTGCTTGTTAGATGGTCTTGAGTTGTTGCTCGTGTCTGGGGTGGGAGGTGGGTTGATGCTGTTGTCAGGTTGACAGGAGATCAATAGCTGACACCAGCACAGACTCAGCAGTCTCACAAAAACCTGGCACTCCAGCTAAAGTAGACAACACACAACCCAGGAAAAAAACATGGAAGCAAATCAAAAATAATATCTTTTTTTTTTTTTACTTCAACTGCAGCACTTTTTTGCCATTTTTCTCAACAAACAAATGCAATTTTGCTTATTTTTTATATGTAAACTGCAATAACTTTTCATTAAGATACTGTATTGATAGCAAAAAGATGAAAATAAAAGTATATGTTCCAATATAAACCTCAGCTAGATGCCTATTAGTGTGAAGCCTCATACTGTGATGATAAAGGCTACCTGATCCCTCTGAATCCTGTTTCAGAGCAAACCCGAGCTGTAAGCAAACAACTCCAATGGGGGAGGAACCGGCTGGTATTTAGGGCTTTAGGTTGTCACCTGATCCAACTTGTGACCAGCTCAATCAAACCAATCCCTAGTGCTAGTATAAGACCCGTCAAACAGAGCAGTCATCTTTTTTGGGCTGGCATTCATCACAAAGAGGCAATCATTTTTACACTAAAAATGTTGGAACATTGAAGAGTTTTTGTAAGATGAACTCACAGAAGAGACAGTTGTTTCAATGTTGAGGTCTCACTCCGATCATCTTTTGATCTATTGTAAAAGTGTTCCCAATTGTGCCCTTTCTAGCCAAAATAAAAATAAAAAGTCTGAGCTGTTCTAGGACAAATTTGTTGCAGAGTGGAAGCAGAAATTCACCTCTGAGTTGTGGGTGGAGCAACCCTGCAACATATCCCTCCCATACTCAGAGCTTGGAGCAGGGAGCTTGTGACCTAATATGCTCTTTTTCAAACGTCATTTTTTTCATCCAAGATCTGAAAAATTTAGAGCTTAATTATCCTCCATCATGAGAAAATTGTCACGAGCACATTTTAAAAACATGGTTTTTTTTTGCAGTGGGTTTTTACATCCTAAAAAAAATGTCAAATCTCTTCTTTTTTTCTCTTTAAGGCACCATTCCTCCCTTGCTGAAAACAGGAGACCCCATCTCAGATAACATGTCAGGCAGTGGAGGTCTGAAGATGGTGGTGACCATCACCTCCATCCTCGTGGTGGCTGTGCTGGTCTTTATCATGCTGATGGTGCTGAAGAGGAGAAGGAGGGAACAAAGGCTTAAGAGACTCAGAGGTAAGTTTAAAGCACTGCTGTGTTTTATTGTGAGTTCAAGTTAACAAATAAAAGACCATGTTTCCTGCACAATGTAGTCCCATTTGTAGTCATTTGCTTCTTATTTGTAAGCAGGGGAAACTCGTTCATGGAGCTTTTTAAGTTGGGATCTTTGTCATTTCATTTAAAAATAAGGAAGTTGGGTTTTTGTGAGAGAAATCCTCCGTGTGTGTGAAGCATTTCTGCAGCTTGTTACGGAGCAACCTGAAGTGTTATGGTGTTAAACTGCCTCTTTGCTGACTTCACAGATGCCAAAAGCCTGGCAGAAATGCTGATGAGGTATGTATTCTTTATGTTGATTTGTGGGTACTCTTTTCCTATTAGCTGGAACGTAAATCACAGAGCAGCAAAGGGTCATGAAGTCTGTTCGTAAAAAATCAAATAGAATGCATTTTTACTGTCTTTGCCTTCATAAAGATACTTATCAGTTTATGTGGAGATGAATTAGCATTTTGTGGTAAAATGCAAAAGCCTGAGTAACGAATAGTTTTTTTTTTCCCCTTATCTTTAGTAAGAACACCCGAACTCCCGACACAGTGAACAAGCAGCAGCAGACCTTACGAATGCACATCGACATCCCCAGAGCCCAGCTCCTGATTGAGGAGAGGGACACCATGGAGACAATTGGTAAGAACCTCAGAGACAGACGTGGACTTAAGCCTTAGTCTACTGCATTGGTACGAGGGGTGACCTGTAAGGGCGTTGCAGGTTTTTGGTTGCCCAGAGCCCCTTTGAAGATTCTAGAGAGGAGTAGCTCCATCTTAAAGACCCACTTCATTAAAATTTGTGTTTTGGGTGTTATTAGCATGTTCTGTGAGAGTTTTCTTATGATGGAGGACATATTTGAAGAAAATTAATCTTAAAATTGCATTTCAAAGTATTTCTTTATTCAAATCATTGTGAGTCGGAGTAGACAAAAAAATGCTGTAAAAGAGTTTATTTGTGATGGAAAATACTCTGGGTGGACCACAAGCTCCCTGCTCTGCTCCATTTTAAAGCATCCACTTGTAGACAAATAGATCCATGTACGACTTTGTTTTTTCTCATCTGAGCTGGAATCTGAATCAACACTGTACAGCTGGATAGCTCTGAAATTGCTCACCATTTTGTTGGACGGCTAATGTAAAGTTGGGGGTGTAAGGGGCCATTAATTAGAAAGTCAGAGAGCATTCTGTGTGGGCATCCAGGTGTCCTACATGCACAGGTATTTTTTTTGTTATTACTTTTCTTGATAAGGAAATTCTCCTAATTCAGAAAGAGTGTAAAAAATGGGGATGTGAGGGTGGGCTAACTGCCCCAACAGTCCCATCCACAACTCAGAGGTGAATTTCTCATTAACTTGTGCTGCTCTGCAGAAACTACATTCTTATAACACAGGTTATTTGATTTTGGCTAAAAATAGCATGATCCTAAATAAAAGACTACTGGGAACAATTTAAAAGTATTCTAAAAGGTGATCAGAGTGGAGCTTGAATGGACATCGTGAAATTGAAATGCAGGATTATAGTATATGTGGTAAGAGTACCATGAAGTAACCAAAGTTATAAGTACTTATGACATACAGGTGATGCTGTCGTACGGTGACTTTATGCCAAACTCAAGTCATTAGTGAGGTGCAAGTCCTGTCTCTTACTGACCGTGCGAAAATGCTGCACACACTGGGTGCAGGATTCCCACACAAACTATGCTCTGATTGTCTAATAACCTACTTTCCAACAGTCTGGATACACGCTGGGAGCTCACACTTATCCCTTAAAGCATTAACGTTTGAAAAATACACATGATGTGTCTGCATCTCACCTACTTCTCCCTGACTTACCCTTGTGTTGTATAAGTGTTCACTACAACCTTTCACTACCAGCAGGCCCGTAGAAAAAACGTGCATGAAAATCTTGGGTCTACAGGTTCCCTGAGTGGCCTACAATCTTTTCCTGCGGGCCATCTGCATTTCCTGTACAGTTTTTTGCCCACAGACAGCCCATACCTGAAGGGCACTTGTGACTGAGGCTCCAACTGTAGCATGACACTCAAAACTTCTCTCCATTCTCCTACAGATGACAGGTCAACTGTCCTGTTGACAGATAATGACTTTGGAGAGACCACTAAGCAGAAGTCTTCCACAGTGACCCACACAGTTCACTATCAGTCTCTGTCTCAAGCCACCGGCCCACTGGTGGATGTGTCCGATGCCAGGCCTGGAACCAGTGAGTCCCACCACCGTTAGTGCTCAACATTTTTATTTCCTTTACTACTAACAGTGACTCGATGGTTGTTCTCTTTATGTTCTGTTACTAACAATACGATATGTGGAATCTGTACTGTAAAGCCTCATTTCCACTGAGCGGTACGGCATGGTCCGGTCCAGTTTAGAATGGTCCTGGCAATTCGGGTGAGGGTTTCCACTCAAAGGTGGACCATCACGGCGCATGAGGGGGGATGCCAACAGCAAGGTCGATGGAGGTCATCAAGCAGCAAATTTTTTCTGCTTGACTTTTTGTGCTTTGGAGATACAATTCATTTAAAGTTGTTTGAGACAAGATTGCGGGTGGAGAAGAGGAATTTAGCTGCTTTTCTGGAGCTTTCTTTTTTTAACAACTGAGCAAACAGAATGGCGACACATGCCATGACCCCGCGGTCATGATAGGTGGTTTGCCCTGTGCCCAGGTTGGTTGACCCTGCCCCGGGGAGGGGGTGTCTGGGGGGGGGTCCACTATCGGTACGGGACCTTGGAGCCTGACAAGAGTTCTCCAAGGGGCTGCCCTTGGGAGTGGGGGTCTGGGCTTGCTCCGGGAAGCAATGCTTTCTTGGCTCTTCTCTCATTGTGTAGGGTTGGGGGTAGGGCCTGGGAGTCAGTTAGCTCCACTGGTCTGTTCCATTTTTTGTATGGACCTACAACCGATGGGGACCCAAAAATGGTATGGTTCTGTCCGGCTTAATGGGTCCATTTTATAATGTAAATACCGCTCAGTGCAAACAAGGCATAATATTAAAGCATGACATTGTGTTCCAATAGCAATATTATTTTGCCTAACCCTTTACCACCGGAGCTGTATCTCTGGTGTTGACATTCTTTCAATTAATGTAACACTTCAACTGTTTACACAATTGACATTCTAGTGGATTCTGAAGCATAGAAACCCACTGAGATGCAACACTTTACAGTAATGAAGTGCTTACCCAATCGTCCTAAATTAGCTGATTGATGTTGATCGCGTTTGCAGTCGAGGAGTTGTGTTATGTCATAGAGAGTGTATTCTTTAGGTGTCGCCAGCGACATCACCTGTGTTAAAGGGTTACTTGTGTTGCAGGCAAACTGCTTTATTGCTCTGTTAAAGGTCAAAACTGGTCTTTTACAACCTTCTGGTTGTATTCTTTATCGTGGATAGTGTTTTGGTTCTTACAGTATGTGACCTGGGCCTGCCTTTGAGTGCTGACTTTACAAAGACACAGCAGTCACAGGCAGAGCGGCCACCTGCCCTGTGGGGTTTGAGTTCCACCCAAGCCGAACGGACGAAGAGCGATATTTACTCTGCCTGGTCCTGACATGCTCTCATCAATTTACCTGCTATGGTAGTGTTGCTCATTTTGAAACCTATGGGAACAAACCACATTTTTTTGAAAGATGTAAAATACAAAAGAAAAAACATTAGACCTGCAGGAGTTCACACATGCGGACAGAGGAACAGAGTTCATCACAGTCCAACACAATTGCGCCAAGCAAGGGGCAATGATTGATTCACTCAGCAGCACCAAAGCATTGCTGACCCAGCACGTTTTTCCCTCTTTGCTCTTTGCCTGCAGCTTTCATCATTTCATCCCTACATTTCTGCTGATTAAATTACTGTCTGACTTACCAAGGTTAAAAGCACTCTAGCCCACTGTCTGTAATCGCGTCTGTGTGTCTGGATCAGGCAGAATACAATTCTATTTTTCAATGAAGTTTAACGATTGCAGTCACTGTTTTGTCTTTGTTAAGTCGACAAAGCTGGCAGTCCTGCAGGATAACAGACATTTCAGAAATATGAAAAAAAAATAGTAATACTTTTTTTTTTAACTTAGCAACTTTGTTTAAATTTATTTTATTTTTCTCAATTCATAAAATGGCAGCATAGAAATGTCAGTTAACCAGTATTTTTTAGGCTTCACCTCAAATTTACCTTCTATTTTTATCAAAACGCTTTTTATAGTTCCTGGTGATGATTAAATGTCATTTTCAACCTGCTTACTGCACAGATTTAAAAAAAAAGGTGAATTAAGAGAAAAGTGGATAATTTTCCACCTGTACAACCTTCTCAGACCCCACTGCCAGACGCACTGCCAAAGCTGGTCCTGCCACGGCGCGGAGCCGCTATGCCAGCCAGTGGACTCTGAACCGGCCGCATCCCACCAGCTCCTCCCACACCCTGACCACCGACTGGAGACTCCCCACCCCGCGAGCCACCGGATCGGTGGACAAAGAGAGTGACAGCTACAGCGTCAGCCCTTCACAAGACACAGGTGGAGGCTATTGGCTTGAATACATGCTTTTATTTTTGATTGTCTCTGGATTTTGTAGCTGTTTAAATTTTAATTTGAGATAAGGTGAAACAGTTTTAAATTTCATGACCAAAACGAAAAAAAATGTTTCCAAATCTTGAAAATATCTAACACTGCTTTTGTTAAAGGGTTTACTGTAAGTGTGGATGTATATGAAACCTGTGCTAAACAATAATTTTGTGTTTATCAGATCGTGCACGGAGCAGTATGGTGTCAACGGAGAGCGCATCCTCCACCTATGAGGAGCTGGCCAGAGCCTACGAACACGCCAAGATGGAGGAGCAGCTCCGCCACGCCAAGTTCACCATCACCGAGTGCTTCATCTCCGACACCTCATCGGAGCAGATGACCGCAGGGACCAACGATTACACCGACAGTCTGACCTCCAGCACGCCGTCTGAGTCAGGCATCTGTCGCTTTACTGCTTCCCCACCCAAACCTCAGGACGTCAGCAGGGTCATGAACATGGCCGTTCCCAAGGCACACAGGCCAGGTGAGGAAAAGGAACTCAGTTCACTGGTTTGCATTTGTCCAAAACCAAATAAACTCCCCTGATTTGTCATCAAAAAAAAGGTTCATGAGCTTCTAGTAATAAATTTGGATTAGTTATAATAAATGCAGAGGATGTAACTTGGATGCATTGCAGACAGAAAGAAGAGCAGCTTTCTATGGCAGTTCTGCTTTGCAAAATATGTATACAAATACTACATAATACTGCCCGGATCAGTAATACTAACACTACATAGAAAATGTTTATATTTTTCATAAATCAAGACATAAATCTGCAGTCCATGTCACTATTTTGAAACTGGACAAGGACCCTGTCTGGAAGGCTTTTTTATCACAGTGCATTAGCTTTTGGGCGACAGTCTTACCTTACACGACCCTGTTCCCCTTCAGGTAATAGCAGATCAGTTATCAGGTCTGGCACAGCGGGCTGCTGACCGCACACAAAGCACAGACTGTCCAAACAGAGAGACACCTTTCTCCCTGACACATGTTCACCGCTCATCCATCAACTCTCCTGCTGTCAGGCTATACTGTGTCTGAGGCTTTGGACTTGTCCTGTCTGAGGATCAGCAGGAACGGCCCGCGTGTGAGCGCAAGCACGAGCTGCCGTAGGACTTTCGGTTTGACCAGACAAGAGTGGAGGCCATCAGATATGCTTCTTGAGTTTCAAGCTTCTTTGTGTTGAGGTCGTCTGTACGCCGCAGAGCAGACATACATCAGCCACCGAGCAGGGAGACAGGGCAGCTGAAGGCTATCTGATAACCTGATCTGAAACTATTGTCCCTCATTACAAAACAACACTTTACTGTTACAGTGGAGTCATTTCACTGTAATGGCAAACTCCTAATCTTTTGGGCATCGCTTAACACTAAGACTAAAGTGTCAGTTTCACTGAGTATACGGTGCAGGTAGAAACTAACTATTTAAAAAGAATTAAAAAATAATGGAATATAAGTCTTTATTGTAAACACAGTGATGAAAAGAAGATAGTTTTCCTTCAACAGAACCAGATCTTATAAAACAATATATTTTTTTTTTCAGTTTGACTTTGTATTAAACATATAAAAAGAGACTTTTGGTTACTCATGACCAATTCTTCACATGCATATGGGAAATTTTCAATCCGATATTCCACACAGAAAAGATAATCAGAATAGGGGTTGGTGAGTAAATCATGTGAATTGAAACAGTCGACAAATCTGCAGCAACTGTGTGATGCCGTCATGTCAATAGGGACCAAACTCTCTGAGGAATGTTTCCAGGATCTTGTTGAATCTATGCCACCAAGGATTAAGACAGTTCTGAAAGTAAAATGGGGTCCAACCCCGTACTAGCAAGGTGTACCTGTTAAAGTGGGGGATGGGTGTAGTTCCTATGTTTGGTTTGGACCTCTAATGTGACGTGGGGGCAGCCTTACGAAGAGGAAATGGTCTATTGTTTATCTTTATTTACGTCAAAGGACTTAAGGTGATCCCACCAGTGTTGTTATTGAACGATGAAAACAGGTTGTTATTTTACCTTACATGAATCCCCTGACAGTGTTGGTATGATAGTTAGATTTTATGAAGGTCTCCATCAGTTACTTCAATTGTTTGTTTTTTTATTGGTACTTCAGGTGCTCTTGGCAAAACGGGCAAAAGTCTTCCAGAAAGAACCATGTAAAACTATTTTTTCATTAAATATCAGGACAGGAGGATTATTGTATGAACAACTGCTTTACTATTTTAAACCACATGGCACTCACGGATGAATTTACTGGCTGCATTTCTAATTATTCCCATGGAGACACTTAAATCTATATTTAATTAAACTCACATCACGTTTGCTGGCACAAATGGTACCTAAGACACTACAAAACAAATGACTCATTCTCCCTGTGAAACTAGGAATCCATTCTTTAAGGTCACATATTGGACTGAGTCTACAGAAGCTCCTCCTCAGTGCCCACAGGCCGGCCAGGAGTGTGACTCTGACGTGTGCATGTGTGGGCGAGCGGGCAAGTCAAAGAGTCCATGAGTGATGTTAGTTTCCCAGTGACAGCTTGTTGATCTTCTCCTGCAAGAGATGAAGATCTCAGCAGCAACAGGAGAAATGTCTCTCACTACACTGAAAGCAGAGCGTCACAGCAGGCCTCTAGATCCGCAAACCCATCAGGATAATGGCGTGAGCTCATTTGATTCGCAAAAAAGTCAGACCATTTAAAGACAAAATACAAAATGCCATGTTTGTTGAGGAACTTTAAGATGGTAAAAAGAAAAAGCTGTACTCACCTACATCTACATTTTCTTTACAATTTCTTCATATAACAGAGCAAATAGTGTTTTGTGTTATTGTCTGTGTCTCTTCCTTTGTTGAATTTTGTAATGTGTTGTCTTTGAAACAACACACTAATTTCAGGAGTAACCCTTAATAAAATAAACTATAAGTGTACTACTTCTTACGAAGTCAACGTGCGAATCAGTTTAGTACGTTTATTATAGACCATGTACGTGTAATGTGGATAAATATACTAACTGAATACTTCTTCAGACTAAATTAGACATTTTTAAATTTACAAAAGATCCGTGGTATATAAAATGCAGAAGTCAAGTACTGTATACTGGCTCACTTTTAGTACTTGTTGTAGTACTTGTAGTAAACATCCAACACAGCTTTATGCAGAAAGAAAAGGTTTTAATCAAGAAGAATGAAACATCTGAAGATTGAGACACTTTTCCTGTATGTGTTCCATAGAAAGGACGTGTTTGTGTAACTCTGAAATGATCGCATTTTTAGGTAACATCATTTCTTTAAAAAAAAAACTTTCAATTTCATTTTGTGGCATTTAAAGCTATTAATTAGGCTTTGAACTGAATTAAATAACCTGGATGATTGGGAATCTTTTGATTAATAGTCAAAAGACAATTTTGTAAATATACAGGTGTACAGAATTGACGCCATGTAAAAGCTTATTAAATGTCAAAATTCCAGCAATCTTCACAAGTCATTAGAGGTCAAACTAGAAAATCCATGTAGCCTTTGATTTATTGTAGGAGTGTGTTCTGTTCATATTAAGATGCAAAATCAATATGATTATTACAGGTGAAATAAACATGAGTAATATTTAATAATCTTAGTACAAAAATGAGGTTAAGAAGGTTATGATCCAGTCCCCCACCCCCCCACAGTGGACTTTTTTGTCTTAAGCATCATTGCTTTTGTTTGTGGCACATATCCAAACTGTTGTGATTCTGAAATTTCAGAATTGACAAAGCCTTTTGGTTAAGAGGTGAAACGTCTGCAACTTTAAAAACCAAGTCCAGATGACAACCTTTAACCCATGTGCTATCCTATGCACTTTAACATTGGGAGTTGGGTCACCTAGACCCACTAGACAGTGCTCTGAACCTTTTTTCTTCAGTGATTTGTGATCTTCACTGGTGTCCATGGATTACATGAAATCTTTCCACCTTTATCCACCTTTGTCATGGTAGGGAGAACATGTCAATGTAAGGGCGGGGTCATCTAAGATAGTACAAGGGATAAACCTACTACTATGATGGAATCTACCTGGAAGAATGAGAGTCTTCATAGACATAGCAGTAGTAGTAGGGATAAGTATATATGGGGGCTGTAGATTTGATCAAGTAATGAAAGTCATGAGAACATCTTTTTATTTGTCATATTCAGCAGCTCTTTTCTCTGTTTTCTGTGTGTTTATTCATGTTTGTGCCCATAGAAGTTGTATTAAAAAAAAACTGTTCCAGTTTGACTCCTATTCTTGCCTGTTGTTTTCTAGGAGGGGAGTTGGTCCATCTGCCACCCTACCTCCGCATGGACTTCCTGTTGAACCGTGGTGTGCCTCTACCAGCCCGAGGAGGCGGGGTTAGTAGCGCCAGTGGCAGCAGCAGTGGAGGAGGTGGTGGAGGGGCCGCAGGAACAAGCGGGAGTGCTGCTGGTGCTACAGGAGAAACAAGAGGAGGTGGAGGAGCCATGGGCCAGGCCATCCTTGAGCCGCAGAGAAGCCGTACCCTGAAGAGGCCACCTCCTATGGAGCCCACCCCAATGGAAGTGCCCTCTCCTCGGGACGTGCAGCAGTGGCAGCCAGGAACTGCTTCCACCCTCCCGCACAGGGATATCCGGGAGAGGGGAGAGGCCCGAGGTGAGGTTCGGGGAGACGCCCCCTCCTCGGGAGATCTAACCCAAGCACAGGCTGCCAAGCTCAGCACCTCCCAGGAGTCACTACTGGACTCCAGAGGACACCTGAAACAGAGCAACAACCCTTATGCCAAGTCATACACTCTGGTATAACACTGGGACCCAGCAGACTGCTTCAGACTACAGGACCTCTGCAGACACAACCGAGGAGAAGGGTCAGGAGACAGACCACAGGCACAGGATGGACAGTTTCCCACAACAGAAATTGTTGTATATAGCGCCGTTTCTGACATGCGTCTCAAGTGGATGCTTTTCTTTCGGACTAACTTTCTTTCTGTTACTCTGTTCTTTCTTACCTCTCTTGCTCTTCTCTGTTACTTTCACTCTTCTGGGTCACTCACAGCTCCTTCGGCTTCTTCTGATGGATTTTCTCTCACAGTTTTTTTATTTGATATCTGAGTATTCTTTTATGCTAAAGGGGACAAATTAAGAGGATTGCCAAAATGATTTATTTAAAAGTTGAGAAAGAGAAAAAAAAATACTATGAATTTATATTAAGGACAATTATAGTGATTATTATTATTATTGTATAAAAATGGAAAATATCTAAAAAATAAGAAGGGAAAATGAGGATAACTGGAACAATCTGCAGGACTATATTGCTTTCTTAATTTATTTTTTTGTTTTTCATTGTTGCAGTGTAATGAAATATGTGACTGGAAAGAAAGCCAGGGATTTTTTCTTTCCTTTATTTTTAATTGGACTACAAAGAGCCAGGACGTGACGAGGAACACAACCGCCAATGCTGACCAATCGTAATGTTTTTCAACCGTTCTGACAACTGCATGGCGACTGATCAAATGACAATACTTGGAATGGCTGGAAATCCAAAAAAAAAAAAAAAAAGAGAATTTTTGTCACACTAAGAAATTATACAATGTGAATATATATAAAGAGATCACTTTTATTTGTGGATATTATGGGGAAAACGATTTGGTTAATAAAGTCCTTAGTCCTGTTTGCACACATCTGAGTTTGATATGTGAAGTTTTACACCTGGGGAGTTTTCCTGAATTAAATTTGGCGTGTTTGTTTGTCCATGAAGTAGTGGAGGAAAAATTTAAGTTTTAAAATATTTAATACACAATCTGAGTATTGTAATATAGAGCTTTGAGTCAAATGTCTTTGGCACAAACCAGTACCTGGCCAGGGGACATTTGGTGCTGGGCTGCAGAGAAAAAAAATATGACCAACATTTTTTCCTTTTTGTTTATAATCTGATTTTAAAGGAAGTTTTATTTTGGAAAACTACTGTGTTCTCTCCATCACATTCGACTTGTTCGTAACACGTCAAGTTGCTCGATCCCGTGTCAAAATTCCATTCACTTTTTGCGCCGACCACTAAATTGAAATCCCCAAGTTAGCAAAGTTTAAAAGGAAAGTTTTTCTTACAGAAAAGATCCAGAGAGGAAACAGAAGAAGAGCCTTCAACTTCAAAATAAAATAAAGTTTCATTTACCAGACAAAAACCAGGAGTCTTTACTCTAAATGTGGATTTATTTTTATTACAATAGTTGTTCCCACACACCAAAATATTAATACATATTATTCAGCAGCCGGCTATCTGATGTTACAAGGATGCTGCTAATAAAGTTGCTTTACGGTTCATTCATGTTTGTCATTATATTTAAAAAAAAAAAACTAGTTTTAGTGACTCTTCTCTCTCTTTTTTTCATATTTATCCATCTCACCTTGACAGTCAGATGACGTTGAAGTTGTTTTTTTAATTTTTTAGCTTCCAATTTGACAGTTTAGGGTTAATGGAAACTCGATTCCACATTTTAATGGATCGTCCACGAAATCTAGCGTACAAATAAAGTTTAAAGGAGCTGCAGATATTTTACAGAGGATGAAGATAAACTTTACTCTGAAAAGTCAAGGATAACTGGAAGCTAAAAGAAAATTCCGATGTCCACTTCAGCTTCGTACAGGCCAGTCAATGAAAATATTGTCTGACATTAACCCTTGTGCTATCTTAGATGACCCCACCCTTACATTGACGTGTTCTCCCTACCATGACAAAGGTGGATAAATGTGGAAATATTTCATGTAATCCATGGACACCAGTGAAGATCACAAATTATTGAAGAAAAAAGGTTCAGAGCACTGTGGGTCTAGATGACCCAACTCCCAATGTTAAAGTGCCTAGGATAGCACAAGGGTTAAATTGGTTAGTCACCTGGATCTGGTTAGTCACTGATCTGATGAATGATTCCCTCCTGCTGGGTTCGTTGGGTGGTCCAGCTGCTGGTATGTCAGGGAGTCCTTTGAGTGGCCGTGTCCAAATCTTATGTCACGGACCTGTACTCAAAAAGATCTTTTCTAGAAAACTGCTGTCTTTCCGGCAGCATCTTCCAGCTGACCATTCACTCCCACTTGGGCCGCAGACATTCCTGTTACATGGCTGCATTCTTCAACTTCTATATAGTCATTTGAGCAGACGGTTCAGCAATAAGGACAGTCAAGGCTACCCAAACACACATTTAGAAACTCTTATCTATTGAGAAAAGTTATAGTGTATGAAAAAATATGTAAGACCATAAAAATAAAAGATATTCCCGCATGGTGTATAAAATGATATGGAGTTTCTGGAGGATATTTCATCACATCTCATTTTTTCTTATGATTTCCTTTTCATTTTTTTTTCTTTACAGCGTTCTTATTTTGTTCTATCTCCATTATTCTATCTGTTTTCTACATTTTGTTTATCATTTTGACCCATTCCAGTCAGAATTTTAGTGTTATTCATCTCTGTAATGGTGTTGTGACCATGATACCTTTGTTTCTGGATTTGGCACATTTTCATTTCCTCTGGCAATTTTTTTTTCAAAATACTCTGCAGACTTTTTCTAACATGACTTGACTTTTTTAACCCTTGTGCTATCTTAGATGACCCCACCCTTACATTGACGTGTTCTTCCTACCATGACAAAGGTGGATAAAGGTGGAAAGATTTCATGTAATCCATGGACACCAGTGAAGATCACAAATCATTGAAGAAAAAAAGGTTCAGAGCACTGTCTAGTGGGTCTAGATGACCCAACTCCCAATGTTAAAGTGCCTAGGATAGCACAAGGGTTACACTAGTTAAACACATGTGATGCTTCTGTTCCTAAAGTATTATCAAGCCCTCCCAGCACAGACATTGGGAACCAAACACACAGCTTTACAGCCTCTTCCATTGAATTTGTTCTACAACTCATTTTTCCAGAAAACTTTTACGACTCCACTGCTATTTGTACAAGTAATATTTACCAACAATGTTAATTAAATGGGCAGCCATGTTTGTTATCAATCACCTTAAAGCTATGATTCACTCCAAACAACGTCACACACTCTGTCAAATCAAAAGTTAAAGTCTGTAAACAAGACTTGAGGCTTGTTTGGGGCACAGAGCAAAGATTTAGAGCTATCTTCTTTTCAAAATATTTCAAAGTGTGTCAGACTGAACAGTCAGGTGAGTTTCACATTTTGGCTTAATGCTGATGTTGGATAATTCAACAAAACACTTGGCACAGCCTTACGTACATGTGGTTAGTCTGATAATATGTCTCCATCTATACAAACTGCATTTTTGCATTTTGTCTCTCTTCTCTTTCTTGTCATTGCAGCAGTTTTTCTCCTTGTGACCTAAAGAGGCAGAGGACCGCCCTGGACTTCTCCACTGTTGTCTCATGTAAATTGTTCCTTTGTGCTGCAGCACTGATTTTAAAGTAACCTTTATTTACAAAAACATGAACTGGACAAAGTTGATATCAGCCTTAAAACCTCAAGGAAACAATAAATGGATTATTATACTAAACAATTATTATGGACCCATGCTTGTGACAACTTTTAGCACGAGTTCTTCTATATTTAGTTTCTTTTCTGTAATTAATTTATTCTCTTCACATTCTACCCCGCGACAGACTGGCGACCTTTCCAGGAAGTCTTTGCCCACTTGAACATCATTCATAAAGCAGAAGAATTTACAGAATATAAGATAAATGGTGCCTGTAGTTAAAACTATCTGTTAAAAAAAACTGAAACTGAAAATAAATTAGCATTTATTTGTTTTTTTTGTCTCAAGCTTTAAAGGAAAACCTAATTTAGTTAATCAGCTGTTTTCAAGTAGACTAATTGCAGGAAGCTGCCTTTTGGGTCTATGGCAGGAAATTAAAGTTTAATGAATTTAGTTAAATTATTATAATTTAATGAATTTTAAGTATGACAAAACTCTAAGCAAGGGAAAACTAAAAAGGGTGAAAACGTAAAAAACCTGACAATTAAGAACTACAAACCAGACACTTATTTACACTGAAATAACTCTATAAAGACAGCTGTGGATAATGAATCATTTGTTCCAGGTATGTGGAAAAGATGACAAGAACAAGAAAACACAACTGAAGGGCACCGTGCTAACACACCAACGTTGATGCTTGTTAAATTACCTATTTGTCAGGATGATAGCACCTCATCCTCAAAGGCAAAAAGCCTTAAAGATAAGAACAAATCAGTGTTGTACCGTAGATTTCCAACAAAAATGGTTTTGATTTCTTTTTGGCCTCAGACAAATTGTCTTTCCCCACAATTTTTCAGTGAAATGCGAATTGATGAGATGAAAGCAGTTTGATGCAAACTGTATTTTTTAAGAAATAAAAAGTGGTAAAATAATTTAGATATCTTTTTAATGCCTCAGCTTATGTCCTGTCCCCCAAATTTAAAAAGGAAAATAAGTTGGAATTTTGTTTTATTATTGATGTGACTTGTTAACAACTGTAGAAGATTGGCCTAAAATATGTTGATTTTACTATAGACTCTGATGCTCTTTTATAGTTATTTATATAAATAGAATGTTAACTTTTAACAAACATTTTCTGGTGCCTTTCGTTTTTAAATAAGTAGATTTTTTTTGTTGCATTTTTTTATTTCAAAAGACGAGTTTTCCTTTTTCCAAATGTCAAACAATTTGAAATGATAAAACAATTTATCAATAACAAGCAAGCACACAAGTGCTGCAACAGGGAAATACATAAACATTTACACATTTTTAAATAAAAAAAATAAAAAAAATTTAACTGACTTAATAGCAGAACACAATTTTACAGCAGGATCACACAAATGTGCATACATCTCAGAAATGCATCAACATTTTGATCAACAGATGGCAGTGTGGTCACTGAATCCAGTGTTTCCAAATAAAGAGTGGACTGTAAAGATGCGGAAAGGGCTGGTTCAGTACAAATATTGTTTGTGACACCTACAGAAAAGCATCAAGGGCAACCAGCAGCCTATTCCGGCATGTGCTTGCCATTTGCAGCAGCACACCACCTTGAACACCTTAAATTATTCATGCCAGAGCTGACACTGGGACCTGGATCAGGTTTACACTGTCATGCTGATCCTCACAGAGTCTGAGAATTTGGATGAGAGTGCAGAGCAGGGACAGGTTGCAGGAATAGAAATGCATTTACAGAAAGGAGAATCCCAGCCTCCCTTTTGGGACACAAATGTCACTCAGTGCATGTTTTTCCTGCCTCTTGGCAGAACGGATTAGGGGTAAATGTATGTATTATTCATCGCTGCATTAGTGTGCCTGTCGTGCAATTAAAAATAAAAAAGTCTTCTGAAAATTGAACTAACAGAAGGAATTTTGATTTATCATTAAAAAAACACTTTTGCACGTATTTTTGTGGCTAAAGAAACCTTTTAGAAGAAACTAATTCAATTTGTTTTTAAGTCTGTGGATTTTCCTCACTTGAGTGCAGCAGACTAACAGAGATGGAATGTGTTTCTTCACACTGAGAATACTTAATGAGGTTTTCACTTGCACTTACATTTAGAGGAGTCTGGTATTGACTGTTAAAGTGTGACTTGCCTCAGAGCTTCAATCTATTATTCCATCTCACACTGCATTGAAGGGCCACAGGAAGACCCAACCTAAAAGTGACTTTTTCATCACATGTTGTCTGCTTGCTGTAAATGCATTAGTTGGATCAAGTCCAGTACTTCACTCTTTACTCTGGAGTCATATTGCTGGATTTAATTTGTTATGCTCTAATTTTAAATCACCATCAGCTAGGGCTGCACGATATGAGGAAAACTTGCGATATGCGATATTAGTGATCAATATTGCGATAACGATATAATTTGCGGTAAATAAACAAATAGAAAAATAAACAAAAACATCATTCCCATTTCATTGCAACAGTTATTATACTCCAAAAGACCCTCATCGACATGGGGGACAAACATCTAACATAATAGGCCTCCATCTGATTGGTCAACAATGGGAAGGCGTCCATCTGATTGGTCAGAGCATAAAGGGATTTATTTGATTCGCTAAATGCTTCAAGCTGCTAGAAGATTGTTTTAACACATTTTGGGTTTGCGATTTATTGCGATATTCGCCGTCTTTTGCGATATGCATATTGCAGAGCTGGATATTGCGATAACGATAAATTTGCGGTATATTGTGCAGGCCTGCCATCAGCCATTAACAATTTAAAGTGTCTAAATATGTTCTGTGTTCATCTAATTTGCTCTATTTGACATTTCAAGTCTGTTATTTGAACCATATGAAAAACTACATACATTTGTCAACAGTTATTTTCATTTTCTATGAACTGCAGATTTCAAATATGTTTAATGTTTTATTATTATTGTTGCAGCTCAGCAGGATTTCTTTGGAGTTTCATTTTTGTTAAAACAAAAAAGAAAAACTAGAGTTCTGAATGTCTTTTGCAATTGGTTTAAAGAAATACTGATCCAAAATAATTTTTTTACATGTTATAAGCAATTATGCACTTGTAGATTTACAAGTGTATAATTGTATAAGCAGCAGATAAGTGGGTACTTATCTGCTGCATTGCAGCATTTTTTGGAATTGGTTTATTTTAAGCAATCAAAACAAATCAAAATAAATATGTCTGTATGTCTGTCTGTCAATTAGCATAATTAGTCATGAATTGATTAGAAAATAAAAACTTTAAAAAGTAAAAGATATAAAAATACACAAAAATATGTGTGTACAAACATATACATAGATGTAGACATGAACAAATCCACATGTAAATGATGCTGTTATAATTATTCATAATCATAATAAAATGCATATTTGGATCTATTCAAACAGTACATGATACATTGCATCCAAAACATATGAAGTTTGTCAGATAGGCTTTGAGTCATTGCTTGAAAGCGAGTGGGAGGAAATTCATTGAAATATTTCAGATTTTCAGTGCTTCTCATCAGCTGAAAGGTTTTTCGCCTAATCCTTTCATTCTCAACTGCATGGGTTTCAGTGTAGTAGATCTAAGATGATCAAATTAATGAACTTGTGAATTTGTTTTTGTTTCCTCACAACCCAAGAAGCTAGCAACCCTATCTCAAGGACTTCCTGATCCGAGTCTGCTTCTGAGCTTTTGAAAGGAAACTCTTTGGGTTTTCCGTGAAACTGCCTGATGAGGCTGGCGTGGATGATGAGGAAGAGACCGTTGAGCTCCCAACTGGGTTTCATAATGAGGTGCCTAAAGAGTAGGCAGGAGGCAGGGGGGTAATTTGTAGGGCATGAAAAGGAAAGACTTTCCCCCTGAGTTCACACAACCCTTCGTCAATCATTCAAACCTTCTCTTCTTTCGTTGCGGCCTCCTGAGAGCGCTGCTACTGTGTATCCTTGACATCACACTTGCTGCTGTGTTTACCCCCACCCCCTCCCTTTAGATCCATTATTTTCTCACTCTTTCTGATCCTCCTCAGATTATTCAATTGATCAAGCAGCTTTTTTTGTCCTTCGCATCAAACAGAGACTTGAGGATCTTGGTGAGATAATTGTTTCCCATGAACTTTTTAAGTCAGACCAAACCAACAGAGGAGCTCACATCAGCCAACAGGACACTCTCATTGTTTTATGAATTAAAGTGAGGGATGTCTGAGTATTGTGAGAGAACAAGAAGCAGAGACGCTGTTTTGAATTTTCAACTGCTTTTATTAACCCTCCACTACCGCGATCACAACCCCAGCATCACCCTAGGTCAGGTGTATTGCGCTGCATTAAACTAGTTTCCTATTACTTCTCATCACATTACACCTTTCCTCTTTTGAGTAATAAAGGGAGAATATGTGCAAGTAGCACAGTAAACATGCCTTGAACTGAGCATTATTTAATGGTTCTGCTTTACAACCATTCTTACTAAAACATCAGGCTTGGAACAACATTTTAAACTACGACTTCCAGATAGACTACAGGTTGCCTGTACAGACAAAGAGGAACCTTTAGGTGACAAAGACTACCCGGCCTCTGGATGTGGTAGCACCCACAGGTGTCTGAGTTTTCGGCTCTCTTTCTACCTGCTGAAGTTGATGTCAACAAATCAAAGTGCCGTCCTTGCTCCTTCTAACAAGAGTCCTTGTCTTTTCTGTCTTCAAGCTCCAGTGGCAGGAGCTGGGGTCTCAACAGAGGCAAGTGGTGTCTGTTTCTGCATAAAACCCCTTCAGCTGTGCGAACGAGGCCTTGGGGTAGCACACTGTTAGATGTCCAACCCTTCTGGTTGTCAAGTTTGGCACCAATATGATTACCAGACTTTAGATGGAGAGGTTTACTGGAGTGTCATCTGATTAGTGTTTGTATAATTCTATTTTAGCTTAATTTATTTTAAACATGTTCTCCGTAATGAGTAAAATACAAGGTCATGATAAACATACCAAAAGTATGATTTTTATTGGAGTGGGTCTTCAAAAGAATATACAAAAGTCAGCATTAGAAATAAAAATACATTTTAAATATAAAATATTTATAGTCCACATGTGTCGCTGAAGGATGAGAATAGAGTGATGCAGTATTGCACTTGTAAATAATAAATAACCTGCAATTGCACTTATATAACCATATGAATATAATGTATGTGCATAGCTGAATTAAATAATTTGACATTGCACTTTTCTGAACCAAATATTGCACGTGGGTAAGGATATACGGAGTTCTTATTTTTTGTTTTATAGGTTGACAGTTCTGGGAAGAAAACTGTTTTTTAGTCTGTTTGTGCAGGCCTTGTTAGACCTTAGAAACTTGAAATGTTGCACACCTTTTATCTTGAGGAAATGTTGTGGATTAGGAGATGTGGAGGCCAAGCATCATTCCTATGATCCTAAAAAGATGGACATGTTGGGATTCCATGGGGATCAAACCAAAAACTAGGGCCATAAGCAAACGCACGTGAGCATGCTCGGACAAACAGGTGCATAAAGGATGTTCTGTTTTGCTTTGGTAAATATCAGAACATTAATGTTTACCGTTAAATATGAGTATGAAGGCTGCTGCATTTATCCAACGTTATGTAATCATAATGTGACACTGAGCTTCAGTGGCACTAAAAGCCTCTTGCATCCTTTTTGTTTACCCTTTTAAAAAAATCCACCAAAGAGAAATGTGCAATTAAACAAAAAGCTTCCTGTTTGAAAGTTAAGATGAGATTTTGAGCTTTTATTATGACCCACAGCTGGACCAACAGCGTGCTATCATGTGCTGTTTAAACCTATGGATTAATGAAATGGCACATTCTTTAAGAATATTAAACACAATGTTTACATCACAAGCTAAATATTTCTATATAGTAGAGTTTTTAGCTACAGTGGGTGAATTCTTATCAGTAAAAAAGGTATTTATAGCACTTGCGTTCTAGCGGTTGACTCCCTCTCAGAAGGTCAGTGGGGCAGAAGCACTGCTGGGAGACACATTTCTAGGACAGCACCTGGATGGAGGCGCAGACAGCGATGTGACTGACAGAAGTCATATCAGGATGAGTGACAAAGCGGCAATCAGTGGTGATCTTACTAATAGAAACAGTTTTTTTTTTTTCTGACACATCATCATAATATATATCTCATCTAAAAAGTGACATTAACGTCCAAAGTGTCCCACATTTGCTTTCATCCAATACCTGAACTCACCTGATGTTGCCTTCTACCCGAGACCTTACAGGTTCCCACAGCACCACCCGCCCATGGGTCGAAGTCTACAGGGCAAGACACTGAACCCCATGCAAATATATATGCCATATGAATGGCAGCAGTGTGTGAATGTATGTGTGCTTGAGTGAATGGGGCTGTGACTGTAAAGGCGATTAAAGTTGTGTTTTTGGTGGTTTTTTTATACCTGTTCTTGTGGCATTTATCTCATGATGGAGGACATATTCTTAAATGAGAACTTGTTATCAATAGACCTACCTGGATGAATGTGAACAGGCAGCTCTCAGCAATAAGAAGTGGGGTCGGGGTTCCTCTTCGCCAACAGTCCCGCCCACAACTCAGACGTGAATTTCTAATGAACTCTTGTCGCTCTGCAGAAACTAAGTCCTAGAAAATCTTAGATTTTTTTCTAAAAATGGCATAATTGTAATTTCAAGACCACTGGGAATGCTTTGAAGATAGATCAAAAGATGATCGAAGTGGTACTTTAAAGCAAGGTTTATGATTTCCTCGCTAAGGCTGTGTGTTACTGCTTAAATTCTTAATCTGGTTTTCATTTCGATTTGATTTCTGTTTAAACTGTTTCAACAAAGTTTTCTGAATTGGTTCAAATTTCTGTTTCTAACACACTTTTTTATGGAAAATAGCTTTCACCAGTGATTAAAACCAATCCAAAGTGGATGCTTGATTAAACAATCTTTCAAATATTGAGGATAAACCTGTTTATTGCCATAAAAACAAGGGGGGAAAAACGCATTTTGCCATGAAAAGCTTTGGACTTGAAATAAACAACTTGTAGATTTACTGTTGACTAAATAATATTTACATCAACAAAATGGGTAGAAGGTGAGGAACTCATGTTGTCTGTTTACCCAGAAACCCCCAACTTTTGTGCTGAAAGACTTTATTTCATACAAATCTGCGATCACAACTACACAATGGAGGAAGCAATTGTTGTAAAATATTAACAACAGCAGTAAATCCCTATTCCTTGTGATTGTTTATCATAATGCCAAATAAATGTGATAATATCACCATTTTATTATGAGGTGTGTCTACACATCATAAATGTGCAATTCACTGAAATCAATGGAGCATCAAGAACTGGGGGGGTCCAACATAACAATTGCAGCATTTCAGATTTCATTTTCAAACAACAGAAAAATAACTATGTCTTCAGCTCCTAAGTTATTATTAGTAGAGTTGTTGTTTTGTATTTGAGAACTCAGTTAAAACTAAAGAACGCTGTGTTGATTGATCCAGCCCTTATCTTTGGAATCAGAGAGCCCAGAGAAGAATGATGGTGTTGACGGAGGAGTTCCAGCTTGTGAGGGAAACAAAAAGTCTGATTTGCAGTAAACCCAGCAGTAGCATCACTCATTAGTGCACACAGCAGGCTGTAGTTTTTGTCAGTGAAACTCACACTCACTCTCCCAGACACACTCGTTATTTAGAACAAATTCGTGATACTATTAGCATGACAGCCTCTTAATGACTAATGCAGTTTTAATGAATCAAACCTAATAGAATCATTCACATCCACATCTACCGGGACCATTAGATGACAGCGCAAAGACACCCACTTCAAAGGACACAAATGATAAGGAATACAGTTTGTGAGTCAGTGCATCTTCACATTAGTCTATGAATGCGATTGTCTATCTTCAAGGAAATGTGTGGGTGGGTAAATGTGCTGCAGTGTGACCCGAAATGTCAGATCTCACAGGAACGCAGATGATTAACTGTTGTGAAATCTTTAGCTGTTAGAATGCAAGCAAAGAAAGCAGTTAGGTACCGTCAACACCTAGTTCCTCTTTACCCAATAAAATCTGGTCGAGTATTTCGAATATAATGAAAGTAGAAGACGTGCTCATGATATGTGTTTGCTGCAGACACTGATGATTTATTCTGCCATCTGCAGGAGTGATATTTGCCTCTATAGGCAGCACAGATGGCGTGCAGCAGACTTCACAGCGCTATTCTAAGTGTATGTGGAAATTCTCACTATAGATACAGTCTGGGTGCATGCATTGGCACATGAGGAGAGAATGAGAGCTTAATATGATGTAAGATTAAAATATAATCTCAGTATTTGTGTGAAAAGAGTTTAATTATTTTAAAGACAAATATAAACAGAGGGAAAAGCCTGGCTGCCAATTGGGTGAACTTTCCTCTGCGAGGTATCAGCCTTTGCAGGAACACTTTCAAATACCCATTAGGGCAAAACAAATACGAACAAAAAATCTACAGGACGTGTGCTTTTTTTTAATCACAGGATCTTCAGAGAAAAACAAAAAGGTCACTTAAATGTTGCTTGAAAGGGAGCATGTGGCGAGTGCTGCTCTATGCAGGTTGTGACACGAGCGCAGCCCCAAAATGCCATGAAGACATTTTGCTACTTTAACAAAAGATGTTAAAATAAAATGTACATACTTTCTTTCAAGGATCTTGATGCACTTTAAGCCTATACTCAGAGCACTTTAATCTTCTCGAGCTTAGAAAGCTTATCTGCAGAATCAACTCTGGCAGTGCAAAGTTTATTGCTTACCATGAGAGTACATGCTCCAGTGAACCAGTGAACATGCGTTTGTAATGTGTTCTTCTTGCAGTCTTTTGATAATGTGACCATACAGTATAGAAAGGAAATTAAGGAGTTGTAAGATAGCGGTAGAGCGTGTAAACAGAGAGCTCTCAGGAATTGGACGGGGGGAGGCAGTTGTCCCAATAGTCCCGCCCACAACTCAGAGGCAAATTTTAAATAACTTTTGCTGTTCTGCAACAACCATTTTCTAGAAAATAAGGCAGTTTCTAAGATTTTTGCTAAAAACTGTATAATCAATAGGCTACCCGGAACACTTTTAACAATAGATCAGAAAATGATCAAAGGGGGACTTTAAGGTTTGAACTGAACTGTGTTTTTTGCCACTTTGTGTTTCTTTGTTAATTCCTGTGACATCACTGTATGCCGTGCTATGCATAATTTCGTAACCAGGTTTATTTTTCGTTATATCAGAACCTTGTACTGGTAGATTTTGAACGAGACATCACCAGTGTTAAAGGTTTTAAGCTTAAATAAGAGAAAGAAAAAATGTAATGTTGGAGTCGCCTGTTAAATTAGTATTTGCAACAGTATTTTTTCGACCAAAATGGTGGGAGAACGTAAAATTTCAGTTCTGGTCGAGGACTTCGGGTTTTGGCTAATGAAGCCTGGACGCCATCTTGCTGTCTACAGCCAGGCCCAATTGTTTTGAATTGCAATAAAATCCACGGCAGTAGATAGTCCTGTACTAGTCTTTTAGAGGTTAGGCTAGTGAGTGAATTTGGACAGGATGTGCCAAAAATACAAACAACCAAACCACTGTGAAAGTTTTATTTTAAAGAAAGTGCATTTGAGTTTAGATTGCTTAGATTTTAAGGCCTTGCATACAATAGCTATTAGGGATATTGAAGGAAACCGAGTTGGTGACTCTGCAGGAATAGCTCAGGTTTTATTCCATGTGCTGTCCTAGGCACTTTACCATTGGGAGTTGGGTCATCTAGACCCACTAGACAGTGCGCTGAACCTTTTTTCTTCAATGAGTTGTGATCTTCACATGGATGACATGAAATCTTTCCACCTTTTTCCACCTTTGTCATGGTAGGGAGAACACGTCAATGTAAGGGTGGGGTAATCAAAGACCGCATTTACACTGCATGGTTCAAGTGACCCAATTCCGATTTTTTTCCTCTCATGTGGCTCAGATCGAATATGAGCGGTGAACGTGTAAGCAGGAAAAAAACGCATGGATTTTGATTTTCTCAGAGCGGATTCAGGCCTCATTCATATGTGGAAATATATCGGATACGTGCATTTGCGTGTGCCATGTAAGCAGACAAATCGGATATTCCCCAGTAAATGCGAGTCGTACGTCAGTGACGTCAACTCAGGACACCACCAACTGAGATCACATGACTTATTTATAGGCACTTTTGTGCGCTGATTTTGCTGTTCAAGGACAGCTGGAGCCCCATCAGCGTGTTACCTTTCAGCCTCAGGCTTCAGACCGTAGTTGGAAACCGCTGTTATGTCCGGTCCGGTCCCGGTTGGGCCGCAAACGGTAACCGTTGCTCTGGAACAGGCTAGAAGCCGTTTGTTTCTTTGCTTGGATCAAACTGTTAGTCCAGCACAACGTCTGCAAACACTTCCTCATCCAAAACTCAGAGACAGCACATAAGCCGGCCGAGCAGCCCTTCTTTTTCCTCTCCCACGCATCCCCTCTCGTGCGCTTGCCTCATCCTGGAGCCTCCTTCCGTCGCTGCGTTGCCTCCATGACAACCGCAGTACACAAAAGAAACACAACAAAAAGGGGGGGTTTCGCCATGCTAAACGTTTGGTGTTTGGACCAACACGCATCTTCTAACTGTGCTTTTATTACTGTTATGATTATTATTAAGGGCCTGCTCGATCATAATTTTTTTAATTTGTGCGGTCAGTGCTCAGGTCCGCGGAAGGTGGAAATGCTGCTGCGTAGTCCTCAGAACGTCTACGTTTGATAGTTTCAGCATTGTATAGTGTAAATGAAAAAATCGGATACGGGTCACTTTTAAAAGATGATGTAAGCGGGCCGTCAAAAAAATCGGATAAATTCAGAAAATCGGATTTGGGCATCAAGACCTGCAGTGTAAATGCAGCCTAAGATAGCACAAGGGTTACAAAGGAAGAATCCTATGTGAACCTAATGTCTTCTGAGTAAAACAACTATACATCATGGCAGAAGAATCAAACAAAAGAATGACGTGATGTTTGGTGCTAAAAATACAAATCATACACCACCTTTGTTTGTTTTGTTTGCCTTTCCTTTATAAGAGCCTTTGTCTATTCCTATTCACATTTTCTCATGATGACTAATCCCCTTCAAGAGGGAAAAAAGGCTGTTTTGTGGCGGCTGCTCATGGCTGAAATCTTGGCTGTTCCCTCATTTAAACAGAGCGAGAAGAGAAAACTGAAGCAGCTGGATAGAGAGGACAATAAGCACATGCCAAGAAAACAGAGAGTTCTTAGAACACCTTCTATTTAAGGTTAAGCGAAGCCAGGAAAATATTTTTAAATCACTTTGCTTGCATTGATTTCAGTTTTTCACAGGCCAAATTTAAATAATAACTTGATTTGCGTGTTTGGTTTTTTTGGGCTTGAAGCTAGAAGTGGCTTAGTTATCAAGCTGAGAAAAGAATAGGTCCAGGCGAGCTAATTCAGTAGAGCTTCTATTTATAGTTTTATCGTCAGAGAACACAGTCAGTCATTTTGCATGCACATTGCAGGAATTCAGCAACCACATGCAGCTTCAGATGTCTGACAGATGGGGACAGATCCATGCGCTGTACACAGTTTCCACACATAGGTTTTATTATTTTATTGTACACGGAGTGACAGTCTTAATAGAACCATGCAGGTAAGAAAAAAAACGCTTCAGGGTGAAAAGAAAAGCTTCGAGCTAAGTTCTCTACAAACAATCTTCACGTCAGCATCTGCTGCTGATACACCTGCTCACAAACGACAGATGCTTTCCAGGAAACATCGTCCCGAGCCAACAAGTACAAATACATGATCTAACACAAAGAACAGTCTAGACTTTGTGGTGGATGCAACAGATATGGCAGGATACAAGCCAGAATGCTTCATGTTATTGGTTTAAAATATTAAATAATGGTAATAACTGACAGGATAAAGAGAATTTGCAGACATTTCTTATGGTTAACCCCCAGCCCCCCACCCCAGAGTCCCAAGAGTTTCCACAGGTATGAATTTGTTTACATGCAAATCTCACACCATCGCCACTGTGCTGCCGCTGTCCCACCCCCCACACAGTGACAGAGCATCATGGCCCTCACTAGGACTTGTCATTCTGCTTCTTCTTCTGGAACTTCCTGAACTGGGACTGGATGGTGACCGCTGCCTTTTCGGTCTCCGGGGCGTCCATGTCAATGTCAAAATCCTCGGGGACGTCCGTCTTGGACTCAGCTTTGGAAGACAGAGAAAGTCGGTGTGAGTCAGAGTAGCACGAGAACTGCGGTCACGTGAGGTTTTCATAAGGTGCATGCACTGAATTTTTTTTTTTTTCAAACTCTTCACTCTTACAGCAACTCCTGTTCAGCTTTAGTAGCCTTCACAGACTTTCAACAAATATGAGTTAAACTTTGATGCAACAATTTTTCCAGAATAGAATCACTGCACATTTTGCGACATGCCTGGTTTTACTTGCAAACATAGATAAACTAGTGTTAACCAAACCCTACAATCTACAGGGGTGAAACTATGGAGAGTTTGCATTGACAATGCAAGACTAGCATAGGGCTCCTATCAAGGATCTCTATCCCCACCTCTCACCCTGTATTTGTTGTATCTGAAGCTTCAGTCACATGCAACCATACAGGTGGTTGACCCATACGTGTGCTGGGGGTAATTGGGTTGTCCTGCCCCATATAAGGTCATAGAGAGGTACAGCCACATCTTAAAAGGCGAACTGCGGCCCGCGGGTCTGTTTTCATTGGCCCGCAGCCAATTTTGAAAATATAATTGAATATGGCCCGCACATGGCGCTTGAGATCAACTCTGTTGCACTTCTCAGTTTCAACACTAGATGGAGTCGGTCACAGAAAGGGGTGTTGCGGAGTGGGTGTGTGCGCGTGCCACGAGAGACGGGGGGAGGAGCGAGTGCAGTTGGAGATGAGTGTTTGAGCACAGAGAGGAGATGTGGGGGGGTCGATATATTCTGTGTTCGGAGGACGGAGCATTTTAATAAATAGCATTCTGAACTGTGAAAAAGTATTCCCTTTATAAAAAAAGAATTTGTTTTGTTTTTGGATTTTTTTTTGTTAACAGCTGCATATTTTGTAACAGAGTGTAATTGTAAAATGAAGCTTTTTAAATTGTGTGCATTTAATGTTAAAATTGTCCTATTTGGTCACCGATAAGCCCCCTTTTTTTTGGTATACTTTTCTGAGAAAACAGTCGACTCTTTATAAACTACAAAATCGTGCGCTCTGTCAGTCAACCACACTAACTGTATGTAAAGATCTGCTCGCTTCAGCTGCTCAAGCCAGGGGCGACAGTGGCTCAGGTGGTTGAATGGGTCATCCAATGATCAAAGGGTTGGCGGTTCAATTCCCCGCTCCCACCAGCCAAATGTCGTTGTGTCAGACACTTGTATGAAGACACTTCACCCTCCAGTGTGGCTCCACTGGCGTGTGAATGTGTATGAATGGTCCCGGTGATGGTCAGGGGCCATAGGCGCAAAATGGCAGCCACACATGTCAGTCCGCCCCAGGGCAGCTGTAGCTACAACCATAGCTTACCTTCACCAAGTATGAATGAAGAGTGAATGAATAATGGACACAATGTAAGCACTTTGAGTGTCTGGAAAAGCACAGAAAGATCTAATCCATTATTATTTTTCAATAAACCCGTAGTATTCCCAAAATGGGGTTTTAAGGCAACACTTGAGTTGAAAAAAAATGCTTTTATGTCACATTTCTGTAAGAGTAAAAAGTTATTTATCACATAATATAGTTAATTCTTTTTCAGAGCGAGTCCCAAAGGGGCCCAGTGCTTATTTATTCGGATTTTCCATGTCAATTAAAAAAAAAGAATAACTGAACAATCACTGTTAAGGTAATTAAATCATATTTCCTAAGAATAACTTTTATTTTGGAAAGCACTTTATGTTAATGACGTGTAAAAACTGCTAAATAAATTAAGTTTGATATCATTAAACCAAATTGATCTCTGAGGAATCACAATGAATATTTAAACACTTCTTAGGTGGAAGTTAATGTAGGAAAGTGACTCCATTAATTTGACCAAAACATTTGGCAGATCATTAACTTTTAACTTGCCCCCAAACTGAACAAAAATGTGCTTATTGTGAAATATACTCTGATGTTTCCAACTTTAAGCAAAAAGTGAGCTATTTGCTGTTTCTCTTGCAAAAGATTGATTTGCTTGAGTTTGATCTGCAGAAAGCACACGACAGAACAGAGAAGCAGGGAGGCGACTGTAGTATTGACTGTGCAGCTAACGCTCAGGTTCCCTCGGGGCTGAGCCTGAGTGCCTCTTTGTGCCGCTCAAGGAGGGAACACTAACAGGTGTGTCATCCAAGCTTTGAATCCTGCAATAATTGATATTGAGTTTTCTAACCCTGTGATTTCTGCTATTCTCACCTCACAGACATCGAGCTGTGCACTCTGCCTTACGTCAGCCCCCGGGCATCAGCTTTATCGACATTAAGGTTCAAACCAGAGAAAATGATCGAGGAAAGGTTGTTGTGGGTAAAGGAAGCATGCAAAGCTCATCAAAGTCAAAAGTTTCCACAAACAGAAAAGTCTGAGCGATAGAGATTTTTGCAGTGTTTCAACGAGGTGGGCTACGTTAATTAAACTATTTATCAAAGAATCAATCAAATAACAAGAACAAAAGAATGCAATGTCAAAATAACATTAAATAGAATTTAACTATAAAAAAGACATTAAGTTTTGTTCAAAAGTGAGAAGTTGGTTTTCTTTTTAATCAAATTTTTTTAGTCTTAACAATTTTCAGACCAGGGGCCAATTTTTGGTTCAGTGGTTCAAATCCTGTTGGGGTCCTTTCTTTTGTGTAATTTGCATGTTTTCGTGCATGTGTGTTGTGGTTCCAAAGATGGATGTATTTTCAAACGGTTAATGGAGAAATGCCCTCACACTTTGTATGCTTCTTCATAATATCGGTCTGTCCTGGAAGGAATAATTATTTGATGTTTACATTTATGGTAAACAAGTTTGGGAGAACAACATGACCCCATGGAGAACTGCCTGACATGTTTGTAAGTTTCTTTCCCAAACACAATAAAATAAGCAGCTGTTGTACCTGCTAAGGGCAAAAACCAGTCCCCACAGACTTTGAGACTAGAGGCTGGATGCACCCCAGGCCAGTCTTACTAAGTACCACCTCCAACCTTTACTAAACCTATCGATGTTGTTAGCAAAAGAAGCGGCCTCACTGCTTGTGTCCTTTTTCCTGCTTTTAGGGCGCTTTTGTTTCCACTGTCTGAGAGGGTGGTGGGTGCAAGTTTATGCAGCTGTGTCTCTTTTAAAATGGCAAAGTCCCATTTTTCCTCTTTTCAGAATAAACACCATTATTCGTGTGAATGGTCTCCCACGAAGGGACGGATAGAATCTGAAGCCATAAAGGTCAGTGTGACAAGAACTGATTTTCTGAGGTCACATTTTCATTACATCCAAAAAAAAAATTTTTTCTCACCATATATATATATAAATATATTTTTAGAAAAACTACAAGCCTGAAAACCCACGTAAATATTATGCATTACTGTACACTTGATCATTTTCTGTAATAGCTGTTATTAAAATGTACCCGGCTATTTTTTATGCAGTTACTGTTTTGTTTACTGCTTGCACAGAGAGCCTCAGGCTCTGTTTCTGTCATCTATTTAACGATCACGCCTACAGTCTAGCATCCTGAACTTTATGCCTCAATCAATGCCTCTCTTTCAAGAAAATGTTCTTTTGATCCAATATGCTTAACATAAACAACAAAGGTTCATATAGTACAAAAAAGGGCATAATTTTGCTAAAATGTCCTAAAATACTGTATGTTTGAAAGGATAAAGTAAAGCACTTCAAAGATGTTACATTAACTTATTTTTTTTCTATTTGTCATATCAACACTTTGCATTTGTCGTGTCGTTGCTCGGCGTTATTCTGTCACCACTACAAGCTTTATATGTCTGAGGATCAAACAGATAATTATCATCTCACCAGAGGCATGAGTGCTACGGACTGAGCTCTACGGATTCTTCTGAATCTTCATACAACAGGAGTCTGGTGTCCCTCTTTTCATATTTTCATATGTATTATTCTTTTTTTTTAAAAAGCACTGCTTTAGATCATGTTGACGGGGCTTTCAGCAAAGTGGGCAGAGACGTCTTCTCTCCTGTTTCAAGAGTTGAGATTTTGTCAATATCTGTTTTTCAAGAATATTTTTTAACACTATATAGGGAAAAAGAAATTTATGATTATTGAAATAAAAAATAGGAATGTTGCTCTATATTGCACGATGGCTTTTAATTAAATACAATGAAATATATTCCAACATCAGCTTTGAAGTGAAAAGTAGGATGTTTTTTTAATTTTCTAACTCATTTTATTGCTTCAAAGCCGTTGACCCGTAAAGGACACTTCTCTACCAGAGGAAGAAACAGTATACAGAACAAGAGGATCTTACTGAGTTTGGTTTTGATGGGTTGTTGGGGAAAGTATGAATTTCAGACTGTGTGGTGCATTTTAATGAATTATTTATTAGGCTAGGTTGCTTCTTGCTTCTGCTACCTGATAGGTTTTTCTAACTTTGTCAGTTTTATAATCATTGACATTCTGGTATGGGGGATTTTACTGGGTTTATTTGAGTTATTGGGCAAATACGAGCTGTTTGGCTTTTATTAGTATTTTACTAAAATATATTTTGTAGCTCAGTTACAATATCATATAATAAAACTGATAAGATAGTAGACTCCACCACACCAAATACAAAAATATCTTTGACATCATCTGCTCCTGGACTGGGAAACATACAGTACAGACCAAAAGTTTGGACACACCTTCCCATTCATTTGAAACAGAAGGTGTGTCCAAACAACTGGCATGTGTTCAAGAAAGAAGTAGCAAACATGGGTTCTTGAACGCACATTTACCCCATGGTTCACACTGAACAAGCAGGGAGGGGCTTGTTTTTCTTTCTTTTTTTTACTACTGTCCGCCACGTACAGTTGAAAGAGGCTTGGTGCGAAATCTCCAAGCCGTGCAAATTTTGCTCCAGGTTTTTTCATTCACTGCTCTATTCCGATGACTTAGTGTGAAAGACATAGTGTCATAGAATACCAGCCGGGCACAAATTGCAATTATTATTTACTACTCCATGATCAGTGTTTAAAGGGTTGGCATTGCCATGTATTACAGGAGATACTATCTATATGTCACTAACAAATCCAAGTCCCTCATTGGTCAAAGTTTGACCTGGTTTCACTTTGACAATGGATGCTCATTTTGTATGTAGAGCCCAAAAACTGTCTCAAAAATGTGCGTAGCTAGGCCTTAAGGTGCAGGTGTTTTAAATGTGGAAGCCTGAAATGCACATGTGCACGTGTTTACAAAGAATTTTCATTGAAAGTGCTTGCTGGAACGCGGTTGCTGAGTGTGATATGAGTGTAGCTTCAGGTACCCTTTATCGTGAGCAACCTAAGGGTAATAATCCTGCTGTCTATCTTTAGCAGCTCAGTGGCCTTTGAAGGCCTTACATGAACATGAAATATGACTTATGTCTTTAAACTTATCTCATGAAAGAATGGAGCAAAAACAAAACAGTTGCTGTTTTATTTCATTTATATTATTACAGTACTGAAATCTGTATCTAATTGCAATGTAGAATATTTTTTAAATTTGGCAAAATTGGCGAACACAACCAAATGCATTGGAAAAAAAAATATGTATCAGCTGGGGGTTGGTACAGAACACAGGAGTGTTTTGCCGTGTTCAGACTTCAAAGGGTAGATACTATTCTATTAATATTCATACGTGAGGGGAAATTTTTGCAAACTTGCAAAGGGGTCACTAATATTTTTGGCTCTGTAGCTGAAAGTGCATGAAATTAAAGGAAAATCCACAAACCCGAGGCCCCTTGAACATCAGACCATTGCAATCAATGCACAGCACTCCTGAAGAACTGGCTGTGTATTGATTGATGCTGTAAGTTCGAATGTTTTTTATTTAGAGCTTGCGTGTAACCCACTAGGATTCAGAATAAAGAACAAAATCCAAGAATATGTGGGCTGCAGAGCTTTGTTTTTTCCTCTTTCAGGAAGAGAGCAATGATGTGTTTAAACGTTAACATCATCTGACATTGTGAGAAGAAATAATTGTAAAATTGTGAAGAAAATAGGTCACTTGACTGTGCGTGCTTGTTTAAAGCTGATTTTAAAAGCATGACTTCAGCCCCTCAGGTTTGAATTTTCTCCTGTTCTAAATTTGTGCTGTGGCTGTGGCCCTTATTACAAATGTTTTCAACAATTCTAATAACCGTGAACACTTGCTGTAATAAATTATGGAAGAGAAAGTAAAAAAGCAAACACAGACACAATGTCCCACATCTTACCACAGTATTAGCATGTGTTGCCCTTTGATTTTGCGGTCAGTGGGTTTAGTTTTTGATGTATGTCATAATGTAGTAGTAGCAGATGTTCCTGGGAGAGGGGGAGTCTGTGCAAAGGACCTTGACGCAAAAAGAAGTATTGCACAAACACACAACATCTGGACTCCAAATATGTCAACTAATAATGCAGAAGATGACTGAACATGAAATCCTTCAAACTCTCACAAGTCAAATAACTCTACAAAGCAGATGTTTTCATGGAAGTGCCTCTGCTGTTACCATACCATGTTGCTTTGTGCAATACAGAGTACACTTTTGTTAATGTTAGATTCAGATAAACACAACAAAGATGCAGCAAAGCCGGAAACATAAGAAATGATTCCATTTTATTCAAACAAACTTTTGACATTCCTAAAAATTGCTGATGCCAGGTGAACAGCCAGTGCTGTGTCACTGAAAGTAGCAGCTCCACAACTCAAAAGGACGTTCCAAACGATGTGGTCATCATTAAATCTAAAAGAGAAGAGGTTGTTCTTGAAGACAGTATTCTGCTGAGCGCTGACAGGGAGCGGAGGAGAGCAACAGTTCCCATTGTTCTGTATTTTCCACTTCTGCATTAAGAATCATGCTGCTGAAGCAGTTTCTATAGGCTACAAATTCATTGTCAAGGTCATCCAGCAACTTAATGTGTGTTTGTGCAGTGAAAGCTACAGACGTTTTCTCAGATGCAGTCAGTAAAAGAAGAGTTTTAAATGTACCTGCACTGAAATATTGGTCTCTTCATCACATAGTTAAATACTATGTTATTTTCTAAATGTGGTAATTAGATTTTGTTTAAAGGGATGCTTTGCTGGATGACCTTTCATAAATTCCTTTAGGACAGGCTAGTAGCTGTTTAATCATAATTATAATCAGCGGTTTTTAAGAGCAAGTTGATTTCCTGCTGTTAGAAATGTATAAGAATTGAACAACAAAGAAATATTTAAATGCTGTCCTAATGACAATTTTTTGATCACTCTCGACAATATCTGACAAAAAAATCCTTGGCTGCCGCAACTTGCTGGTATGAAATTTTCTGTGTAAACTGTTTGTTAGTTTTGAAGACTCGTATTTCATACACAGCTTTGAGATAAAACACACTTCTAAAATATGTAAAATCAGGGATATGAGAACTTTCATGAACTGTCCTTCATCAGTCGTCTTGTAATGCCTCCAGACTTATATTTCTAGATGCCCCACTCTAGGCACAACCCCACTCCAGCCCTTAAGGGCCAGAGACCATCCATCCACCAATTTTCTTCAGCTCATCTGGGTCCAGGGGCCTCATTTATAAAACTTTGCGTAGGATTTGCGTCAGACGTGGCGTTCGGATGAAACATAGGACGTGCGTACGCACAGAAATATTCGGATTTATAAAACGTGCGCATGCACATCCTACACATCTTTCCTTTTATAAATCACAACCGATTCTAAATGTAGCGCAGCTTTTGCTGCTCCATGACACGCCAATAGTTGCCCATAAATAGTCCGGGAAACGCCCACAAATGAATATTCATTGATTGCGAAATCATGGCAAACACAGAGAGGAAATATAAAAAACGTAACTTTACTCAACGTGAAGTAGAAGTTATCGTTGGCGAGGTGGAAAAGAGGAGAAAAGTGTTGTTTGGAGGGCACAGTGTGGGCATTACTAATGGCAAAAAGGCACATGAAAATGCTGTAGCCCAACAACCTCGGACCGTGGCCGAATTAAAAAAGAAATAGTCGGACATCAAAGTCGCGGCAAAAAAACGTCTGGCGCTGCATCGGCAGAGTGTGTCTGCCAAGGGGGGGGGGGGGGGGGACACCGGAGCTGACCCCTCTTGATGAGAGACTGGCGGCATTTATTGGGGAATCCCTTTTGAGGGGGGGTGGTGACTGAGGCGGAGGGAGACACCGACGCGCCAGATCCACCGGGTGACACACCCCAAAAAGCCCGCAGAGGTCCAACACGACGGCTCGAGGAAGTCGGAACCGGCTCATAAGGCACTCGTCCTCGTTTGCCAGCAAGTCTTCTTGCTGTCTAAAGATGCGTTCACTCCGAATTCTTCCATTTGCCACATTTTCTAAGAGCGCAAGATCAGCCATTGTGCGTCATTACGCATTGTGATGGGGCATTTTATTTCCATCTATTTATTGCATGTGACAAGCTACAGATGTCGGTAATAATCAACTTGGAAATGGGAAATTGTTCAGCGCAAATGTAATTTCTTGTGTTGCTTTCTGAATGGTTGAGACATACGCCATACATTGTTTTATCAAAAATAAAACAAACTAAAGGCATATGCATGAATACCATAATTCCATAGCTCATGAAGAAATGTTTTAATATGAAAACAACTTTCCCCAGTGGACAATTAATACGTCCGTCCGTCTGTCTGATTCGCACGCATCTGGCGGCGCGTGCACACGCAGCGGCTCCTCTCTCCCCTACCTTCAGTGTTTTTTGGCTTTTCTTTTGGCTTTATCTTTTTGGGTTTCAAGGATTTATTGTTTTTCAAATAATGTATTTTTTAAGTCGTTTATTTATTATTTTATATGCTGCTTGCACTGTGGGGTGAGAGGAAAGCAATTTCATCTGTGCTGTATGTCTTACGGATGCAGCATATTTGACAATAAAGCTGACTTTGACTATATCTGCTCCACCAGACAGACACACTGACGAGAATATCAGTTTTGTACATTATTTCGTTCTGTTAACTATATTTTTTATGAGGATGAATTGCACAACATGCCAATATTGCAGAACATATTTCACTTTTCTTTTTGCAAATATGTGTTCATTTGAATTTGTGTTGTCATTTTCGTTTGATTTTTTTGTTTGTTTCACTGCTGATCGATCAAACGGGTGTTCGTGTAGGCTGTTAATTGTAAGTCTTGCTTTGTGAAGTCTTTATGTTATTTATGAGAGGCAGGATTGTCATTTTCACTTTCACGTGTTTCTTCCATCTGCCGATGGGGTCGCCGTTTCTCATTTCACCCGTTTTTGTGCGTACGCCTTGGTCAGAGCTTGCGCGAAGGGCCGCACATTTTCCCGTCAAGTTCGCTTTTTATAAATATCAACTATTGGCGAGAGTGGCGTACGCCTTCTTTTGTGCGTACGCATCGTTTATAAATGAGGGCCCTGGTCACAGGGGCAGCATGTCTCCCTGAGGGAGAAGTGCCTAAGATAGCACAAGGGTTACCATTGGAAATTGGGTCATCTAAACCAGTGTTTTTCAACCTTTTCTGAGCCACGGCACACTTTAACCTTGACAAAAATCCCGCGGCACACCAGCACCCAAAAAAATAGATAAAAAAAAATAAAAGAAAAAGCTCAGTCTGTATTGATCCACAGTCCCTCCATGATCTCACATGCATTTTTGTGATAATTGTTGCAGAAAAAGCTGGAAGCTGCAGCTGTTTTTTTTCTAAAAGATGTATTAAAAATTAAGTCAAAAGATTCAAAAACTGTTTGATGTGTGTTCGTTGTTTTAAGACGTTAAGAGGAGAGACTCATTGTGCGCTAAGACAGTCACTTTACTGCATCATGGGAGATGTAGTGCCGATAATCCGCCGACCGCAGAAAGACCAGCGTCTCTGAGCTTCATTGTTTTGTTCACTTGTTCCACGGTCTGATACCAGATTCTGTGGAAAGCTACACCGCTAAAGATGAGCTTTAGCTGGTGTTTTTGTTAGAACAGAGAGACTTTTTTTGCGCTAAATCGAAACAAGGAAGTGAATACTTTAACCACTTCTGATTGGTCAGACTGATGGCATGTGATTAAGCCTTCAAGAATGATTGGTGGAGACAGTTAAAGGGGCGGGACTTTTCCTTAGTTAAAGCTGCAGCTAAATCGCGGTATCCCATTATTCTTATCAAAATGTCTTTAATAGAATCACATAAACACAAAGAAAAAATAATTTTATGATATTTTATATTCTTAACCTGTCAGTGTTTTATCAGGGCCTGTTTGGATGAACAAAACGCTGATTTCCTGGAGATGGAAAATGTTTTTAGATCAGTTAATGAGGGCAAATTCTCACGGCACACTTGACCATCTCCCACGGCACACTAGTGTGCTAGTGTGCCGTGGCACACTAGTGCCACTTTGGTTGAAAAACACTGATCTAAACCCACTAGACAGTGCTCTGAACATTTTTTCTTCAATGATTTGTGAACCTCACTGGTGTCCATGGATTACATGAAATCTTTCAACCTTTATCCACCTTTGTCATGGTAGGGACAACACGTCAATGTAAGGGTGGGGTCATCTAAGATAGCACAAGGGTTAAACTGTTTGCTGGATTCACCTCTCACTGATCACCACAGCTCCTCATCTTGCCCATCCTGTTTCTCTGAAAACTCAGCTAACACACTAGAGACTAACATAACTGCTTCCTCCTCCACATATCTGAGCTTCTAGAAATAAACTGTTAAACAGCTCCTTAGTCTCTACCTTTCTTGAGTTGTCCATCTTTAAACAAACAGTATTGTGTATGTTTTTAACCATCAAACAGCAGCAAGTCCTATAGAAAAGAAGCAGGAATGGCCCCTTAACCCTATAACTCCGGAGAAGCCACCGGTGACGACTAAATAATAAGACGCTCTTTGGCAAATTTTTGACCATTTACACAATCAACATGAATCAGCTGTTTCCAACACAAAGGCTTCGCATTTCAGCTTTCCTCTGTAAGCGATTCACTACTGTATAGTGTTGCTCGACTGGTTTTCTCTGCTTCCACTGGAATTATGCTAATTGCCTAAATGGTTAAAGAGTTTTGAAAGAATAATGTAAACACTGGTGTTAGCTCCGGTGGTAAAGGGTTAAACACTAAAGATTGATAGCCCAACTCTGAAGGAACATAACTATAATGTGGGGAGCTGCTGCTGGTTAAACTCATTCAGAGTGAATGCAGCTTTTATAGGACAGTGGAGGATTTATTTTATAGAATTGGACAAATCAGAAAAACCAGAAAGACATTATGCTTTAAGACTGCTATGTAAACAAAATAATCCCACCTGGCAGGTATGTTAAAAAAAATAAAATACAGCCAGAAAATGACATTTCATTTAAATTGAATACTTTTATCTCTAAATCCACCAATACAATTTCAAAAACATTTGGAGTTATTTTTTATGTTTTATATTTCCAGATTTGTTCAGTTAGCTGCCAGGATTGTCGCCTATGAAACCAAGGTTTGCTTGCAGGGGCCACGATCAGCTTCATCCAAAGTTGGTCTTAGGCATGACTTTTCATGCTACTGCCTATTTAGCCACAGGGGGGCTCAAGTCTGGGTCTCCATGTGCAGGTCCCCAGCCCGGATGAAATACAGGGTTGTGTCAGGAAGAGCATCTGGCATAAAAAATCTCTGCTAAACCACCTGTGCGAATCAGTAAAACCAGACTTGGTGTGGCGACTCTTGAAGGGATATGCCTAACAGGTGAACAACATTTGCTGAAAAAAACTTGAATTGTGATTCCCGTCCATGTCAGGGATCTGCTGCTGAGACAGAGCAAAACATCAAACCCTCCCCCTGATTTAGAGGACATGGAAGCAGGGAGGATATTGAGTTTTTACACTGCTGACTTTATTTGCTCCACTATGATGGAGAAGTTCAACGATAAAAGATGATTAGTTACACACTTGTCACATGGAATTGATCAGTATTTCCCACAGGACTAAAGCAGGCCACATTTATTTGAGATATGGAATCATCATTAAGATTCTACAAAAAAACCAATGCTTCTCTCAGTTGTTTTTATTTGTCTGAGTAAAAGAACATGTATCCGCTTTCACAAGTGATCTATTAAAAAATACTCTAAAGCTGATCTTGGGTTTTTTCAAAAGATTTATTTCGCAATTTCAAAAAATGAAACGAAAGAAAAATGCTTTGTCTTGAAATACAACAATAATTACCAGAAATCAAAACAAAAGATTAAACAATACAACAAAATAAAAAAAACGGAAAAGGTAGATATTATCTGACATCGCTGTTTGGACGACGACGTTTGTTCACCTTTTCAACCGGAAGTTATTTTTATGGCGATATCTTTCAAAAGACAATATTTCTTTAAGCTTCTTGCCACAGCCACTGCAAAGTTTAGTGATTGCTCAATCAACTCTTTACCACAGTTCAGGTAACATTCATTCTTCAGCCTTCCCTCTTCTTCAAAACTCTAACATCATCATCCAATCAGTGACGTCTCATAATACCTACCTTTTTGAGTTTCTTATTTTGTTTCATTTTTTTAACATTTCATTTGGATTTCTGGAAACTATCATATTTTGGAAGAATAAGTCCCAGTTTTTTGCATAGTTTGGCTATGGTTGCAACTTCTGCTCAGGTGCGACTTATATGCAATTTCAGTCAGACAACTCTTGCAGTAAGAAATATTTATTTGACATACTTAATTTTCCACATTCTTTAAGTTGGCATTCACATATTTTCGTTTGGCATAAGGCTCCGTTCAATTCCATGAGACATTTCCATAAAACTTTCGGGTGCTAGAGGGCACTTTAAGTGTGTTCACCAATGTTTGCTACTGACAGCAACACAGAAGAAGAGTTGTTCAAAAGTGACAGACAATGAAAAATTGTGTGATTTAAATTGATATTATGATTTTAGTTGACTTGTTAGCATGTTTTTTATGCTATATTTATCTAAAAAACTGTACATTCTGCTAATACACTAGAGACTTATTCAGTTCCACCTATGTTTCATGAAGCTGAATACAGGATTGGTAGTGAGGCGCACATATATTCTGTCCAGCTTATTGTTATCTATTAACCAGCGCAGTGGCCAGGTCATACCAAAGACCCTAAAGTGGTACCTAATGCCTGCATGACACTTCTGATTAAAGGGTTGGATTGGGGGGTTAAACGATTCCTGAGTGTGGCTGTGTCTGCAGCTCATCCCCAAGGCATGGACCAAATAAATCATCATTGATCAAAGGACAACAAATTTCACACACCTAGTGAAATTAATGATACTTTCAGGGTCACGGGTGCTGGAGCCTATCCCAGCCACTTTTGGGCGAAGGCAGGGAACACAGGTTGCAAGTCTGTTGCAGGGTCACACATATCACACACCCATGCACACTCACACCTATGGACAATTTGGAGATTGACCAATTAACCTATGAAACTTTTTTTTTCGTTTTTTTGGACAGTGGGAGAGAACACACGTATGCACGGGGAGAACATGCAAACTCCATTAAGAAAAGTCCCCCATTGATGTTCTGTTTTGGGTTCCCCAGCAGCTGGCACTTGAATCAGGGGCCTCCTTGCTGTGATTTTTTTTATTTTTTATTATGTGTTTTCCAGAATTGTGTTTTTCTTTCTAAAATGTAGAGTAAACTTTTTGAATTTTTTTTGTCGTTGTGATCTTTAATATGTTTTTAGCGTTGAGTGATTTGTTGATGTTATTTGCACTTCAAGGCCACCGTAGTTGACCTCACACCAGTATAAGTCACAAGCCATCGAGTCTGCAGCAAATTGGTGCCATGTGGAGGAGTGACTTTAACTTGATTTGTGGTTTTTGGTGGCCTTTACTTCTAAGAGGTTCTTTCTTCTCCTACTTCCAGGTCAAATTCTGAATGACTTTCACGTTCATCCACGTCATCTGGAGGACCTTTAAATATTTGATTTAGAATGATTGTCCATTGACTCCTTCACTTTTCAAGGTATGATTTTACTCACTTTGTGTAAATGATTCAACTTTGGGACTGGTTTTTCCATTCGTGACTCACAGGTATCACAAGTGACGCAGTTTAGTGTCTGAAGGACATTATGAATTAACCATCTTAAATGTGTGCTCCGGTTTCAGTGTCAAATAAACAAAACAACATATCAAGCTCCTTTCTGATTATGATTTGCTCTGACAGAAAGCCCTGAGGTCACGCCGTGAGTGTTTCTGCCCGCACGTGTGCACTGAAAGCTGTCAATCATTTGACTCACGCCTTTCAGAACCGATTTCATAAGCCCGGGCAGTGGAGTACAGTAAATTATTGCCTACTTACCCACATTTCAATCATGTCTATCTCCCCCTAGCAAAACCTGGAAAGCTGGGGGTTCAAAACTGATGGGAAAAAAGTTAAACTCGTCGGTCTTGTCTTACCTTGTCCTCCAGCGGCCTTGTTGTTGCCAGAAGCTGCTCCGGATGCTTGTCTCTGAAATGCAAAAAAAAAAAGAAAACAATGAAGTCGGACTAAATGTGAATTATAATCCACAGTCTCAGACTAAACAGCTGTTGCCATAAATATGCTGCAGCCTGAGCTGATATGCCATTTGAAGCCTCGTCCGCTTATTTCAAGCGGTGCGATTGTTATTCAGGCTGCACATGATGTGACCTGCAGGCGCAGCATCCCATGACATTAAAAAGGCCTCAGTGCGAAATACAATATGATCTGGACTGACACATTGACGAGGTATAGCTGTTTGCCCTGACTTATGCAACCCTGCGGAAGTCACCAAGTGACAGCGTCCCATTTCCTCCAGACCTTCATTTCTTTCAGCTTGGACTATGGATTTATTTCTTTAAGTACGGAATGTTTTAGAGTCCCCCCCCCACTTAAATATTGTAAACATTTGCGGCTTCATGTATTCGCTAATTATTTTTCAGTCACATGACTCCTTCGGTTAATCACAAAAACCCAGCTCAAGACGCTTGTGTGAGACTCTTGCGTGTGAAGGAGGTGCTGCTTGGGCATGCCGGCTCGTCTGTTTCCTTGCCAGCTGCTTAATAATATTTGACAGCTATTTCCAGCCGTTCCTGAATCCCTATAACCAAAGTTTGTGCCCCTGCATGGACAAATGGCATCAGCTAACTCAGAAGTGGCCAGAAGATACCCTAAAACGATGAAGAAGATGATCGCGGTGACTGATGATCATCCGGAAGAATGAAAGATGGATGAACCCGGCCTCTTCTGGAAGTAGATACCCTCTCACACTTACAGTAAGTGATGGAGGAGGAAGCCTGGGCTCCTGGTTATACGGCACAGAGAGACAGAGTGACTCTCCTAATGTGCGTTATAAAGTTTGCTACTGTACAGTCTATTGCTCTGGGAAAACAAAAACTCTTTATGTTAAGCAATATTCCAATGTTCTTTAATAAATATTTAACAAAGCATCAGAAATGTTTTAGAAGGGCTTTTGATGAGGAAAGATCGGTGATGGACGTTTTTTTGGCTGCAGCGGTGGAGGATGGTTCTACGTATTCTGGGATTCTGCTGATTCGCGAGTTTCTCTGGTCCCTGACCCCCACGAATACGGGGGGATGCTGTACTTGTTTTGTTGTTTGATAAGAGTTCTCACTGTGGTGAAAGCATATTCCGACTATCAGATCAGAGAGCACAAGTTTATACTTTAATAGGCGGTGTAAAAATATTTGTCATTTTTTATGATGATCTGACAGCTTATAATAATACTAATAATCATCATCATCATCAAAATATTATTATTATTATTATTTTTATCTGACACATTACCAAAGGGTTTTATGAATTGGCTTTTTTGATCAGAAAAATAACAATTAACGAGGGAGGATTCTGTTTTAACATGGATTAATTAGACGTTTATCAGGACTTAATAATTGTTTTCCTTAAAATTTACATGAAACAATTTATATAAAAAGTGTGTGAGATAATATTTTGAAACAATAGTTCGGCTTACCGTAAAGGGAAAAATATATATAAAATTTGAGAATAAAGTGCTAAGATTATGAGAAAATCATATATTTATGATTTAGAAGTTGTAATTTACAAAATATGTAGGGCATGATCAGCGAGATTCTTGTCCTGTGGGAGGTCTGTTTTCCTGCAACATAAATTAAACAAGTAATGTTCAATTGTCTTTGATAAAACATTTTAAAAGCGAAATGTTTTTTTTTCAAAAGCATTAGTTTTTCCTTGTAAAACTCTGACTTTGTTAAGCATAAATGTCCACCGTATTCGTGTAAATTGTTGAATATTTTTTACCTATTTGTACGGCTTTTTTCTCATAATTTTACGACTTTTTTTCATCGCTGATCTAAACATATGAGGGTCTACATGTCATGTGGTGCTCTTCAGGGTTCAGTTGTTGGACCTCTTCTTATTAACATCCACATGGACACGATGATTCACACTAGAAATTACAATTATGTAGAAAACACTCAACTTTGTGGATTAACATTTTCTGCTGCTGCTTAGAGCAGCCAAGTCTAATGCAGTCAAACTCAGATTGGTTTTGGAAAGAGGAAAGCAAAGCGAATTTACTAAAGAGAAAATTTCTGAAGCAATAAGACTAAAAATGTGAAATCTTGGTGTCATAACAGACTCAAATCTGACTTTGAGTGCTTATATTTAGGCCACAACTAAATCAACCTTTTAACATTGTAGATAATCAGTGAGACTCTGAGATCTCAAGTCTAGAAAGGTATTAGGAAGCTCTTTCCTCCTGCAGCCTGGACTACCGTAAGAGTCTTCTGTCTTCAGATTAGACTGTTAGAAACCTTCAAAACACCTTAACCAGATGATCACATCATTCCTCGCCTCACTGACTAACAGAACAATATAAAGTCGATTTTTAACTTCAACTGCTTTTTTATCATTTAATGTACTTTCGTTCATTTTGTATGGAAGCGATTCTGTAGCATAAATAAAAAGCAAAGTCAAAACCAGAAATGCTTTTTCATTTTCAAAATGAAGCTGCATTATTTGACTCAAAAATAAAATGAAAAAGCAATCCACCAAAATGCTTTTTCATTTCCTTCCTCAACACAGCTTAATCTGTCACTTCATTAAAATTAAAATTAAAATGGTATTTGACATTTCATTTTCAAGACGTTCCCTGGTAAATGTGTAGCAGAATTCATTTAGAAATGTCTAATTTGACATTCAAAATGGATTAATAGAAATGCTTTTTAATTTTCAAAATGTAACTGCATCAAATAACTCAAAATTCAAATGAAAAAGCAATACTTCAAAATGCTTTTTCATTTTATGCTCAAAAAAACGCTTATTCTGTGTTATAATTAAAACGAAAATGCAAAGAGGGGATTGCATTTGCATTTTCAAATCCACCCTGGGAAACTTGTTTCAATAATCATTTCTTAAAAGCATTAGTGTCCGGCCGCTGAAGTTGGCTTGCGATTCACAGCTTCTGATTCGCGAGGGCACTGAAGGAACATTCTGCTGCATTTTTCGCATTAAGATCCAGGAATCCAGGTTTGAGAAGTCCAGGTCCAGCGGTTTGTGAACAGGACCCGGTTTTAGGTGATCTTAATGTGAACACAGATACACCAGGTCTCTCAGCAGCCGGACACACGGAGAAAGCAGTGACGTCATCGCCCCGCCTCCCCTCTGCTAATGCTCACTGAGAAAGAATTTTGCTACAAATTTCGCAGGGTGGATTTGAAAATGCAAATGCAATCCCCTCTTTGCATTTTCGTTTTAATTATGACACAGAAAAAGCATTTTTTAAGTATAAAATGAAAAAGCATTTTGAAATATTGCTTTTTCATTTTAATTTTGAGTCAAAAATGCAGCTTCATTTTGAAAATGAAAAAGCATTTCTGGTTTTGACTTTGCTTTTTATTTATGCTACAGTATCGCTTCCATAATTTTTCACTGTGTTGTTTCATTATGCTGTTATTGTTTACATGTAATTTACCAAACACTGTTCCATCTCTGTAAAACATTGTGAAATGGCTCTGTGTACATTAGATGGTACACAAATAAAATTGGTTTGCCTTTAAACATATAAATCACAGGGGAGTGGGAAATCAAATGTGTAGAATACGCAGCGTTAAAACACAATTGGGTGCAGTCTTCATTTTCTCCACAACAAAGAAACTTGGAGGTCGAATGTTAAACAGAGGCTATTTCAAATCCTACGACAAACCCTTTAAACTCTTACACTGTAACATTTGTCCAAGTCATCGCAAGTTCCCAAAGCCAATTATTCAGCCCAGTACAGCAGTCCTCGATAAAAAAAGTGTCTCCTCTTCTATTAATCTAAAAATGGGAGGCTAACCTCCAGAGAAATAAACACAAAGATTAGCCTGGTAACGTATGTATTCCCCATTTCTGCTAGTGTGACATTTAATTTCATTAATGTGCACTTTTCATTTAAACTCAGCACAGGGGATCTTGCACAGTTTACACTTATATTAAAACAATAAAATATGACCCTCCTACTCCTGCAGGGAAAAAAATGTTCCTACAATATGTGGGCATAAATATAAAAGTGCACACCAGAGAAGAAAACTAATATTCAAAGCAGTTGTGCGGTTTATGTGGGTCATAAAGCTTTGCCCCGTTTTTACAGACTTGAAGAAAGCAGATCATATAAAAGCGAGGAACAGGGAAAGTAATATTCTGTCACAGTGAGAAGCTTAGTACTACTACACCCCAGCTTTTAATAGACAGAGTGAGAAGGAGAGCTTTTATGGTCCTCTATTCATTCACAGAATTGGAGAAAGAAAATTCTCCTCAAAAGCACCAATTTTATGCTTCATGGCCTACTTATGATGACGATCGCTTCATTCTTTTAGGAGGGATCATCTGAATTGTTGAAGAAAATTTGATGAGACTTCACAAACCGTACTTTTGAGCTGCAAATCCACGATAAACTGCAACTTAAGATAATAATGGTACAGCTACAGTTTTCCTATTTTACCTGCAAGTTCTTTTCTAACTGCATGATCACTCTGGTCGAACAGCTAATGATTCAGTGTAAAAAGATCTGTAGAAAACTAGTTCATCTTCAAACATTGGTCGTTAACTGAATCAGTTCTGTCAATTCTCACATTTACATTGGAATTGTTTTTTACGTAATCAAAACAAACAAACTAAAGAAGACAAAAAAACAAATAAATGTTTAATACTGTATGTACAGTGTTCCCTTACTATAGAAATTAACCTTTCGCAGTCTCGCTGTTTTGTGTTCTTTTGTTTGTGGTGTCAATCAATCTCTTCTGAGCCATGTCTCCAGTACAGAATGAGCTCAGTTAGCCAAATCTACATAAATCTTTAATCACGAGCGAGCAAGTCTTTGCTTTCATTCTGTAATACTGGATGGGTATTAATAAATAAAGTGAAAATGTATTGACATCGCTATGTCAGCCTGTCCATATAGCAAAAGACAGCATAAAACCCCATAAATAGTTATGTTTACTACACATACATATACAGAGAAACCATTAAGTTTTTTAAAAAAGTGCACGCTGTCTTGGGGTCGTTAGAATTTTTTGCCAGTACTACCAGAAAGGTAGATCATTGTTCTTTGGTGTGTTTCCCCAACATACACATTCTTACTTGTCTCCTGTTGAGATAACCTTCAGAATAATCTGTGTGAACATTTATTTAAATTAACTGTTGCAGTGAAATAGAAGTTACGCGTTATTTGGTTTTTTTTTTTTTGTTTTGCTATATGTTAGCGTATCTCAAGTCATATCATCATTGCAATATTGATCACTAATATCACACAACTTTTCACAAAATTTCAGCGCTACTGCTGGACTTATTTCTCTGCAAAGGTTTGAACTTTGAGAGTTTAAACTAGAGGGAAAAGTGTAAAAAATGTTCGTGTCTGTCTGAGAAAACTTTATAGTAAGGGGTTTTACAGCCTTAAACCATCTATAATTGTACTTTGCGGTTTTTCTACCTATCTTGGCCTAGTTTTAGAACAATAAATGAGGGAAATTCAATATATATCATTGAAATATTTTTTAATTGGCAGGCTGATTAAATAATGTTTCTTTTGTCAAAATTCCATTTAAAAATAGATTTAATTTGTCTATGAAAAAACTGTTTCTCAAACTGAACAAAGCTGGAACTTTAATAGAAAAATAAAAAAAAATATTACAATAAAAACTAGCATGAAAGTTTTTGTGTGTAAAAATCACTTGAAGGGAAATAGTGGAATTGATTAATCAATATTCTATTTTCCTAATGAGGATGTGAAACCAACATGTGTCTGAGTAAAAACAAAACTTTGTAAACTAAGTTTTAATTAGTTTGGACTTAATCACCATCATTTGATTGGAGTCACAGAATCTTTAGCTCCAGTCGATGCAGCTACAGGCCTGATAGCATCAAATGATCTTTGCTGCTCATCCATACCAGCCTTAACTAATTGATTCAACATTCCTGCTGCTGGCACCTTAATTTGGCTGCATTTTGGTGGTCCATTTGTTCTCATAATGAAATGATTGAACAGGATCAAGGTGGAAACCCTTTCTAAGCAGTCACCAGAGAGGAACTGTCTGCGATGGGATTCCCAGCTATGACAACATCACCGTCGGTTCAATCTGAGCCTGATAACAATTCATCCAGAGGGCTGTGCAGCAGAAACTTAGCAGAAAGGTGGGCAGTAAAATTATACCCAGTGAAATTATCACTGTAATTACTTTGTCATTTAATCATGGCATGTTTACAGCTAGCTGGCAGATCGGTTTTTCTGAGTTCTCTCTGGGAGACGATTTTTCCCGTTCCAGTGAAGAGGAGGAGAAGAAGGATGAAGACAGCAGGATCAATACTCCCTCAGCTGCTAAGATGTACTGTATGAGAGGAGAGACCTGGAAGATGAATGACCAACTTAAATTATTGATGGTCTAGTGGGGAACAGAGAGAGAGAAAATGGATTGGGAGTAAGTTTGGCTGCTGTGTGTAGACATGGCGGTTGTCCCCAGAAACAAAGCTTTCCAAAAGTGAGACAGGACACAAACAGGGGCAAAAGTGACAGCATGGATATGTCTGGGTGAGTCTACTGAAAATTATGAAAATGTTTTTGCTGCACAGGTCAAAACAGCTGATGAAAGAGTCCAAGTTAAGGACTATCTGGTTAGTTTAGCATTATTACTAAGGTATTTAAATCGGATGCAAAGGAGATTGTTTGTGGTGTACCACAAGGATCGATTCGGGGTCCCTTACCATTCAACATTTATACTAATGATTTAATATATAATGTATGAAAATGTTTAAAAAACTTATGTTATTTAAAAAAAGCCCAACTAAAAACACAGATTTATTATAAGATCTTTAAATTTGAACAAAACAAAACCCATTTTTGGGTGATTATAAAGTCTACATGATGATGATGATGATGATGATGATGATGACTTTATTAATATCACAATGGTGAAATTTCATATATCTGTGGCAGCAAAAAAACGACATTCAGAAATAATCTATATAACATCAAAAAAGGACATAAAAATGACATTCATATTAAATTATTAAGAATATTAAATTATTAGAAATTATAATTACAATTATTATTGAAATTATTATCAAAAATGAGATTCATAATAAATAAATAAATAAATAAATAAATATTAAATACTACTACTAATAATAATAACAATATGATAATAATAATAATAATAATAATCACAATAATAAAACTAAAATATATACAAAAAATATGTGGTCAATTGCAAATGCTCGATTCCTTATGCAACCCGCCATCAATTCTTTTTTTTTTTTTATTGTAAATTGTACAAATTGTAAAAAAAGCAACAACTGCAACAAAAGTAAATGAATCAATGAGTAAAAAGAAAAACACCCCTGGGACCGTGGAGTGTCACTTTGACACGGTGTTGTACAGTCTGATGGCTGGTGGGAGGAATGACCTGCGGTAGCGCTCCTTACACTGCGGGTGCAACATATATATGTATATATGCATACATATATATGTCAATAAAAATAATGTCACAATCATGTGTGAAACAGAAATAAAATTCGTAGGACTAATTGTTGACAACAAACTAAGCTGGAAGCCTCACATCAGACACAAACAGTTTAAAATGTCAAAACGTATTTCAATTATAAATACAGATCTAGTTATATAAGAGAATATAACTGTAGATATTTAACATATTTCCTCAAGAAATTTTTTTTGTTATGTCAGTGTGCAGTACTAAACTCTGGAATAGGTTAAGCTCTGAGCTCAAACAATGCACAAATATTCATTAATAAATATAATAAATGTGCATATTAACCATTTTGTCACAATATAGGATGGTAAAGTATATTTAAAGGTGACTGGGTGTTCAAATTCCAAGCCTATGCTGAATATACAGTATAGGTGTGTGGACTTGGGTAGTGTGTCATAATAATTAAGGAGAGTTACATTTTGTTACTTGATACCATTAATATTTATCACTTTACTAAATATTCAGCACTTGGTCAGATAAATTATACACACCTCTAGATATCATGTCCTGTATTATGACAAATATGTAAATAATTTAGGTAGAAAACAATGAGGCTTGGATTATATATAAATTTGCTTTGTTCCACTCACTTTGACCCTGATATGCCTGACTTAATTTACAATTATCTCAATATTTTTACATGTTTTTTTCTCTTTGTATGTATGCGAGCATGAGAATGTGTGTATGTGTTAGTGGCTAAGAAGGAAATTTGTCTTGTACAGTCTCTCATAGTATTATCTTTGTTTATGTTCTAATATATACATGTGTACACATGGCCATTTACATTAATATATCAAAGGTAACTTGAATCTCTGATCAATTTGTGACAACATACAAGTTTGTTTTATAGTTTTTTGTTTTAATTTTGGTGTATATTAATTCATTTATTTACTTTTAATGTGTTTAATGTAAAAACAGTTTTCAGATTCTGATTAGGTTTCTGCATGAATTTTATTTTTATTTTTTTACTTAAACTGCAGCAGTTCGATCCCCATTACCCCCAGTCATCCGACGTTGTAACCTTGGGCAAGACACTTCACCCTCCCTGCCTCCAGTGTGGAGCCACTGTTGTGTGTGTGTGTGTGTGAATGTCACAATGATGGTCGGGGGGCCGTTGGCGCGAATTGGCAGCCACACCTCTGTCAGTCTGCCCCAGGAAAGCTCTGGCCCCATCAGTAGATACCATCACCAAGAGTGAATGAATAATGGACACATTGTAAGCACTTTCAGCGTCTGGAAAAGCACATATAAATCCAATCCATTGTTATTGTTATTATTGTTGCTGTTCTTCTTCTTATTATTATTTTTGTTGTTGTTGTTCTTATTATTATTATTATTTTTGTTGTTGTTGTTTTTGTTATCTATATGATGTAAATCACATTACTACTTTACCTGAATAATAATTTTGGGCTGATTTAAAAATAGTTCTCTCATTTCATTAAACTAATGTTGTGAAGGTAAGATGTTATATTTATCAACTTTCACTTCATCTGAATACCTATTTTTATGACTTTTTCTACTTCTACTAAAGTTATAGCTATTTAAAGCAATGCTAGTTTTACTTCAGTACAACTTAAGCTTTCTCACTCAAATCTGGTTGGATGACACGATTGTTTACAATATTTAAGAAATGTTTTAAACTGTTTTTTAATGTCAGTTTAATTGGGATTAGAAAGCAAAACTTATTTTAAAAGTGTCAAAGAAGGTTCCAGTGTGTGTAAAAAAGAATGGTTTGAAAATGTTAAATGCTGCAGAAATGTTAAAAAGTAATAGAAATGGAAAGTTCTTTCATAATTTAAGAGAAAACTAAAACCAGAATCTGCATTTGCTACAGTGGTGTAGATTTATAAACTATTAATCAAGACATCTTAAAAAATCGGGTTTCAGTTTTTGAGAAAAAAAGACTAGAAAAGAATGAGAATTTCAACAAAAAAAGAAATACTTTTTATCAACAAGCATAAACCAAACATTACCCTGCCCTCAATAATAGTAAAGAAGTAAATTAGGAAGAAATAAGTGCTCAAGTCCTTCAAAGTCTTAAAAGACAAATCCAAAGAATCAAAACTTGGGGCTCAATTTCTTTGTTGTCTTCTGGTTTGAGGCGTCACTATTTCCATATTAATTGTGTTTATTCTCCTACCTGTTCTCAAAGCTCCTACAGGAAATTCTTCTAGTCCTGAATTTCATCAGCCATGCAAAGCTGTTTTTGTTCTGTTTGTTGTTTTGAAGGAGCTCAGAGGGGAGCAGGAGGAACCCGGCACAGTAACAGAGGGGGGAAAGATATGGTTTCATTTAGGTGCCGTGTATCTGTCCGTCTCTGAGGGGATTAAGCCTAACTTACTTTCATTGCAGCCTTTCTGCAGCAATTCCCCTGCATGTTCAAAGGTTTCCCATTTGGTTGTGTCAGAAAAGGTTTCCATGCTTTTAATAGCCAAGAAGTTGAGGCGGCATTGCACTATGTGTCCTCTTTTCTAAGCTCCTCTCTCTTTCCTTGCATTATTAATCCACCCCATTCAATGAATTTCAAAGAGCTGGGCTTTGATGCTGCAAAGGACTAAGGCATGTTCTCCTGTTTGGAGCGTAAAAATGTGCATCTTTCGGGAGACAACGTAAAAATTCATCTTTGCATAACTTCATCCGTTTGCAGTAAAGTTCTTTTTACAAGTCATGTATGTATAGTTGCGTGTGGTATTTCGTGTTGGATGACCTGTTGATGTTCCTGGTTGTTTCAGAGAAAGACGCTGAGGTGAGCTGGCCCACAAAAACTGCTTTGAGGTGTTACAGTATAACACTGCTGAACTTTCCTTTCTTTCCTCCAAGAAAATCTCCCTATAACTGTTAACTTAAACAGCTCCTTCAAACAAAACAAAAAACTATGCAATAATAAAAAAATTGCTTCTATTCCTACAGCTAAGTAGCCAAACCCATCTAACCTCTATGCAGCAGCAGTCTCCACAAGTAAACTGCCCACAAGCTCATTTGTTTTCACGCTTGCTTTTTAAGTGTTGATATTGATGCAAAATTGCGCCTCGTTGCAACAATACCAATTACTTAAGATGGATAGTTTTTTGTTTTCAACGCCAAACAATCCCGTTAGACTATAATTGGATTTTCAGGCATGATTCACACTTTCGAGCCATCATTGTTTTATGAAGTGCGCAGTAAGATCGGCAGCAACAAAAGAAATTGAGAGACGTTGAATTTGTGTGAGGATTGTGCCATTTTGTTGGTTTTTAGTTGTGTTTCGTCGGTTTTTGTCACATTTTGTGTGTTCCCAATGTCACAGTCTCACCTGGTTTCATTACTTATTAGCCACAGCTGAATTAATGCCAGCAATCACAATCAGTTCTATTTAGGTCGCCTGTTTTGTTACACTTTGTGTTTCCCTTGTTGTTTATGTTAAAGTTTAAAATTTTAGGCTTTAAGTTTGTGCAATGAGCCAAGTCTCCTACATTTAGGGTCCTTTACCAGCAGTTTGACACAATTTGCTTAAAAATCTGCCTGGAGTTAAATCTGACAGAGTTTTTAGGACCTTTTTGGCCTTTTCAATCGCCCATCCACAAAAGTGGAAGAATGGCTTTCTTTACATGTTTTCTTTCAGGCTGTTATTTATTTTACACTCTTTTCCTGCAATTTAAGTACTAAATCCTGACTAAATGTATCCTTAAATGTCAACTCAATATATTTATATATATTTTTATCAATATGCCGCAATTACAGTTTATGTATTTGTTGACAGCAAGAGAGAGAGAGAGGGAGGTAGAGGATTGTCCTTTTTTTCTGTGGTTATTTTGAAAATTGAAGAAACATAATTAAACACATAAAATCTACCATATACTGTATTTTTATACTAAGTTATATTTTTCAACTTAAGACAGGGAATATCCATTTCTACACTGGCTCGGATCATTTGAAATGTTAATGTGCATCAATACCATCTGGATTGGGAAACTTCAATTTGTGACATCACAAAGTGGAGAACAGCCTCTCCCAGTAAGAGACTGCACCGCCCACAGGCTAACACACACACACGCTTTCTCCGTCGAGCTAGTGGTGATCGGCTGAACGGTTTCCTTTTACACTATTCACACTCATCTTTGCAAAAGCCTTGATGCTGTTTGCTCTCGTGGGGGAAATGCAGACATCCTGCTAAGGCCAACTCTTGGTTGATGTCATGAAATGGGCGGCACTCACAAGAAGTCATCTTACTTCCAGTTAGAAAAATGAGCTGTGAAAGTAACTAATATTTTATTAAAATGTTGTTCCTTAGTGTGCCAAAGGTTGTATATTATCATATATATGGATACAGTTTACTCTGAAAAAAAAGCATGATATAACTTTAAATTAAACCCCTACTATTTCCATCCGAGTAGTTCTGTAAAGAAGCTTCTGATCAAATTGGCCAACTTTGATCAGAGACCAAATAAATAAAACATGAAAAAAACATACAAATTTGCATAAATTTTACAATGCTATATACTAAATAGTTTCTTATTATTTTTTCATTTATTAAAATTTACAAAGGAATGGTATTGATATTAGTCTGTGTCAAAGAATGCAAATTCATTTCTCCACATATTTTTGTGTTTGTTTCAGTTTTAAAATTTGACCATTTTCACAGTAGGGAGATATTATTGATATTTTGATCACCAAACTGAATTGACTCCAGAGATTTCCTCTTCAATCTGTAAAAAAGCCAAATTGTAATGCTTGCATTTTAAACAAAAGAACTAAGTTTCATAATATTATATATTCTAGCTAGGTTTGCTTCAATGGACCCTTCACCCCAAAAGCGATTCAGCTGGTTCTGAAAGTGGATGGACGGACGGACGGACGGACAGACGGATGGATGGACGGATAATTTTACATTCTGAAGTTTAAAAAAACGTTTTGCAAAACACAACAAAATAAATGTAGAAGCATAACACAATGACATCTCTCTGTTGCAGCATCAGCTTTTACTCTCTCTTCTTCTCAAGCCGCATCTAATATTAATCCCTCAATTAATCCCTAATAACTCATCTTAAATTCAAGACATGTCTGGAGGTGCTTTGGTTCATGGCAAGAGTGCCCGGCTCAGCACAGAGGTGATGAGGAGCTATCACCCTCCCAAGAGCAGAGGACCGTTTCCAGCTGAGCAGCTCTGGAGCTGAGCCAGGTATAATTCGATAAGAGCAGGTTGATGAGTGATTTTACTGACTAGGTAGGGGGCTTTCCTCACTCAGCAGATGGAGTCCACACAGGATTGCAGCGAGAACAAATCAGTACACCTGCAGAGACATCACCTGCTCACACAGACATCCCTCGCTGAGAAGTGGGAAAACAAGTACATGAGAGACTAATCAAGCTGGGGGGGAAAATGGCTGATGGAAGATGGATGTAGAGCAGCTGCTTTGTGCCTCTCATTAAGTGTAAACACACCCACAGGTACGCAAAGTCAAAAAACAATGTTTGGTTTGTGTGTCCAAAGTCTGTACGTCCAGAACACACAAAGTGAAACACACTGCCTGTGAGTAATACAGTAGCGGCATCCAACTTTGTTCTTGCAGGCTTTTAATTAGGATGCCATAGGGGAAAAACACACACATACATCCTATAAGCCCAGGCAGGAATAATAAAAGGCACACGCCTCTAAACACAGGGTGAGTCAAGCTGGATAACAGCAATTCCAGTGAGCCACATCTGGCCACGCATTCATCAGCATACAGCGGGAAAGCAAGGAATTTGAAGAAGCATCCACACAGACATCGCCATCCCATACCTCCTTTCTGTGAGGAGCCAGTCCCTATTTTCCTCAAAGTGACCCAAACTCTGTAATCTGACAGCAGACTAAGACGCCGCAGGCAAGCTGCCAGTGGCACCCCACTTTTCTGCCATCTTTTTGAAATGAAACTAATTAAACTCCCAATTACTTGGATGTCAGGATGCATATTAGTTCAAACAAAGAAAATCAGATTCCCTTTTAAATGTGAACCAAATTGGATTTGATCATCGTGAGCTTTAAATCAGAACACAACCCACAGTCAGGAAGTCTAAAATGTTAGCTCACAGATATCAAAATAAAAGCACAAAAATCCCAAATATAAGAAGCTTGCTTTTATCTCATTAAATACAAATATTTATTTAAAAATACATAGTAAATAGTATGGTTTAGAAGTAGCTAACCTTAAAGCCCTCAAAAAACACAGCACTACAAAAAGAATGTTGCTTTAACAAAAAAGGTAACCATCAAATTAGCAGCAGAGTAAAATCCTAACTTTCTGCTGGTAACAAACATTTCTTTGCAGATATAAAACATTTTTTTGTATGCTTTTCCTGAATTTTTCTTGGTTTTAATTATGTTTTGTGGTAAAGCTTGCTTTTGTTTTCGGCTTAGTCACATCACACCAGGCTGAGGTTACCAATTATCTACAACCACCTCTGTTTTAGTTTATTAAGCCTCAGTATAGTTTGGATGTTCCTGAAAAGTCCCTTTTTTAAAGTTTTTTTTTATTATTGCTTGAAAAGTCTTTAAGCTTCTGGCAAAAGGCAAATCTCCCACACATAGGGGGGGGCCTCATCACCACATCTCTGGGTGACTTGCAAATATTTTAGATATCACAGAGATAATTGAATGTTTATTTCCTGTCACTTGTGATTTATTTTTGATCACTCATACAGCACATCCTCAAGGCTCAATGGAGTGTATGCTTCCTTGCTGAAAGTCTAAGCCAGAGCTCCTACTCCCTTTGATCATCCAACTTCACTCTTCCTGCTTATTCAGCTCCCCACAAATCAGCCTCCTCATCCTCATTTTGCAAGCAGAAGCAGTGTGTGCGCGTGTGTGTGTGTGCTCTTTACTATGACGTTAGTGTGTGTATGTTGTTGTGTGTGGCAAATATCTCATTGGCATAAGCTCCCCTGGCAGTTACATAAACCTACTGTCATAGGGCTATAGGGCATTCTGAAGTGCCGAATCTGTGCTGGGTCAAAAACCTCCCCTCAGAAGAATTTTTGGATTTTCTTTCCCTTGTGGAGAATTCACTCCACGTCTGAACCGGTAGTGAGTGGGTTGGAACAGAACAAAAAATAGTTTTCCAAAGCTCCCTTTCTTGCCTGGAAGGATGCAATAGATTGACCACAATAATTAGAAGAAACGGAAAGTAGAAGAAAAGCATCTATTAAAGTTGTTCTTAGCTGCCAGTCACTCCTCTGATCTCTTCAGGAGAACTTCCACTGCAGGCACTGATTTAAACAATTATCAAGTAAAGGAATCATCTGTCGAATTAAATTTTCCTCCTGAGATGATTTTATTGGTATTAAATATTTGAAATATTTATTTTTTTCACAGCAAGTTACATCAATGCCCACTCCGAGCAGAGGGCAATTACTTCTCTTAATCTGAGGTGCCAAAAAAAAGTGAGATAAAGTAAAGTTTGACCAATTTTCCACATATCTGAATTCTGGAAATAATCCTGTTTACCACATACACATGGTGCAAACAGCAAGAAGAAGGAGAAGAAAAGGGTCTTTGAATGAGCATCTCAAACTGTGCACAACTGCAAGGCTCCACAAAAAAAGTAAAGCTGTTTCTTCATTGTAGAAAATTAAATTTAAAAAACCACATCAATATATGCAAACATCTAAATATTAGTGTCTATGTTAAATATACTTTATATACATTTTGATAGCTGTTAATTTTGCAGTGAAAATTCCCACAACCCTACATCTACAAATCATGTTTCCTTCAGTCTATTACAGCTGAAAAAATGAAAAAAAAAAAAAAAACCCTGAGTAATTTTTCTGGATCCTGATTGTTGTACAACATAATGAGCCGTGAAATTGGAGAGATTACATCTTACTGTTATTCCTTCATTAGTATTGGTGTCACCAATCTCGGGGAATTGTTTTCTCTGCCTTAGCGTAGTGCAAGGCTTGAGTGCTGCAATAATGGAAGTGGTAAGGACATTAGGCTTTGAATTTGTAGAAAAAAATGCAAAAGGTTTGCTAAAATCCGGTCTTAAAGGTTCAAACATGAAGAAAATGATCCTCTACTAAATTGATTTTGCATGTATTGCAAATTGGAGTTTGCAACTGGTACGTTTGCAGTTTAATGACTTATTAATGATTTTACTGATTTACTATATCTACATATTACTATCTTTTTGTATCCATTCATCCATTTTCCAAAGCCACTATTCTTTGTCAGGGGTTGCTGGAGCCTATCTTATCTGCTGGTGGGTGAAGGTACACCCTCAATGGTTCGCCAGGCTAACGTTTTAGATTGTGCTCTAAATTCACTTTATGCACCATAGTACAAGGGCTGAACAGTGAGGGGGACTTGGTTGCAGACAAGAACAGTGAGGGGGACCTGGTTGCAGACAAGATGGCGCCCAGACATTACTAGCTGGAAATAGGGATTCTACAAGATTTCAAAATTGTAGCACAATTTTCATGTGAAGAAACAGTTCAGTGTACATCATAAGCTTGGTTAAAGTTTGAAGCCATGAAAGCTGAAAAAAAACAATAACTGTTAGCGTCACCAGTTAAATTAGTGTTTTTGGACCAAAACAACAAAAAATTGGTTAATAATGTCAGGGCGCCCTGTTGTTGTCTGCAACCAGGTCCTCTTGTGCACAGTGGCTAGCGCTCTTGCCTCACAGTGAGAGGGTCCTGGTTCAAGTCCCAGCTGGGGCCGCTTTGCGTGCAGTGTGGATGCTCTCCAGGGACTCCTGCTTCCTCCCACAGTCCTACACATGCTTCATAGGTGAACTGAGGTGTGACTGCGTGCGTGCATGGGTACATGATTGTGGCGACCTGCATCCTGCCCAACAGTGGCCGGGTTACGCTCCGGAAGCCCCTTGACCCCATAAAGGATAAAATGGGTTCAGAAAATGGGTGGATGGCATCATACTCCAAATCCTAGCATTTCTTGTCGACGCAGACCCTACCTATTGTCCTCTAACTTAATATGTCTTTTTTTGTTCTTGTAACAGGCAACAAATCTCTATTATGGACCCCTCAGGAGCTTTTAATTTGCTAATAACCGATTAGCAGGTAAGTGAGTTTCTCTATCTGCTTCATCTGGCCCAACACCAATCACCCTTTTAGGATGACGATCGAAGACCCCAAGAGACAGGCTAGTTTTAGGGCGGGCCAATGAGTTGGCAGGAAGCTGTCACTCCAGTGCAAGCCAACAGCCAGTCAGTCAGTTGTGAAGGGGCAATATGGCTACGTAACCAGTCGACCTAGATTGCAGTCCAGTAGCTTTTTGGGCCAGGCAGCAAGAGAGTAGCTTTTCCAATGAATGCAGAGTGGCAAGGTGTTCCGATTAAAATTAAGCCCCTAATTATGTCGAACGATGAATCTGTCCTCTGCTCGTGCTGTCCCACCAGGCACTGCAGAACAGACAGATCTCCATGGAAAGGGAAGTGATGTGATAATGTGAGGAAACTGGCCAAACTGTTCTATTAAGATCCTTTTTTTCTTTGCCCAGTGAACAAGACACCACACAGTTGGAAGTGCTGGTATAACATCCTTGTGTATCACATCCAAAGCAAAGTGGCAGATAAAAATATACTTTGCGAGACAGCCAAAGAGGAGCTTTAAAGATGTGTTTTGTTGCTATTTTTTAAGATCTTATTCCAGCATGACGTTATTTGGCTCGTTTAAAAGTTGGCTTCCATGATTAAAAGTGTCCAACAGTTCAAAAACCAAAAGTAGGTCACAAAACTTTAGCATAAAGAAAGACAAAGACAAATTCTTGAAACCTTTCTTTTTTTTCAAATGTTCTTCCATCAAGAGAAACTACAAACAGGTTTTAGTCGAAAGCGTTTACTGCCTGTCACATCTCTGATACAGTCTCCATTATAAGACTTGAAGTAATGATGCTCTGCTGTATGTAGCTTTGCCAATTCATGTAAAAAAATAGAATCCATGAAATCACATTGTAGGAAATGTAAAGAATGTATTTGTATAATAAAGCAGAAAATACGTATTCAATCACAAAAGTTCACCTCAGTAGTCTGTAATGTAATCCTTGTCATCAATGACAAAGGTCAGGTGTTTCCTGAATGTCTTCAGCAGGTTGCAACAAACCATAGCTGCTATTTTGATCCATTCTTCCATAGATCTTTTCCAGAGATGTAATGTTTTGGGGCTTTCTCTGAGCAACACAGTTTCAATTCCCTCCACAGATTCTCTATTGGACTGAGGTCAAGAGACTGGCTAGAATTAGGGCTACGCCATATGAAGAAAACTTGCGATATGCGATATCAGTGATCAACATTGCGATGACGATATGATTTGCCATAAAAATAAACAACTAGCAAAAAAAATTAACACATTTCCATTTCACTGCAAAAGTTTAATTTAAATAAGAGTCAAAATACCTTGAATTAGTCTCTGAATGACCCTCGTCTAATTAGAGGGCAACATCTAACTTAAGAGCACGATCTAATTGGTCAACAATGTAAAGGGCTCCATCTGATTGGTCACATCCATAAAGGGATTTATTCAATTCATTAAATAGTTCAAGTTGCCATAAAATTGTTTACCATTTATTGCGATTTTTGCTGACTTTTGCAATATGGATATTGCACAGCTTGAAATCACGATAACGATAAATTTAATTGTGCAGGCCTAACTAGAACACTCCTTAACCTTAAAATGCTTTTTACTTAGCCACTCATTGTTGCCCTGGCGATGTGTTTAGGATCATCGTTAACTCAGCGGTCTTCTCCCTGCCAACATGACAAGTGGCGTTTCCATCAAAGAGTTCCATTTTGGTCTCATCTGACCATATGACATTCTCCCAATCCTCCTCTGGATTATCCAGACGGTCTCTGGAAGCTTAAGACAGGTCTGGACATGTGCTGGTTTAAGCAGGGGGACCTGCAGGATTTGAATCCATGACAGTGTTGTGTGTTACTATAGTAACCTCTGTTACTGTTGTCCCAGCTATCTTCAGGTCAATTCCCGTCCTGTACCTCTTGGCTGTTTCCTTACCGTTCTCAAGATCATTTGTAGCCCACCACGTGAGATCTTCCTTCTTGTATTTTTTCCTTGGTCTAATAACTGCTCCAACAGTTGATTTTGGTGTAGCCCTGTCTAATTCAGGTCAGCAAACTTGTCCCTGGTGTCCTTTGACAGCCTTTTTGGTCTTGGTCATGGTAGAGAAGTTACCATCTGACTGTTTTAGGTGTGGACAGGTGTCTTTTCCACAGAGAACCAGGTCAGAAAGGTGGCATTAATACAGCTGAAGTGTATCTATGATAAACATTACAGATTTCTTTCACTTTTTAAGTGGGACAACTGGCAGAATCAATGACTGCCCAATCTTTTTCTGCTCTTTCATAATCCTCCATCATTCACTCCCTGCAGTACCTTCAGGTAATCAACCTCATGGTTCCCACCTGTGTTAAGCAGGCTTAATGCAGCAGATCCCTGATAGAGAATCTTCTCTCTTGCTAAGACCCAGTTTGCTCCCCACGCTTTTACTGTCTTTGGATTCTGACTACGCTGCATTTTGACCAAAGGTTCATTGTTGCCTCGTGACTTAAGGGAAATTTCTTGGAGTGGAGAAGTATATTTGGATGTTGGATTTTTTTTTCTTTCATTTTTTAAGTACTGTTGGGACTTTTCTGTTCATATTGTCATCCACCTGGAGGCTCCCGGGAGAGGTTCCTACACGGGATGCATAGAAATATTTGACATAACATACATTTCATGGGCTTGAAGGCTTAATAGACATCACTTCTTTTGTGTGCTACCAGTAACTTTTTTATTTAACTGTGTTGAAATATTGCTAAGCAGAGTTTATTTACGGGGTCATCTCTCCTTTTTCCCCCTGACTGCTTTGGTGTCTGTCTAAATGTGACTGAACTATTAAATTCACAGCTGCTTGGAGCCAATCATTTAAAGTCAACGTCAGATAGGGGATAGAAATTGCTGAGCTTGCTGAAATATTTGATTTACTTTACAAGAGTAAACTGTGAGGACTGTGACTTTTTTAAAGCCATTAATTGAACCAAATTAAGAGTTTAAAAAATATATTTTAGAATACAGTGGGGTAAAAAAGTACTTAAGTCACCAATTGTGCAAGTTCTCCCTCTTAAAAAGATGAAAGGCCTGTAGTTTTCATCATAGGTATACCTCTACTACAAGAGTCAAAATGAGGAAAAAAATCCAGAAAACCACATTGCTTGATTTTTAATAATTTTATGTAAATTATGGTGGAAAACAAGTATTTGGTCACCTACAAACATGCAAGATTTCTGGTTCACGCAGACCTTCAACTTCTTCTGTAAGAGGATCCTCTGTCCACACATTATCTGTATTAATGGCACCTGTTTGAACTGGTTATCTATATAAAAGACACCTGTCCACTACCTCAAACAGTGACGCTCCAAACTCCACTGTGGCCAAGACCAAAGAGCTGTCTAAGGACACCAGAAACCAAATTGTTGACCTGCAACAATTGACTGAAATACAATATGTATCAGCTTGATGTGAAGAAATCAATTGTGGGAGCAATTGTTAGGAAATGGAAGACATACAAGACCACTGATGTCTCCCTGGATCTGGGGCTCCCCGCAGATCAATGGGGGGAACTAGTGAATGAGCTGCAGAGAGCTGGGACCAAAGTAACAACTACTTATTTTCCACCATAATTTAAAAACAAATTCTTTAAAATCAAACAATGTGACTTTCTGGATTTTTTTTCCTCATTTTGTCTCTCATAGTTGAGGTACACCTATGATGAAAATTATAGGCCTCTAATCTTTTTACGTTGGAGAATTTGCGCAATTAATGGCTGACTAAATACTTTTTTGCCTCACTGTATAGTCCTGAGATCTAACTTTAACCCTTTAAACCATTTGTATAATCTTGAATTTGCACATTTCTGAGACCCCCTTTCTCATTAGCATTATTCCAACTTTCCTTAAAAACTCATAACTTGGTCCATGTTTTATGCTCTATAGTTTATCATCATTCCACTAGGGGCAGTAGAAGTGCTTTTCCTGCTCATTTTAAAATGGCTGCTTCCATCAAATCTTATAAGTACTTTTGTGGAAAAAGATTTGCTAATTTTCAAAACTCTATAGAGAGAATAACTCATTTATTGTTATTGTTATCCTTTCTTTAATGACTACTTGCTGTATTGAAAGAATACAAATGTAAAAAGGTGTAAATCAAATTTGAGACAGTGGGTAAATAGAATGCCTTTTTTCCTGAACACTCTTGTCAATATTTTTGCATCTTAAACTGACATTTTTATGAGCAAGAACTTACCAAATCACCAACATATCATAATTGACACTATCAATACAGTATCTCATGACAAAAATTATATTGCCATGCTTTTTTGTGGATTTCATCAGATGGGTTTAAACATTTTAATTTTCTGTCAATTCTTTGATGTAGTGGGCTTTACAGGGTTAAAACACTGCAGAACAAGTCTAGAAGACTTTTTTATGTTTGTTTAATATTTTACTTATTATAATAAACACATTCGAAGGGAGAAAAGGAATTAGTCATCTATAGACCCAAGTGTATAGCAGCTTCAATGAGCATTCTCTACACATAAGGAAGATGTCTATTTCTTCAATACATTTGATTGATTCTTGTATTGGCTTTGCTAAATTAATCAGAAAAAGCAATGAACAAGAGTCAGTCAGTCCTGTGTTTACAGGTGCTGAATTTATAGCTCCATACTAATCAGATGGGTGCCACACATCCAACAAGAACAGTTTCCAAGTCACTTAACCTCACGGTGTGTAACAGTTCTGTGGCACATTCAGCTCTCATCCAAGTGATTTATGAGGCTGTTGTGGAGTTCATTGCCATTTATATCATCTTTGCTGTAGATGAAAGGATTCCGTTTGTTGATAAATAGTTTATTGAGGCAAAAAAAACTGGCTGATGTTTTTTCAACATACATAACATTTGAAATAAATTTTGATGGTTATAATAACAAAAATTAGAGAAACTAGAAATTTCCAAGATTATATTTTTACTAGAATAAAATGTGCTTATATTTTTAAGCCCATGCTGATCAATTTAACCCTTGTGCTATCCTAGGCACTCTAACATTGGGAGTCGGGTCATCTAGACCCACTAGACAGTGCTCTGAACCTTTTTTCTTCAATAACTTGTGATCTTCACTGGTGTCCATGGATTACATGAAATCCTCTTCACCTTTATCCACCTTTGTCATGGTAGGGAGAACACGTCAATGGAAGGGTGGGGTCATCTAAGATAGCACAAGGGATAATAACCAGTAATTTCACTTTAGGATCTACCATAAACCATATAAGAAAAAAGTTAAACAAGAGCCCCCTCAGTCTCCAAATAAAGGACATTCAATGTCACTCATGGCTAAAAGTTCACTTCAGCTCAATTCAGTTCATCAAAAGAACAAATATTCATGGAAACAGGTTTTACTCCCCGTTTTTCAGTGTAGACTATGTGTAAATGGTCACATTTGGTCATCTGTACACCAGCAGCAGATCCGCTGACAAAAAGCATTCTCTGTGAACGGGGCCTCTAGTCTTAAGCTACACACTGGGTATGTGACTTGTTTGTGTGACTGCAATTAACTTGTTCAAACTGTAAGAGCAGGGAGGGAATTCTTTTTCTTTAATTTCTTTACTGTTTACTAGCACATGTACGCTATCTACAGTTTGAAACGGTTTGGTGCCAAATGTCGAAGCGGTTCAAATCTCGTCAATCTTGTTCCACACTTTTTCTTTTACAGCTCTCTTCTGATATGTAAAAGACTTAGGTCATATAATTCCATCCGGGAACAAACCACAGTTATTTATTTCTCCTTCAAGATCAATTTTTAAATGGCTGGGCAATTCTGTGAATTAAAAGGGACGCCATCCATGTGACTATCAAATCCCAGTCCCTAATTGATCAAAGCTCAACCTTGTATAACTTTCAAAACGGGTTGAATGGTTTGTACAAAGAGCCCAAAAACAGTTGTGAAAAGCGGGGCAAAATTTTACCCAGAAATGTATGTCGTTTGCATAGACTTTTCACTGAAAGTGGCCGCTTGAACCCGTGTTGCTGACTTCATCTAACCCTATCCTTTCCAGTCTCTTCAGTAACACCAACTACCTTCATGTCCCCCTTCACTACATCCATGAACCTCCTCTTTGGTCCTCTCTACTGGTTCCTCAAGCCTCGTCAACATCATGGCTCTCCTTCCTCTCTATTTTTCTAAACCACAGGTGTGAAGCTACAGGCCTCAAGGGCCGGTGTCCTACATGTTTTCTAGCCAACCTGCCATTGAAGCTCCTTATTGGCTAAACACATCTCAACAGCAGATGAGGCAGGATTTCTGAAAAACCAGCAGGAGGTCGGCCCTCGAGGCCTGGAGTTTGACACCCCTGCAAACCCTCTCATTCTGGGTCCCTGCTTTTACCTCCTGAACATGATGTGTTCCTCTGATGCATCAGTTCCTGATCCTATCCATCCTCATCACTCCCAAAGAGAACCACATCTTCATCTCTGCTACCTCCAGCTCTGCCTCCTGTCTCTTTTTCAGAGTCTCTAAACTAACAACATGGCTGCTCTCACCACAGTCTTTTACACCTTTTCTCGTTGAATTTTCCAGTCAGAACTTATATAGCCACTTATTCCTGTACACTTCCATATCTCCACAGATATGTTGTCAGGACCACCTGTCTCCACCTGTCTTTCCAATCTTCATCCTTCTGAATGTCTTCTTCACTTCCTCCCAACTAATCTTTGCTATTTTTTGCCCTATGACACTCTTTTACTCCTCTATTCCTTTTCTTACCAATCTCCTAAAGCCTCTTTCTACTTCTCTCTAAAAACACTCACACTCCTCCTTTATTAATTTCTACCACTTGGTCATATGCCCTTGTTCTCTTCATCTTTCTTATCACCAGAGTCAACCTCACACCACCATCCTATGCAGTCTAGCTACACTGTCATTAGCCACCCCTTTGCAATCGTTAATCTTTCAGATTACATCAACGAGTAATCAACTAGTGTTCTCTCAAAAATCTTGAATGTCACCATCTGCTCCTCTCTTTTATGTAAAAATGTCTTCACCTCTGGTATTTCTTTTTCTCTTTTTTTACTCCAAACTTCCCTTATCACTTCCTCATCACCTGTTTTCTTACCCACGTCTGTTAAAATCTGTGACTCTCTCCTCCCAAGACATTCCCTGGATCTTCTTATCCATCTGTCATAAGGATTTCTCCTTCTCCTCTAACTCCAATGCCACCTGAGTGGCATAACCACTGATAATATTCAACATCACATCTTCAATTTCAAGTTTTCATCCCCCTACTCCAGAACATTTTTAGAAATCTCCTCCTTTAGGAGAACTCCTACAACATTCCTCTTTCCATCCACACCATTATGAAACCGTTTGAACCTTCTACCAATCTATGAGCCTTGCTACCCTCCCATCTGGTCTCTTTACTCACAGAATGTCCAGCTTTATTTTTTCCAACTCTCATTCTAGTAATCTCTTCTAAGTTCTTGTTCTAAATCCCACATGCCTATTTACCCTTTCTCTTTGTCAACAAACACGCCTTCCTCCGCTCCTTCTTCAAACAACGGCACCCCAATTTCCACTGACACGTTGTTGGTCAACAGTCATCATGACCAATTCTGTAAGACAAGCCTTTTTGTAGTTCATTTGGTTTTGGTTTTAAGTTGGATGAGATAACCCTTACTGGCACACGGAAACAGTGGATTCCACCTCTGAGGAAAAAAATGACTTTGGTAATTGTAAAGTATGACTTATTTAATTTAAAATAGTTAAATCACAACATATCACAATCATTCATCCTTATTACTTAATTTTCTTTCCAATATTAGCATTTCTGAAATGACAACTCAAAGAACTGATGCCAAATGAATTTTTAAAGGTGTAATTTCTCATTCAAAATCCCACTTTATCCCTGAATTATTTTTTGTATACCCTTGTGTCAAAAGCTTTTTTCATGTTTATAGTTAAAGGAACATTGTCTTTGGGTAGAATAAGCTCCAGTTTCTATTTAGACTTCATTTTAGCAAGGCAGTCAGTTTCTTACTGAAAGTGAAGGATTTAAATAAGAACAAATGATTTAAAGCAGCAAAGCTGAGAATGAATCCTAAGTAGGAAGTTTTATGTCTCCTAAAATCACAGGGGAAACTACAAACTATGTGATGCAATGTGAGAAGTTAAACGGGTTATATAACAACAACAAAAAACATTATTTCAGGGCAACAGTAGTCAGGTTCAGGGTTTTCACTGGTCTGTCTACCTTGCATTGAGTGGGGAGTCCATCTCACCACCTTCAGTTACATCGTCTCCAGTGCGTCTCTGGTCCCCCCCTGGCTTCCAGAGAAGTGGTTTGTCCTGCCACCCCCACATTGAGTCGTTTATCCAAAACCTTGGCAATAAGACCTAATACCCTCTGCTTCCTCACTGGGTACTTGTAAAATGCATGTTTTGTGTCATAATTGATGTTGTGTTTTTTACTTCCAAAATTGAACTTTCGTCGTCTATGGCGAAAACGGACGCCAATGCTATATACAGTGTTAATGTGCGTTATCGCGTGGGCTCGACACCTTAAATATATTATGAAATTTATTTTTGTTTTGTTTTTAAGACCAATGCGCACTTTTATTTTGAAACCTTTTTTGTATCTCAGCCTTTTTGTTGCTTAATCACTGGGTTGATAGACTGAACATACAACTCCTATGTAAAGTTTTGTTGCAGAGGGACGGACATCCAATGCTGACATGGCGGAGGCAACGTAAACATTCCAATTGATTACTAAACGGTCTATTTATTTGTGTCAACGCAATGCAACAAAGACACACCACAGACAGACCAGTATAAATCGTCCTTTAGAGTTAAACCTCTGTTGCATCACACATGGGCATGTCCATTGAGCTGATGTCGTTTAGGGCTTGAAGGAATAGCTACTTTCAAGATTTTGCCAGTAAAAAATTAATCTTGCAGAACAATCTGCGCCGTTGAACACCATCCAATCATCTGCAGAAGTTTAATTCAGTGTGATGTTAAGCTAGAAAAACAGCTGCTGCCTACACTGTGTGACTCATTTACAGTTGATAAGAAAGTCAATATTTTAAACCACCAGTACAATTTTTTTCCATTAAACAATCTACTATACTGAGGCATTTAAATGTATTGTTGGGAATCATTGTTGGAATTGCATTGAATGCAATCTAATGAAGCATAATCTAATGAAAAGCTACTAAGTTTAGGCTAGGTAATCAAGGTTTGGAGGGACTAGGAATTTATGGTTAGATACTGGTTCAATAAATGTACATCAAGTTTAACCTCTTAAGACCCGGCACATTTTGGGTTATGTTATCATAGTAGCTAATTCTCCCTAATTGGGGCCCCCTTAAAGAGAAATAAAAGAGGCATATGAAGTAAAAGCTAGGGTGGTTTTGTAATTTTACAGTTTTATCAATAACTTTACCAATTATATTGATTCTAATTTAAAGAAACTGATAAAGAATGCTGGCGAGACATTTGACATGATTGAAACAAGATGTGGGATGTCTTCTAGACATGTGGCAGAGGCTGCACAGAATGCATCTAAAACAATTACAACTTCTGGAAAAACATTTAATATTTGTCTCTGTCAATTTATTTTAGCAAAACCTACAATGTAAACAAAATCGGACTTTCCTGTTCCGGACTAAAACGAATAAACAAAACCACATGTGTCAAGACCTCTTTACTCATTGGTCAAGAATTATGAGGGCGGAGCAAAGCAACTAAAGAGAAATGACGGAAGTCATGCGCTTTGCAGTCCTTTTCGGGATAGTTCATTCAAACTTTATATTTCTCTGACCAATTTTGAACATCTGTATCAACGTCAGGTGCAACACTTTTTACTTGCTTTTTTGGTCTGGTGGAGGCGTGCTGCAAGGTGGTTACTGGCAAGAAGACTTCTAAGAAGGTACACTGATAAGTGATTATGACAAATTGTCGGGAAAACAGTGAAAAGCAATGTACAGTATTCAATGTTAAAAATTGGGTCCGAAAGCGGTACCTGGTCCCGGAGCAGGGTCCGCTTGGCTGTATTCAGACTAGAAATCTGTTCTGGATTATCAAGGGAGACAAACTTGTTCACTTTAAGTGGACCAAATGTGTCCAGTCTGAAGACACCCAAAGAAGACAGTCACCAACATTCTTCAAAAAGAGGGCAAGCCAAAAAAGATCATTGCTAAATGAGCTAGTTGTGCACAGAATGCTTTGTTTGAGCACACTAACAGAAAGTTGAGCTCAAAGTTAGGCAGGAAATGATCTACTAGCAAAAAAGGTGTCAACGGATAGCAAAGACAGCCTTGAGATAATTGTCAAATCTATTTAAGAGTTTACAGAATCATTACAAGAATTGGACCAAGTCTGGAGTTGGTCCATCAAGAGGCACCAAACAGAAAAATACAAAACATGGAAGACAAATGATGCAATAGTCATGCCATCTCTTAAACCAGGGATACCGTCAGAGGAATCTTATCTGGTAAAAAATAATAATAATAATAATAACCTGGACTGTTGTTCAGCAGTCTACAGACCCATTTGAGATAAACTATATTTTGCAATAATTTGGAAGTCAAAGTATCTAAGTCTGAAGGAGAAGCTAAGCTTACCATCAATCTAAATTCTTGCTTTTTTAGATCAGACTCTCAGTATTGACATCATATATTTTTCTCACTGAGGGAGATGGACAATTGGCTAGATATTTGAAACAATCTCATGGCCAATGAAAACCACTCTGCATTTTAGTTAAATCTGGCATGTTTTAATCAGTCTCAATGGTACCTGGTTACTTCATAGCCCGAAAAGTATCTATATTCTTGAATTGGGTCCTTTGGGCACGGCATAGTTGTTGCAGATTTTGCTTAAATATAGTTGATTGTCATCTGCATATATTGAGATTTTTATGTTCTTCTCTACTTATCAAATCGAGAAGCAAACCCAGAAGTACCAAGCATTTCAGTTCTTTCAATGACCACACAGGGCTGGTTTTTAAAGGTGCAATTTCCCATTAACTCTAAATGAAAAAAAACTAACTGTATTCCTAAATCAATGCTTTTTTTGTTTTTTAATTGTGTTTTGCAAAGATTTGCAATAGGCTGAGAAATTTCATATGGTTTTGGTGTTTCACTTATCGAACCAACAGGATTAAATTATTGAACTTCTCTGGCATATTCAGATTTTTGGGGATATACCAGTCCCTGGCAGTTATTTGTATTTTAACTTGCCAGCTGAATGCATGAATGCCTTCCCTCTAACCAGGCAGTCCAGCTGGACACAATTCCATGCCATTCCAGCTGTACCATGTTTTTGCTGTGCCCTCAATGTGACCTCATGTGTCATGGGGAGATTCTCACTATGAACTGAACCTGTTTGTATTTTTAAGATCCCAAAATCATTTGAAAGTTTAAACTTTGGCTTCCCGTAAACAGGAATACTTCTCTTAGTGTAAAACATTAAAACTGCCTATTTGCTTTAGTGTGCAGATCAGATTTCAAAATCTGCCTTCTGCCCTACCTGCTGCAAGTTAATTGGATTGGGGAATTCCAGGTTCTGACTGACTGAACACACCTGATTCAAGGCAAGTGGGTCAAATATGGCTAGAAAACAAGCAGGGTGGTTGTTTTTAAAGACTATAGGTTGGTTGCTCCATACCAGATGGTGTAAGGGGCTGACATGATAGATCTTCTCTATTAGGATTTTTACAGACCTTAAAATCTGGCTTTTTGTTTCTCTAAAAACTCCTTATATTTGCTCCAAGCATCAAGACCAAAAGATAAAAGATGGTGCTGATGAGGGTATAAAGTGGGAGGAGTGAAGTGGTTGCGGAGCTCTGCAGTGCTCACTGCTGCTACACTTTAAGAACATGTTGAGTCGCGCTGCCTCATTTAAGACGTCTTGGAGACTGACTGCATTCTCCACACTGGCTGACACCCTCTTCACTTTACAAAAAACTTGATAAAATCCTAACGTAAGCACAAATATCCATCCATAACCTTGGTCTCCTTTATTCTCCAACTTTGGAACATAACTCCAGCTGTTGTAAAAACACATATTCCCTTTACCTTGACAGCACTCCGATAGCAAAAAAAAAAAAAAAGGCTGAGGAGATTTTGCTGCTGCCTGACTGATTGAACTGTTCAAAAGCTGTCATAGATTGTGCACTGTGTCCAGCCTTAATTCATCTTTTATTGAGCCTGCCACCGGAGTACTTGTTCCAGTCAGCTTGCAGGGAAATAAGGCACAGCCCAACACAATACTGCTGAAGTGACCTTTTGTAGGTCTGTTGGCTTCAAACACTCAGCCGATGGTGCTGATGGTGGTGGTGTGCCTAGATCTTTTTGAATAGCTTTCAATGTGTTCTTGAGATCACACTGAAAGCAGCAAATGCTTCCAATTTACTCCAGCAACAGATCCAAAATCATTTTTGTCATTAAAAACAGTAAAACACAAAAATAGACATCTATGAGCTTTAAGAATATAAAATAAAATGAACGTGAATATAAATGGAAACATATGTTTTAAGGCTTTGTTCTTGTCTCTGACCAAAAATGTAAAGTAAAATTACAAACACCTCGAAATCATCTTTTAAAAAAAAGAAAACAATAATAGATGTGGTACCCACAAAAATCTTTTGGCATTAGTTGAAACCCCCAAAAAGTGCTTTACTCATTTTTTAAGAAACACAAGTGATGCCACTCAGGAGAATATGAACTCTACATAAAAAAACAGTATCTTCCCTAATTACACTTTCAAATGAGCCAAGCATCTGTGACTGTGATAAATTGGGAGTGCGCAAAGGGAAAACCCCTTTTGCGCTTCAAGCAGAAGAACCTCCTGTGATGTTTGAACTCCTTCAATGCAATGATGGAGAAACATGCAGCCGCTGCTGCACTTAGTGCGTTCAGCTCAACTCCATCAGGAGGGATTCGCTTTAAACCAAGTCACAGCTTTTTCCCTGAACTGATCTCTGCATTAAAAAAAATTGCCGCCAAAACGCACTTTAGGGTTGATTTTTGGTCATATTTGTGGTGAATCCTTTGTCTCAGCTCAGTGTTTCCTCTGCGCGCACAGCTGTGGAACATCTGATTCAAATGGATCGTCTCGGTTCTACTCCATGCCCGACGCGGCTGTGCGTAAACGTCCATGCCTCCTGACTGTAAACCCTAAAGTGATCCTACCTCGCTCATGGTGGACAGCAGCGTCGCTTGTTTCCAGTGGGTTGTCGGCGGGAAGTTTCAGCCACAGCGATCTGTAAAAGAGCCGCTCGCCGCGGACACGGGAGCTTTATAAAGTGTGAAGACCAACTCCTCCGTGTCATCACGTCACTTATAAACCAATAGGAACGCCGTGGGCAAACGTGTTCCCCAAGTTGCCACCCAACTTCTCCAAGCATCCATGCGCCGCTGCTGCGTAAGGCTTTTTTCACGATGGTCTGCCAAACGCAGCAGCTCCCCGCCAACGATGAACACCCACTCCTTGATATGAGCACTGGGAGGCATGGAGCGCAGCGGCCATCATGTTATGAATAGAAATTGGTGTCTCATAAAAGCATGTAGAGTTATTTCTACCGGAGGATGCTCAGATGAAATTTGTTCCACAGTAAAAACCAGCTTTGATTCTCTACTGGGGGATGAAGCAGGGTTTTCATATGACCACAGTAGCTCTCTGGATTTGATTTTTATATTCATTTTATTTTACTGGAGTGCGCGGGTCCCTGCCATTTTCTATGTTTATTTGATTCTGCTTGGTGAAAGTTATTTATGGTATAATTGACTAATTGTTTTTTGTGTTTCCAAACAGATTAAATTGATTGCATAATTGAAATAGACCTTTTGTGCTTCTGTTTATTTAATTTACCAAATTGAAAGTGGAACAACTGTGGATTTTTCCCTCTCCTCAGTGAGGAATGCACCATTTAATGTTTAGTTTTATGTAACACAGCCATTTAATTTCATTCTACTCAAATTTTTCCTGAACACTTCAGTAGATGCTGCTTGTTGTATAATGTTAGTTCACATGTGCATTTGATAATAATGTCAGAAATCCAGTGTTTAAATGATTTTAACTTATTTCAAAGTCTGTTCCTGTACAGGAAGCTTAAACAAACAGCGGCATTCACCAAACTCCAAATAAAACACAATGAAATCTACACACAAAAAAAAATTGGATTGGAACAAAACAAAGGAAGTGTCACTTCTGCTCTACCCTGATCTGGGATCTAATGTCAAAGCACATGACAACCTCGAGCCAATTTGTACTGGAAATGACCTCGGGGTCTCTCTTCTGCTGTAAAATCCTTCAAAATGTTGCCAGAGGTTGTGTGGAGGAAAAAATGTTGTTTCGGCAAAAGAAGAAGATGGCGCAGAGGCTTTTGGAAGTTCGTTGGTGTTGTGGCATGACAGTTTAGCCAATGTACTTTACAGCGTTTCTCTATAAGTAAGTGAAGTCAGGTTTAAAAGCAGAATAACGCATTTGAAAAACAAAAAGGTGTACAATGTTGTTTTCTCCTTTCAAAATAATGTTCAAAATATCTCCAGGAAAAGGTGTCTTTTAGGATGATGTCACAGCAGCGCGTGCAGAGTAACGAGACACGGAAAACCATGTACGAAGCGCTTTCAGCTGTGTTAAATGTTCTAACAAGTAAGGAGTTGAACTCCTTTTTTTTTCTTATGATAACATGACAGTCGTTGCTTAACATTTGTTCGCGGCTAATCAGTTGCCACATTCTGACCATTTTGTCCAGTTGTTCCGCTCCAAGGAATTCCGACTGAGGAATCTCTATTTATCATTCAGTTCTCCATGCCTCTGTTTGGTGCAGTGTTATTCTTGTATTGTCCCTTTCTCCCGTTCCCCTCCAAGGGAGTGGGAGTTGGTCCAGATTCCGTGCTCCTGTACATGGCTGTGGACCTTACCTCTGGCTCTTCTGTGCTCCTGTACCTGACTGTGTACATCGCCTCTGCTCCTACTCCTACACTCGGTTGTGGACCCTGCCTCTGGCTGGTCTCGGGACCCCAGCCGGCCTTCAACTGGATGAAGCCCATCTGTTAGACTATTTAAACATGTAGTTGTAGAGTTAGATAAGTTATTTCTTCTCTAAGAGTTCAGGTACATCGCCTGTCCATACTGGGGAGGATCCCTCCTTTATGTGGACACCCTTGAGGTTTCTTCTTTTTTTTCTGGAATCCATTTGTGGGTTTTTTTAGGAGTTTTTCCTTACCACAAGGAGGGTCTAAGGGCAGGGAGGCCCAGTTTAGTTTGATCTGTTTAGTTTAGCCAATACATATTGAATTCTATGACTTTATATTCTTTCTATTTCATGTTTATTATACAATTACCGGTATGAATTCCATTGAGATGACCATTGTTGTAATATTGGGCTATATAAATAAAATGAAATTAAATTGAGTTGAATCTCAGAGCGAACCAAAGCTCAGACCAGGGTCCCTGGACTAGGGTCTACTTGGGTGTATTCTTCAGACTGAAAATTTATTCCAAATTATCAAGAAAAATGAACTCTGGTTCACTTTAAGTGGACCAAATGTGTCCAGTCTGAACAAACCCTTAAAGAGAGTTGATGAATGTTAAAGGTTTGCATCGTCACACAGGGCTCAAGATGGAAAGTACAATTACTGTAAGTCTGATCGTAAAGGTTCGTTGGAATTTTTTCGCAAAAATAATTCTAATTATAATTCTTTTGTTTAAAGTTTCTTTGTTAGCTTCTTTGCTCTGTGAAACATTGAACAGTGTTTTTCAACCTTTTTTGAGCCACGGCACACTTTGACCTTGACAAACATGCCACGGCACACCAGCATCCAAAAATTAAAAAAGGGAGAAACTCATAGTCTGTATTGATCTACCTCCCCTCTGCAATCTCACATCATTTCTGTGATAATTGTGGCAGAAAAAGCTGGAAGCTGCAGCTGGTTTTTCTAAAAGATGTAATAAAGATTTAAAAACTGTTTGATGTGTGTTCATTGTGGTTTCAAGACGTCAAAGGAAGACTCATTGTGTGCTGAGACGCTATCACTTTAACCCAATGCATCATGGGAGATTTAGTGCGAATGGCTGCCAAACCCAGACAGACTCGCGTCTCTGAGCTTCATTGTTTTGTTCACTTTTCCAGGCTCTGATACCGGAATCTGTAGAAAGCTACACCGCTAAAGACGAGCTTTAGCTGGTATTTTTGTTGGACCTGAGAGACTTTATGAGCAGAATCAGAACAAGGAAGTGAAGACTTTAACCACTTCTGATTGGTCAGACTGCTGACGTGTGATTAAGCCTCCAAGAATGATTGGTGGAGACAGTTCCTTCAACGTCTGAAGCTACGGCTAAATCGCGGTACCGTCATTCTTATCAAAATGTCTTTCATTTAATCAAATAAACACAAAGAAGAAATAATTTTATGATCTTTCATATTCCTAACTACTCAGTGTTTTATCAGGGCCTGTTTGGATGAACACAGAGCTGATATCCTGGAGATGCTAAATGTTTTTATATCAGTTAATGAGGGTGATTTCCCACGGCACACCTGACCATCTCCTGCGGCACACTACCACGGCACACACTGTATGAAAAAGACTGACATTGAACAACATTTTTTGCTTTTGTTGTGACAGGAGCATTTAAGCAGCAAAGATTCTGAACTAAGATGTTCCTGGATACCGATGGCACTACACTTTTCTGAGAAAAACAAAGTAATCGTAAAATTAAGAAATAATAATGGATGGAGGATCAAAGATGGTTCCTTTTAACTTGTAGAGGAGATTCCTGTATCAGGGCACAAAAATTAGGAGCCGCTGGGAACGTGTGTCGTCATTATGCTACTTACAAATCTACCATCTGTTTAGCTTAAATTCCCACTACAAGTATCCCTGAGATGTCCATCCCAGCAAACAACTAAACTAAAGATCCTTTAGTTTAAAGTCTTAGAAGCTAAAACAAAAAGTCTAGAAAGATGTAAAAGGCCTGCGCCCTGCTTGTCTTTGGTTTGAGCCAATTTAATAATGGTAAGACCACACAGGATAAGCTTTATTAAAGGAAAGCCTAAAAAGCCCTTCAACCACAGTGATTTTTCTTTTATCTAGGTTGAATTGAAGAAACCAATCTGAGTCAAGCGGGTTCACTTGCAGGAGTGATCTTAGTGAGCTCCACAAGGCATGGTGACAAACAAAAGGACTAGAACGGGCAAGAATAATCCAAATATATCTGTGTCCTTTTTACTGAGACAAAAATGAAAATGATTGACATTTTTTTAGTTTAGCTTTTTTTTTTGAGTGTGTCACACCTTTAGAAACTTACAGACCTCAATACAGCTGTCACACCAGTCATGTAGCTTTAATTTTAGCTACAAAAGCGACAACGCTGCAGTCACAGTTTCTTGGTAAAAAAATAACTACTAGTGCAAAAATTGCAATAAAGCTTCAATAAATGCCAATTTGCTTGCTGCAACAACTATAAAAGCAATGCAAAATGTTTGATTAAAATTTTGCAACCCACTCCTATAATTACTGCAAATCAAGCTGCATGATTCTACATTCAATAGCAGATAATAGGACCTAAATACAAAAGAGCCCCCTCCCCATCCATAAGAGTGTTTTTCCCAACATTTGTGTGACAGCAAGGCTGCTCACAGTTTCACAGGGCACATACTCAGACCAGCAGGAGCTTCAGCCAAAATATAATTCACAGTCATTCTGCTTTTTAGGAGACAGAGCCAGAAATATGATACACTGATGAGAAAACTGTCCAAATTTGTCTTCACTCATTGTGCTGCTGCAAAAACCATCTATAGTGCAGCACACTATAAAATCTGATTGAACCTGCATAGAGAAGCTATCTGTTGGACTCCATGTAAGGAAGCCTTTTAATGGACTGCTGCTTGATATTAAGGTCTCGTCACTTCACACACATGATGATGAAGAGTGGGCTTTCAATCTTATTCACACAAATGTTTGCTTCAGAAAATATTTCCTTCCACTAGGAAGCTGCTGGTGGATGTTTGTTTAGGTCTGTAACAAAGTGGCATTTGTTACTTGTGTGCGTCCACTTGATTTTTACCTGTTTTTCTGCTCACTTGCTTCCTCACCAGGGCATATTTGGACAAATGTTTGTTAAGCTGCTTGGCAGCCATTTTGAATGTTCAGCTGAAACCATTTTGAAAGGGGTGTTTTGCTGTTAACCCCGCATCCCTTTGGTAATGGTTTGAACCAATTGGGGCAAGGCTATATAAGCAGAGGTGTTTGCTCAGTGTGAAGGGAGTTGAAATTGAAAACACGTTGGATTGTGAAGAATAAAACTGTTAACTCCAAACAAACCAAGACCCAGACTGGTCACTTCAGCACAGCCGCTTCTGCCATTCTGTCACAAGGTCCAATTACTTTTCCGACTCTGCAGTTGTATGGTAATGTGGTAAATTAGCAAGGGAGTTCCAAAAATATTTCTCTGGGTCTCTCTTGAGTTACAGAGCTTCGCTTATGCAGTAAAATCCAAACAACAGATTTTCATTTTGTGCGTGTTTAGAATGATGTTAAGAACTGTGTACATTCATCCTTTTCGTGAATCAGAGGCAATTTTTTCCTCCAGATTTTACCAGGAATCCATCAGGAGTACATCATCATTTATGATTCCAAGTGATAATTCTTGCTAAATTGTTTTTATTTTCTCATTTTTCTATTTCTATTAACGAGATTTTGCTCGTTCATAGGTCTCTCAACCACTTTTTGGCTAAGAAGGTGAGGGAATTGTGAGAAAACTGAACGTTTCAGACTAAACAAGCTACAACTGAAGAAATATTATCATATTGACACATGGTAGGAATGTAAATGTAGGGAATACTTTAGCCATAATCACATAACACACTTATGCAATACCATTTCATTGTGATTCAAATTAAAGGATTTAGATACTTTGCATATTTTTATGTGCTAACTGGAGTGGAACTGTGAGAGAACAATGAGATCCACCCTGCTTTTGACTGAACCAATGAAAGATTCTACATGAAGCTGACAACATGCCTGAAAACGTTTATAAGCAAGATCACTTATGAAATCACAAGACAACACTTGACTTAATTAACCTTTTGTTTTTGTTTTTTTGCACAAATGGATCAAAATTAACTCTGAAATCAGTAGATATGCAGCCTGTTTCAGCTCACAGAAGTAAATGACCTTTGTTTTTGTTTTTAAGAAAATTAACATTACTTAAATAACAAAAAGTTGTGTTAAGTGAGCTGCTGCTCTCCTTTTTTATGTTTGGACTTTGCAAAGGAAGGTAATAGGAGTCTGGCCTTATTCAGGTGTCAAATAAGGACTCCCACTGCTTTGGAAAGTGTTTGTTTTTTGTTGCTTTATGATTCTGACCTAATCAATCTTTAAAGTCCCAGTTAAAACGCTTCTGCATTGATTCACATTGATATGCAGGAGATACAATAAAACAATATGTCTCTGTTTGTATTTATTCACAAACAGGTTCATTTTATTTCCAACTGTAAGCACAATATTGTGCACTAAAGTGTATTCTATTTGACATTTAACCTTATTCAGTATTAATTAATCCATCTATCTTTTCGTTGAGTCATTTCTTAATTGATTTGCACAGTTTTACAAAAAAAACAAAAACTACTTTTTCTTTAGAAATTTTAAAATGTCGCTACTGAAGTTACCTTTTGGAGGAAAGTAAGTTCAAAAGATTTCTTCTAGCATGCTGTGAGTGCAGTAGGAACATTTTTACCTTTCCTTTCCTACTTTGGAAAACCTATTTGCACATCTTAAGGTGTTGTCTTCACCCTGAATATCAATTGTCCACCTTTAAATTAAAGCGCAGCCACAAGGAAAACGGTAAAAGCCCTGCTGTTGCAGATGCTGTGATTGGCAAACGAACTAGGTGAAAAATGCGCTATATCTGCTGGAAATGCCATATTAAACCACCAATTTTGAATGGTTTATAATTGGAAAAAGAAAATTATCTGTTTTTGTAGACATTTAACATTACAAAATGCAATTTAGTCCTACACATAGTCAAAGTGAGCTTTACAGCCTTGTGCACTCTTATGGGTGACCCTGGCTCAGTGGCTTGTGTTTTTACGTCCCTACACTCTCTAAACAAACATCGGTGTCAAAACAGCCCGGAGACGCTGTCCTTGTACCTCAAAGTGAGGCTGGCATCTTAATCTAATCCTGTGAGCCCAGCTACCAGAGACAGCCGCTTAATGAAATCTCACAGAGGAAAGCCCGACAGCTTCGCTTTGCTTGGACTCCATCACATGATCAAAAGCCATTGTTCCTTGCTCCTTCCACACTTCTCTTGTGTCTTCATTTTGGTGTCATTTCCAAACCCCCCCCCCCCCCTCCTCCTGGGGCTTCTGTCAGATGTTCTGCTGGTGTCTGTTCCACTAATCTGCAGTCTCTCAGCAACATGTCATCCACTGCTCTGGGCCGGTTCCTGCACGGTAAAGCACTTCTCATTGTGATTATAAAAGCTAGCTGCCAGGCACTTTCTAAAAAACCACAGAGCCTATCTGCTTTAATTAGTATGCAGCCGGCTCACGTCAAAGGGAACACTTAATGAGATGTTCACTGTGATGCTGTAAGGGTAGTTGATGCACACACAGCACATCACAGTAACGTCTAGTTCCAACTTAAAGGTGGCCTCCAACCCTCAGCTTCAGGCACATGCACTCAGAGGGCCCTAGGGGTTGCTTCTTAAGAACAATTCCCCTCGTGCCCTCTGTTTTTTCTTTTTGTTTTGTATTAAGATTAATACATTTCTGTTAGTGAGAAAGGAAAAAAGTGTTTTTTCTGCCCTTTTCCAACTTTTAGCCCCTGCCCCTTTAAAATTCTGTGCACATCCCTGCTCATCCCTATAGACCGTTGACTTTATATGAGAACTGGCTCGCAAGCCATATATGGCTCTTGTGATGACAATCTTTAATCTTTAATTATACAAAATTTTTTTCATTAGACCAGTCCTTCTCGGGTGTGATGCGATGCCAGGGGGGGGCGGGCAGTAGTAGCGGTGCTTGGAGAGAGAAAAATCTGCACCACTATCAATTTACTATTATCTATTACATCACAGAGTCTGTAACAGCCTGAAACCTGTGAATTGCCGTGCCTGCAAATGCACGCTCCCGTCTGTGAGAAAGAGCGCGCAGTTGCAGCGACGGTATGTGTGAGGAAGAAACGGGGGGGGGGTTGTGGGCACAGGCAGCAAGGTGAATCGCGCAAGGATTGTCAAAACTTAAGACACGCTCGTTACACATTGCAGCGTGTGAGTGTGTGTTTGGCTCCACGTCTGCATGTGAACAGTCTTTCTCACATCTAAAGAACATTCAGGCCAACCTACTATCACATTTAACAGATGGAAGTCTCTACGCCGGCATGAAGCTTAAACTCACCACGTATCAACCAGACAAGACCATCAGCAAAACCACGCAGCACCAGAAGTCACATTAATGCTAAGAAATACTCATCATTTATTATCAACAGCATAACAATGTTATCAAAAAGAATCCACAGATTTATTGTACTTTAAAAGTGTTGAAATTAAATAAAAAGCACACATTCACTTGTACTTATACTTTTAAACATGTTGTAGTGGACTGAGTTGGACAGGGTGGCTGTTGGGTCGCGTTGTAAGTTCCGGAGTTCATTAAACGCATCAAGCAGAAATGCTGATTGGCCCTCAGTTCTGTCGCTCAGCCCATTGTTAGTTAGTTTGGACCAATGGGGTTCAGCTATGGGCCAAACAAGGGAAATAGGAGGGCTGTTGCGGGAATTAAAAAGTTTGGGGAGCTCTCTTGGCGGGAGAGATTCAGGAGTTGCTGAATAAGAGGTTAAGTCTCAGTGCCTTAGTGTGGGAAAGGGACGCTAAAATATTGTATGGCTCTTTCAAAATTACATTCAAAAGAATGTGGTGTTCATGGCTTTCTCTGCCAAAAAGGTTCCCGACCCCTGCCATACAGTGTTCCCTCGCTATATTGTGGTTTACCTTTCGCAGAGTCGCTGTTTCATGATTTCTTTTTAGTGCAGCTTTGCAGGCTTTTTTTTCTCTTTCTCTCTTTCTACAGTGCAATTAGTTCTGTGTCCTGATTGGCTGTTGAGCTTGTCAGTAACTCTCCTCCGTGACGTGTTATTGTACTGATGTGTGCAGCCTTACAGAGTAACATTAATCTTTTTTTTTTTAACTTGTCCTATCCAACAGCTGAGCAAACTGACAGCTGAAGGCCTCTTGTGTTGGACAAATTTAACTGTAACAACAGGGGGTTCTGGATCTTCTGACACACAAGATGTATACATTTGAATAAACCCCTTTTGTAATTTAGGTTAAACTTTATTTACATTGATTATATGTGTAATCATTTTTTGTTGGACCAGACATAAAAAAGAGGAGAGAAGAAGAGAGGGGGACTATTTGTGTAAAGGTGAGTGAGCACCTGTGCTCGAGTGAGTGTTTATGTTTTACTGAGGCGGTTGATAGAATGTAAAAAAAAAAGAGAGGGAGAGTGCCCAGTCATCCCCACACCTAGACCCCCACTGTCGCAGCAGTGGTAGCCAGGACTCCCAACACCTGAACTGTATAACAGAAAGAGGAAAAACCAGCCGACGGGCAATCACATCCATCACCCAGACCAGGGCCAGCAGGACCACCACAGGGGCCCTTAATGCCAGAGAGCAGATCTTTGTTTTCATTCTATAATACTGAACTTTTTTTTTTCCATACTAAAGAGGATATGTGATATTGGAAAGTGTAGATGTGCACCATTAACTGCCTTTCCTGTGGACACACATTTTAACCTGCGTTGTTTGTTTGTTTGGGCCCCTGATTCTCTGGTTCTCTATTTAGTCAAAGTAGAAAGCCTTTAGTTTCATTTGTGTGAGCAGACTGACTGAAGCTGACTGTTGCTCCTCCAACTGTGTGTCCTGTGATTTCACTTGAACAAAAATCAATTGCAGTCATTTTTTTCACTGCGTCACTAACCATGAAATTCATTGATCCCTCTTTAATTGTTCTTCCTTCACATGTTTTACAAAGAAAGTGACTTCAGAGTAATACAGGAGTTATGTAATGCATTACAATTCTGAGACAGTGATAATGTAAGATTAGGGATTACTATTCCAGCAACCACATAAACTGATCTGTGATGTCTTACAGTGCCTTGTACAGCACTAGTGTTCAATTACTGGGGAGGCTGACAATCACATGAAAGTCATGACGGTCCGTCCAAATGCCACGCACTCGTTACGCGTCCGCCTGACACAAAGGGACAGTAATAAATAGAGTAGAAGCCTCCAACTTGATGTCTCACGTGCGAGATGTCTTCGGGTGACATCTGGACTCAATTTGTCTCAGCCCATCACCGCAGCTGATCAATACCAATTGTATTACAAGTGGAGCTAAGCCAGATCAATGTGCCTTGTCAGCACCTACATTTGGATGAATTGGGGTGTAGAGTTTGGCAACACCATCATAGAAACACATTAAGTAAATCGTAAATCAATCCCTCTCATCGTGTATGGTGAGTCTGGGACAATGGCATTGGCTTTTGATTGTAATGTCACAGTGAGAATTGCAGAAAGCTGAGAGAATAAGAGGAAACATGAAAGTAAAGAAACAAAAAAAAAGGGTTGTGGTGATGTTTGTGTTGTAGCTTGGAGACAAATAAGAAAAAAAGAAAACAGTCATCTGTCAAGTGGGAATATGCAACACAACCTGTAACCTGTTGGCAACAAACACATACATTGACCACAGATTTAAAAGAAAAACAGTGTTGCCATCTGCAACAGTTTGACCAGATGTTAGTAATCGAAGTGAGATGAGCTTTTAAAGAACCACTCCAATGAGTATTGTGTTTTTTTGGTGTTTTCAACATTTTCTTTTGGCATTTTCTGATGACTGAGAACATCTATAAAGAAAAGGTAAGCCCAAAATTGCATGTCTGAGTTTTTTTTTTTTATTCATATTGTTGTGAATCAGGAGCAGACGAAAAAAACGTTTTTTGAAAAAGAGCTTATCGTGACAGAAAATATGCTGGGCTGAACACAAGGTCACTGCTCTACTCCATTCTGATGCATCCACTTGCAGACTACCAGATCCATGGGCGTCTTTGTTTTCTTCGTTGGAGCTGGCATCTGGCTCACAACTGTACGTCTGGATAGCTTCAATATTGCTCGCCATATTTGTTGCACGAGTTATTTTAGGTTGGGGGTGAGAGGGGCTGTAAGTTAGCAGGAGAGAGTGTAAACTGAGCGCTCCATTAATGGTGACGAGAAGGGGGTGTGCGGTTGCTCTGCACGGCCCCGCCCACAACTCAGAGGTGAATTTCTAATGATCTCCTGCCGCTCTGCAGAAACTATGTCTTAGAAAACAACAGAGATTATTTGACTTTGACTAAAAACTATGAAGGTAAAAATGCTCCAAAAAGAACGCACTTGTAAATTTGATTTGAGAACTTGTAATATAGAATCTGAATACTTGTGCATAAAAAATCTGCATCTGTGTGTAAAAATCTTCCGCTGTGAACTGACAAATTTCCAATTGCATATGTTCATTTAGAGTTACAACTTCAAATCTGTGATTACAACTGCTCAAATGTGCTTCTGCGTGTGCTTGAATCTGCTGCCGCAAATCACAGGTGTGCTACAACTGCGCTCTGAATTCTGACACATTCCTTGCGAGAAACTTGGGTCAAAAGTGATCTGTGTCCGATAATGGGACTAGGGGGGGAGGGAGAGTAAGAGGAGGCGGACTCAACCAATCAGAGTGCTGGATTCGGAGAACTTGGTAAAGTTAGAAAGACCTTCACAGATTCACACTTCCTGCTTCAATAACTCTTCTGATAAACGTTCAAATGTGACAGCAAGTCTCTCAATCATATTGTATGAACACAGAGAGTGAACTAAAAATGAATTTCTACAGAAAAAACTTAGTTTTCTCCTGCATTTTAATGAGAAATGATCTCTTCGTGCTTTAAATGCAGACATGCAGCTAGACGGCTGCGAACGGACAGGATCAGGAAGATGATCATCTTTGTTGTAGCAGGACAACAGGGCCGGGGCTATTGAGCAGCTTTATTATAAATCATATGGATAAACATTTGAAAAAAAAAAATTAGATTAGATAAACGCGTTCTCCGCGACGTTCCAGGCGACAGCGCGGTGGCGCGCGGCTGTGGCGGACTCGGCCCGCTGAGCGACGCTGGTACGCGACACAGCGGCCAGACGCCGAGCTCCGCGGAGGAAAGAAGAAACGAGGATCCCGCTGACCGACGGCGGAGCACGCCTGTCGCTCGCGGGTGCTCCGCGCTCGTCCAGCGGGATCCTCGGTCTCTCCTTCGGCCTCTCCTTCCTCCGCGGAGCTCGGCGGCTGGCAGCGGTGTGACACCGCGCTATATATGCCCTTGCAAAGCGGCCAGCCGCCGAGCTCCGGAGGAAATAAGAAGCAGGGATCCCGCTGACAGACGGCGAGGTCTACGCCCTCGCTCAGCGGAGGAAAGAAGAAGCGAGGATGCCGCTGACCGACGGGGGTGCACGCCTGTCGCTCGCGCATACCCATCCTGATCCTGTCCGTTCGCAGCCGTCTAGCTGCATGTCTGCATTTAAAGCACGAAGAGATCATTTCTCATTAAAATGCAGGAGAAAACTAAGTTTTTCTGTAGAAATGCATTTTTAGTTTACTCTCTGTGTTCATACAATATGATTGAGAGACTTGCTGTCACATTTGAACGTTTATCAGAAGAGTTATTGAAGCAGGAAGTGTGAATCTGTGAAGGTCTTTCTAACTTTACCAAGTTCTCCGAATCCAGCACTCTGATTGGTTGACTCCGCCTCCTCTTACCCTCCCTCCCCCCCTAGTCCCATTATCGGACACAGATCACTTTTGACCCAAGTTTCTCGCAAGGAATGTGTCAGAAGTCAGAGCGCAGTTGTAGCGCACCTGTGATTTGCGGCAGCAGATTCAAGCACACGCAGAAGCACATTTGAGCAGTTGTAATCACAGATTTGAAGTTGTAACTCTAAATAAACACATGCAATTGGAAATTTGTCAGTTCACAGCAGAAGATTTTTACACACAGATGAAGATTTTTTATGCACAAGTATTCAGATTCTATATTACAAGTTCTCAAATCAAATTTACAAGTGCGTTCTTTTTGACACATTTTTACCTTCATAAAAACGGCATAATCATAATTAAAAGACCACTGCGAACGCTTTGCTAGAGCAACAGGTGATCAAAGGGACTTGTGTTTTTTTTGTATTTGAGACTGACTGACTTTAGTTGTAAGGGAGACACAGATGGGGATACTTTCTTACAGGGAGAGCCCAAATTAAATCTGATGTAACATGTTGATCATTGTACTGCACAAGACTTGCATGAAAGTTTCTAAAAGAGATTTCACAATCAGCAAAACAGTCATTTTCCACATCACCAGAATAGATTTTTTCCATGTCAAGAATCTTGGAAGAGCTGTCCAATTACCAGGAACCCGTTTAGTGATGCTTGCTTTAAATTTTGAGCAGTAAGATTCAGAGACAAGAATAACCGAGCGGACACGTCTTTGTGGATTCCACAGTTACACAACAACAAAGGAACTCAAATCTGTCAGTCTGACAATGTCAGGTAGAATCAGACAGTCATCCATCAGCTTGCAAGGAGAAACAAACATTCACTTTTTACAGAAGTTCTTCAGGAGATAAATTTTTTTTTTACCAAAAAAAATAAGTTTTGCTCCAGAAGCTTTTCACATTAAAAGAAATTTGCTCAACACAATTAGCATAAATGAGAAGATGTGTACAATGATATTGTCTCACACTGTTTATGGTTCAGCAGGGAAAGAGAAAAGCTGGAGATGTGAACCAGTGAAAGAGCAAAGTGCAGCCCTGAAAGAGAAAGACATCAGCTTGGGAGCAAATTACAAAACAGACATGATGCTTCATTTCTATCCAGCCAGAATTCCTTTGTTTCCCTCAAGTCCCTGATGACTTTATTGGATATAGATTCTGACTGGATCTTTGAGCAACATTTTTGGAGTCGCAAACCATCCAACCGACTTCATGATACCAATTTTGGGAAGTAAGCGTGAAAGAAAACTGAAGTGGCTATCAATGCCGTTATATGTATATATATTTACAAACATGGATAGATATTTTTAGTGTTTTTTTATTTCTTTTGACCTTTTTTATCAATTTTTAAACATTATCTATCCTTTTTTATATCTATCTATCTATCTATACATCTATCTATCCATCTATCTATCCATCTATCTGTCTATCCATCTATCTATCTATCCATCCATCTATCCATCTATCTATCTATCTATCTATCTATCTATCTATCTATCTATCTATCTATCTATCTATACATCTATCTATCTATCTATCCATCCAATGTTCATCAGACCAATAAGGATTTACATTACATGAACTGTCTGAAGAAACTGATAAATGTCATTTTATTGTAAAAATGCATTTATAGCAAAGACAAAAAAAGTTTCTGATGTCTGATGTGGCCATGGGAGACTAATAGTTTTTGAGGGTAAATTCCTTGGAGGTGGAGCAGTCTGTCTGTCTGTGCACCTCTGCTGTCTCCGTTTGATCCCTACAGCAGAGGAATGAGGTCACGTCTGTCTCAACTCGCACCAAAAAGCCTATACCTTACCTTAAAACTCAGGATCATAACATTTTCATGATGTAATAATATACATATATATTTTATAGTCTTCATGACTCAATTTTTCTTACCTAAACAAGTAACTGCAGAGGAATTATCTAACTTGTTAACCCATCCTTATCCTGTCCTCAGACCTCCCACTGCATTGACGTATGGAACCGCAGCGTTGTTGAAGATACATTTCTATATAAATACAATCACGTAAGGATTATGTCAATACGCATGCATTTATTTTAAAACACATAATTTATCAATATCATTTTACTTTACTTTTACTTTTAATGTATTATAAGCCAGCTCTAAAAGTTAGAAGCATGTGTGGAAAGTGAACGTCTGTGCTGGTTTTCAGCGAAAAGACAGAAAGACTGTCCATAAATAATTAAAACTTTAGGCTCAAGATAAAATAGGGCAGTGTGGGCAAGATTTTTAAATGGAAGAAAATAAATGTAAAAGGTTACTGCAGAAAAAGTGAGTTTTTGTGTTATTTATTGATAAACTGGTCTATAGTAACTTGGCAATAAAATAAGAAATAAATCAATTCTCATCTTTAAACTGGCATTTTAATCTATGCATATGTACAAATGACTTAAAAAAGGATTCTGCAGTTTGCATTGTTAAACAGAAACAAATTGTGGCACTGTATTTGGTTTTAACCAGGTCACCAAATGATTTATTTGACTGATGTTATTATGAAATTTCATGAGAGCATTGAGTTATGTGAAGTAAAAAAAAAAAAGAAATATATGAGTTTATACCTTTGTCACAAGCACGTTGTTCTCTTCTTTAACGTTGAAGGAAGAAAGCAATCTTTTTTGGGGGATGTGTTTTCATTGGTCATGTTTTGTTTCAGTCACATTCTGTTTTCCTCCTGTCACTCCACACCCGCTCCAAGGGTTCATTGGTAGCTGCTTCAGTTTGTGTTTTTTAGCATCAGTCTATTAAAGTTTGTTGTTTTGAGATTTCCCTTATCAGGTCATCTGATGACTTATTTTTTGTTTCTACCTTCATTTTCACATTTGTTCCATTTTGGGTTTAAATAAGAAAGTTTTTGTTTCTGTCACAAGCCCTATCGTGCATTCCTGACAGTCGGGGTCTCCATGTCTGCAGAACAGTTTAGAAGTAGTTTTAGCTTCTTTGAGGGTTTGTATTCAGTCATTTTTATCTTTACAAATCCTTTTGGTTCCATGCTTACTGACTTGTTATAATTCGCTTGTTTGGTTCTTTTCTTCTGTCCTAATTTGGTTTCCTTTAAGTCTCTGTGCAGGGTGGCTGCAGGCGAATGTCCGCCCATTCACCGGTGCGCCTCCGTTGAACAGTCACTGCTGTCTGTCTAATGCTACTATGCTGATTATCTGCACTTTATGAAAGGAGGTCCCTCTGTCTCCTCAGTGTTATCCTCCTAATGTTTAGACTGTGTTCTCTTTCTGTGATTGTTGAGATTGTATTATTTTGGTTTGTGCTTTTCCTGCTACTGATGGGGAATTTGTCAGTGAATTGTGGGACTATCTTTTGATCATCACCTAGTTTCTTCCCCAGATCTGGGTTCAAACCTGTTCTTGCCTGTGACTTTAAAAAAAAAAAATTGGAAATCTTGTTTACACATTAGCAATCATTGAATAATTCAACAGACCAATGATTTAAGGGAATTTTATCTGAATACTGTATTAAATGTGACAAAGGATGGAAATTGATTTAATAAATGTGAGCTTTACAGTTATGACAATTGCGTATTTGTATAAATGTATCTTAGCAGAATGAGTTTGAACATCTTTACAGATGGGTAAATATGAATGACAAGGCTGTAATTCAGCCTGTCAGTAGCTACAAACAGAGGGTCTGATGAGAAAGATTGAGGATTAAGCAGTGTTTGAGAGGCTACACAAACTGTTGTATACCCTCTTCTTCCTCTTGGTTTTATTTGACCTGTAAAAAAAAATACTAAACTGGGCAGCAGTGGCTCAGGTGGTTGAGCAGGTCGGAAAATAATTGAAGGATTGGCGGTTTTATCTTCAGTCCCCCCCCCCCCCCCAAGCTACATCAGTAGCTTACCATCAACAAGAATATATGAGGAGTATCTGTGTGACTCACCATCTAAGTTTCCCTCCACAAACAGCCAAACAGAGCATTGTACAGTACACATCAGCATACATATCCAACGGCAACAGGAAGTCACTTCATAGGTCAGAATTGTTTGGAGATTTTTTTGCTTTATTTTCCTTTCTGTCTAATTGATTCCAACTTATTTCTGTATTTCATTTGTCACAATCTTTTTTTTAATATCTGCAATTTTGGAGTTATGTTTAGGATCCTTCAGTTTGGAAGACAGGAATTTCTTTTAAGGAAGTGTGTGGTTGATTGGCACGTGGGAGGGGCTAAGCCTTTATGAGGGGTGAACTTTTCCCAGTTGAGAGAGAGCAGTCTTCGTTTTGGTTTCTTTGGTTACGGCCAAATTCCTTCACTACTCACTATACAGTGCACTATATAGTGAGTTTGCCATTTTTGTAGTGCTGTCCGGATCTACAATACCAAAATCGAGTGCCCCAGAAATTTCCAAGAAGTCTCTGCGAAATGCCAGTGTGCATCGATGCTTTCTAGATTGACGAAAATATAGACCACAATGCATTGCGTCAGAATTTTTTTTTGCCAAAAATATGTATTTATGAGTCCAATGTCTTCTGAAAAGAAAAACGATGGTTTATTGAAAAACACATTTAAATATGTATTAAAATTAAGACATTAAAACAATCATCGCAAAAAGCTCATATCAATTAGATTTTAACTTCATAAAATCGATGATGTCAAATCCACTGTTTAAAAAAAAATATTGAGCATGGTGTCCAAATTGCTTTTAAAATTCAGGGCACTACATATCCCGGTACTATATAGCTTTTTAGTGGTTAGAGGTTAGGGTGGGAAATTCGGACACAGCTGTAGATTATTTTTTGGTAACAATAAAATCTCATTGTTTGATATGTGGAGTCTGCTGGCTTGGTCATCTTATTTTAGAGTGATTTATTTCTTCACTGCTAAGAAGAACCCTTTCACAATCTGGAAAAGTGCTGAAAAATCCAATCTATTCATTCCTTCATTCATCTTCTTCTGTTTATTCCCTTTCGGGGTCACAGGGTTGCCTGAGCCTATCCCGGCTACTTGTGGGCGAAGGCAGGGGACAACCTGGACAGGTCACCAGTCTGTCACAGAATCCATTCTATCATTATTATTATTGTTATTATTATTTTTATCGCTGCCGTCAGGATGAATCAACGCTGCTAGTTGATAACTTTGCACTACAAATCATTACTTTAAATAGTGTTTGTCATTTGATGCTTATTAAATCAAATAGTCCTTTAAAAATTCTGAATCTTACTATGGATTTAACAGAAGATCATACCTGTACTTTAAAGCAATTCCATCCTATAGGATGCCTGTAATAACACGCTTGAGAGGGTTCTCAACTGCAGCTAAATCCTGCTTCAAAATGCAACAATCCACCTTAGTATGCAGTGTAGTAATGGTATAAAACAGCAGATCAAAGGCAATTCCAAGTAATGAAGCTTTGCATGTACGTTTTCCATTCACATATAAATCTTTCAGTTGCATTATCAGGATCTCTCCTTAGATTGGTAAAACCGGCTGCAGATGAATTTACAGTACAGACAATTTCTTGCCTGTACAACGTGCAATTTCTTGTCTGCAACAGCAGACAAGAAACCTCATCATCACTCACACTCTGTCTGCAGGTGTGACGTCTGCTGAGTGTGTGGGGAGATCAATCCTGTGCTTTTTTTTTTTGTTTTACAACTAAAGCTTTTATTCAACATGAATTAGAGGAAGCAGACACTAAGCGATAAAAAACCTTAAATAACCAAAAAATGGCTGCCTTTTTGTGTTTTTTATCATAATAAAACTAAATAGTCAATTATAGGAACTCTGAAAAAAGTTGCTGATTAAAACAGAATATTTATTTGGATATAAATGCATATGGTATACAAAAAAAGGATTTATGACTTGAATTATTCCAAACAAGTAGTCTTACTTCTCCTAAAACTCAACAAGAAATGTGAAAAAAAAAAAACAATCCTCACTTCGTCATCTGCAGAAGGTTATACTTAAAATAAGGAGAGATCTTGATAATCCAATTGAAAGATTTATATGTAAATAGAAAATGTACATATTCAGGTATATCTTTGGCGAGTTTAGGCTTGTGAGGTCTTGCATGCAGGGTTATGACCTCTGACAATAATCAATAAACCCCACAATCCAGACGCGGATGTTGGTTGAGGCCAGACAGAGCCAAGGCATCATGCCAGGTGGAGATGGGCCGCTGAAAACATCTGGAAGGTCAAAAAACAAACATCTATGAATTTAAAGGCAAGAATATGATTTGGATTGGCTAAGAAGAAAAGTGGGCACTCTAACTAAAGTTTAAGAGTGAAGACGTCATTGATGAGTGACAGGTAGAGTGACGTAATCCACAATCCAGCATACCTGGAAAAGAGGTAGATCTTCCTTAGAGAAAATAGACCAAAGCTTCTGAACATGCTATCGCTCAGCTGGCACTGACCTTATGAAAGGTTGAAACATCAATAAGGTTCCTTTGATGAAACAGAGGTATGCAAAATCTATTCTGAGTTGCACTGAGAGTGCTCTTCAAAACTAATGAAGAAAAGCAACAAATGTCTTATAAAAATCCAGGAAAGCCCCTGGTACCACCCAATGCAACACTGCTGTAATACCCTAGTCATTTCACCAGGTAAAAACACAGTGGCTTGTTGCTAAAACAAGTCATTTACTCCAAACTAAAAATGTCTCAAGTTTACAACACAATCTAACAAACCTGCAGTCTGCAGTCTTCATTGATTGCTTTTTAGTTGGATGCCCATGCAAAACACTGGCCCCTTCCAACTTCTGTGGAAATAAATGGGCTTCAAAAGTAATTTTTTATTTTCTACTTTTGCATGAAGGCTCCTTTTCTGTTTGTAAATGATGGAGGCTTTTAAGTAAAACCCAAGAGTTGTGGCAATCTCTCATCTGGTTTGATTTATGCTTTCTTACGTTTGAAAATATGAGGCTTTGAGCCACGGATGAGGTTATTGAGAACAGGGGCTTCATTTAAAATATCGTCTCAAAATTCTCTGTTGCATGCCCTTTTTTATATTTGTTTGTTATCAGACCAAAGCCTCTAAAAGCATTTTCTCCATCGTATTTTCTGTCTTCATTCTCTTCTCTATAATCAGATTTAATTCTAATCCAGTAATCCTCCTGCAGTTTAATCTGCATTTACGGTCATTTGTGGACTTTGTTTACTCAAGCACGTCTGTTATAAGTATTACTTTAGCTTACGTTGATTGTAACAGTGGTGTCGAGTCAGGAACGTACTTTGTTTCTAGATTGCTTTGCTCAGCTAATGTAGAGGTTGTCAAATTGAGCAACGAGTAGGTACTGGATTTTACGATAGGTGGTTTCTATTAAAGGGATGCTGGTCCATAATTCTTTTTACATACCCATTCAGTGACAGCTGAATATCATTTATCATGACGGTGCTATCAGGGGACGGGGTTTGCAGATGGACCAAACTGCTGAACTTCTGCCCACTCGCTGCCGGCTTTACTGCCATCTGAGCCTCCCCTGATCGATGGGCAGGTACTGTGGGGAATCGCTCAAAGTTTGAAAAGAGTTTCAGCAGCCTCCATCCCTGTGGGAGCCACACAGAGCCTCTGTGCGCTTTTCCCATCCTTATGTATCTGAGTATTCTGAATTTGGGGCCAGTAGGCATCGGAACAAGAAAAGGGGTGCAATCTGGATATCTTTTAGACTTTGAAGAAAGAGGTAAACCCAGACAGAGATCATGTTGTCTTCTCCCAACCCCAAAGCAAAAGCAAAAAAGGCAGCGAGAACAAAAATACATTTCTTGATTTTCATTAGACACTTTTAAATCGCCAAACACAATAAAATTCATGAACGCTATTTTTGTATATTAACTCAACAAGGAGTGGAGTTCTTGGCCCCAGATCTTGGCCCCAAATTTGTTTCACTATTTAGGAATCCTCTCTTAAATCATTTTAACTCTTAATATATTTAAGACAATATCAACGGAATATGATGTCCCATTATGCCTCTCTTTACTTAAATTGCATTTAGGTGCTAACTTTATTGCAGTCTGCTTCATGGTGGTGAAGCACTACACTGTGGTGTAGTGGTTAGCACCCGTGTGTCAAACCCCAGCTGGGTCCTTCCCTTTGTGGAGTTTGTATGTCTTCCCCAGTCCTTAGCATTTGTGGCTTTTCTCTGGGGAACCTTGGCTTCCTTCCACAGGTTAGCTTCAGTAGCCGCGGTTACATGGGCAGAATATCTTGATCGGATCAATGGTCGGGTTAAAATTCACCCGTGCACATGGGCACAGAAAACCTTTTTCCGATTAGAACAAACGTTCCCATGGCTCACACTTTCGGTCGGAATGAATAATTTGGGCATGCGCAGTAGTGTAAAATCACCCGGATGAGGAAATAGGTCCCGTTGTAAAGAAATCGCTGCCACAGACAGACAGAATGTGCAGCAGCTCCGTAATACGAGACGATCTTCCAAACGTGCTTTTATTAATGTTATGAATATTATGAAGTGCCTGTTCGCTCATCGTTATATTTAATCCGTGTGGTCAGTGCTTTTTTGTGGAAGAATTAAGCTGGAAGAAGGGTTAGGGCAGGCTAACACGGGTGAACATCATTAGCCTTGATGGACACAAAATCCAGGACCGTGCCGTGCGAGAAACGCAGCAGTCTGAATTCTCCCACACATAACAAAACGCACACGTAAAAAAGCATCCTCCCCCCTCAGACACAAAATTATTAATCCAGCTGCTCTGCTCACTCGGGTGCCAGTGGAGCGAGTGAGCGTCGGGGGGCACGAAGCGCTCCTGCCCCGCATCTCCCTTATGAGGGGTGAAAGAGAGGCGAGAGCCAGGGGGGCGAGAGCGGAGCGGCGCTTTTCACGGGCGTCCGCAGAGCTGCTGGTCGGTCCCGTATGCGCTCCAAAGCTTTCTCTCAGTAAAACACCGTCTATGCATGACGTAACCCAGAGCAGTAGTGACACACAATCGGAATGACCGTTTACATGCACAACGATCGGATAAACGATCGGCATAACCCACCTATCTCGATCGGAAACGAATTCTGATCCGAACGAGTCTGATCGGGGCAGAGTATTCCGAACTGCGCGTTCACATGACGCAATTTCTTTCCGATCAGGCGTTCATTCCGATTGCTTTTGCCCATGTAAACGCGACTATTAACAATTCTAAATTGTTCCTACACGTGAAGGTAAGCAGGGTTGTGTGGCCCAGGGACAGACTGATGACCTGCCCAGGGTGTACCCTGCCATCACCCTTAGGTAGCTGGGATAAACTCCATGACCCCTGAAAGGTTTCAGCAGATTTGCAGGATGGAGGGATAATTTGAGGCATGGTCTGCAGAACTAATTTTGGATCTTTGTTTTGGGCTTTTGCACCCCTCTGTCTTTTATTTTTAAATGTTTTACTTCTTACTACTTTAAAGTAGACGGAATGTTTTTATGAGGATAAAAATAAGCTTCTGAACCTTCCAATATTAAACTGAATAAGAACAAGAACCAAGGCACCTTCTTCGGAACCAAACTTTAAAGATCCACTCCATTAAAAATGTGGGGTTTTTGGTGGTTAACATGTTCTTGTATCATTTTTCTCATGAAAAGCCTGTAGTTGTTACATACAAACAACAAGCAACAGGCCACAACCTCCCTGCTCCGTTTCCATTTTGATGCATCCACTTGCAGAAAATTTGATTATAATGTTATGTTGGGATTGTGAGGGGCTGTAAACTAGCGGGAGAGAGTATAAACTAAGGTGTTACGGCCCCAGGCCTTTTGGTGTGTGTATATGTGTGTTGTGTGTATGTGTGTGTTGTGTGTGTGGTTGTGTGTCTTTTGCAGAAGCCTCCACCACATCAGTTCACTTCACCTCCTGATTGATGATTGCAGCTTTTCCCTCCTCCAATCACCAGGCTGGGCGGGAAGCATAAAAGCCTGGAGCAGCCTATGTTCCAGGGGGATCAGCTGACCCCCTGGTGTTGGACTTGGCGTTAGAGCCTGTTGGAAACTGCCTGGTTTTCCCCTCTAGTTGTGATCTGTGTTTTTGGACTATGTTTTGTATTTTAGTGATGTCCATCTAGTTAAATTTTCTTTTGGTTATTTATTGCATTAGTGCCTGAGCTTTTAAGTTTGTTACCTTCATTACTTTTTGCAGCTGTCATTTAAAATAAACGGCTGCACTGACAGCCATTAACCCTTACCGGCTTAATATTATTTTCTTTATGTTACCTATTTTCTCCCTCCCTCTGGGTGGGATGTAACATAAGGCATGATGAGAATTGACCCCTCATTTCCCATCCACAAATCAGAAGTAATATTTCTAATGAACACCTGTCGCTCTGCAGAAGAAGTTTTTTTTTACATTGAATTAAAACAGCATAATAATAACTAAAAGACCACTGAGAACGCTCTGAAAATAGATAAAAAAATGATCGGAGTGGCACTTGCATTAACTTAAAATGATGTCATTGTTTTAAAATTCCTATAAAATCTGTGTGTTGTGTACCAGTGCAGCTAACACATGTTTTGTTGCAAGCCTGGGATGATACTCCCCATTAATCTGCTGCGATTAAGCTGCCGGATCACTTACTTATTTGGTTGCATTGACCTACACAGATACAGGGTCCCGTCTGCTGAAAAGGTCAAGCAAAGGATTCTGGACTCAATTGTCAGTAATGGCTTTGGACACATAATACAGTGGCCCCGAGTAACTTTTCAAGGCCTTTAAATTAGCAGCGCAGCCCCACGCCATGATACTCTTAAAAGAATTGCCCTTCAATGATGAGTGGACATGTTAAGTTATTCATCAGTGCCGCCCCACCAGTGCTGGCCCACAACAGCCCCAACAAAGCACTGACCACTTAATTTGCCCCAGCCAGTGCCAAGAGCATTTACCTAATTCAAGTGAGTCAATAGTGGCTGTTTGAGAGCTTTCTTTCCTCGCGGTGCTGGAATTATTGCTGATAAAGCTCTACTAGTGTTTATGTTTTCATTGCATTGAGTTGTTTGAATTGAAAAACATTTTTTTAAACAATGAAGAAGGAGAGTAGACCTTGATTATTTTCTGTTTTCAGTGTCTTCATGGAACATACACACTGATTTACGCCTAAAAAAAAAAAAAAAAACTTTGAGGAGGAAAAATGATTGAAGAAAGGCTTGATTTGATGGGTTTTGTTGATTGTTGATGTTCTTTCATGACTTTTGCATGACTTTTGCTTACAGCCTTTGTCATGGGTGGATACAGGCTGTCTGCAGGTAAAAATTATGGAAACCTGTTTGGGGCATTCAGGTGGCCTGCATGAAATTTTAAGGTTGTAGAACACTCTGCGTACCCGTAGGGTGAAAATGTTCATGCACATGTGTTTTCTACGTAACATGCAGTGGGTGACAGGACATACACTTAAACAACACCCAAGGTTAAGCAAAGGTGATGTAGGTGAGACTCAAGCGGATTTTTCCTATGTTTGACCCCCTAAAATCATTCGCACTGCGCAAGGAGCCTAATAGTGCTGTTCAAGTGATAAGTGTGCACTCCTTGCCCGCTCCTAGCATACAACCTGACTGTTGGTTAGTAAGGAGCCAGTGGTCGTACCTCCCAACAGAACCAGAGTGTAGCACAAGTGCACCGTACAACAGCATCACCCATAAGCCATATCCAGCCATACAGCCATCTATTTTTTTCCCCTTTTTTCCCTTATGGCATCTGGACAGGTCGCCAGTCCGTCACAGGGCCACCCGCACACCTTAAGTGTGTGCAATTACAAATACTTCCCCAAACGCTAACCACACATACGACGATGGTATGTTCCATTTTCATGAAGTCCTTTAAGAATGGTCGTACCACCCTTAAAGGAATTGCAAGAAAAACCTGCACTCCCCTGAAGGTGCTGCTGCTCCTCTCTACAACCCAACCATACAGTAGGTCAGCCCATATGGATGCATGCGACAAAGGCCTAAAGAAAGCACACAAGTAGATGAAGGACTGGTGTATGCTCAGAATAACTGTCGTGTTTAATGATGAAAGTCGTTTGGAAGGTAGTCTTTCAGCTAAGATCAGAAACCTTTTGTAAATGTATCCAGTAAGAATTTTTCAGAATTGTGGTGTTTTTGTCACGAACTTTCCATTGTAGAGGAGAGCCTCAGCATCAACACTCCTTCTCTGCTATGAACAAGGGAACTGCATTTAGACCCAACAGCCCACATCCTTTTTTTTTTGCACCAGTATGAATAATCACTACTAAAGTGCCAAGTGTGTATGGATATCAGCAGCTAAAAATATTCCCAACAGATGCACAACTCACCATTCCTTGTTTCTTAAAATTGCAGAATACATGAGATTGCTTTTTAGTAAGACAGACCACTTCGGATAGGACAAAAAGTTGTGACATTTATAAGCCAGATTCTTCACAAATGTGAATCCTGTATTTGTAAAAGTGTAGGTTTTATGTGCCCTGCTGTTCAAACAGCACTTTAGTGACTGAGCTCCAATTGGACCCTGAGCAACAGGAAGTGGAAAGAAGAACCTAACAAGCCACTGGAGACGTCACATTCTCCTCTAGGGAACCATTAAACAGTTTCCATTTATTTATCCACACACCAAAAAAAAATAAAACGGGTGCAGCTACTTCTTGTTAATTGCCTACAGAAAACTATTGAGGTAGTTATGGAGCGGCACCGTACCAGGAGACTTCCCTTTTGCCAGTCCCTGCGGTTCTGTTCTGTGATGCATGCAGAAAGACGGAGGTACATGCAGCTCCGATAGGCTGCTACTCTCCACACTTAGTGTGTTAAGTTAGTGGCCTCGGGGACCGAGCATGTGCAGTGAAGCTGCAGTGATCAGAGATCAGCTTGTTTCAGCCGGGAGGAGTTGCGTGCATGTGGAAAAAATGACAGCGACATCTGCAGATGGAAAGTGAAATTCTGGGATGTTGTTCAGGCCAAGTTGCTTGAAGGCGGAGGCTGAATGGCACTGGCTCAGACAGCGCTAGATGCCTCCAAGGGACTGAGGTACTCCATTTTGTGGGGCGTAACTGACACCCATCGAGTACCATAAGTAAGCCCCAGGGAAGGGTAAGGTTAAACTGCCAAACAAAACACTAAAGCAGGCCATGTAATAGGCTTCTCACCTTGCGGACGTCTCTGTCAAGCGCACTGGAAGAAACCTCATTTGTTTAATAGCCTGCCGCTTCAACACCAGACATTTTGGGGCGATAAAACAGAAGGCAGTGACGATGAAAGCATAGCGGGGAAGGCAGAGAGGAGACGAAACACTTTTCTCACATTTGCTGGCGAGATGTGATTTCCAAACTGAGGATCTGTGTCAGCCATCTGGTGATGGAGACAAGCGGGGAACTTTGTCAGCATGCTACTTTCAATAATGCAAGCATGCATGCTGTCACTACATAATTGATCATTCAAGGGGAGATTTCTCTGAAATGTCAACTTCACTGAGTTCATCTGACATTGATTAAAAAAGGGCTTCTTCTTAACCGGGTGATGCCCAGTTCATGTGCTTTCCCAAACAGTGAAATGAACATTTGCTCTTTTTCTTTTTTTTTTTACAGCAAATGGAAAAAGGTTTAAATTTTACATACAGATGTTCCTGCCCTCAAATTATAGAACAACCTCACAAGCTACTTGCTTGTAACTCAAGCCTAACACCATTATCTTGTCTAATAAAGACTAACATTGTATTAAATCATTTAACCTTGATCTGTTTAGTCTCATTTCCTACAGATGAGTTCTGTCATGGTTTGGGTTTCTTTTGTCTTGGTTTTTGCTTTATTTCTTGTTCTGTCATGTTTGGGTCTGTTTCCTGTTTTATTTTGAAAGGTTTTCTGTTTTGTCATGTTCCTGAGTTTTACTTCCTTGTCCCTATCTGTCCTGATCATGTTCACCTGTGTCTTGTCTGCCCTGTCTGTATATAAGTCTTGTCTCTGCCTTCCTCTTGTGCTGGTCCATTAAAGTCATTAACGTCCTTAATGTTTCTCATGTAACGTCTTTAATATCACTTCGTCCCTGACTCCCGTCATGCCATGTTTCATGCTATGCCACAGTAAGTTTTGTTTTAGTTTTGTTATCCTGCTCTGCAGCGCTTTTTGTTTAAGATTAAACCCTCTTGCCTTGGAACCGTGTGCCTCCTGCCTCTGCGTCTGGGTCCTACCTGCTCTCACACACCCCCAACCCTGACAGCTCTTCCAGTTTGGTTGGATCATAAAGCCTTCTTATTACAATTTTATATGTACTTTTCTAAAAGTCGAGGTTACCTTTAATAGAAAAAACAAAGTTTCAACTCCTGCTTTCTTGGGATCAAAAAAGTGCAAAAGCTTGTTCTTTTTAGACAACATGTGCGCCATTGCATTTTTAAAAATTTAAACGTTTTTCACCATATTTTAAAAATGTAATAGTCAAATGGTCTGCAACTTGGGACCCCGGAGCCACTTCCGGCACTTTTTTATACGCCTCCATTGTGAAGGTTTTTATTTTTCAAAAGTAAAAAAGTATGTAGGAACTAAAGTAAAAAAAAGAAAAATGTAAGTAAACTAACTCACACTTTATTGAACTTATTCACAAACAGTTGAAGGACAGTACGTATCAGTCTGTGAGGCTCCTGACTACAGTACCCATAATGCTCCAATCTATCAAGTGGTGTGGCGTCAAAGTTTCCCAAAGTCGTGCTTAGATATTATATATTAAAATATTTCTGTTCCGTTTAGCCAAAAAAATCACTTTGAAATCACCTAGCATAACCAGAATTCATATATGAGGTGCACCGGATTAAGGTAGATTTTTAATTTTTTTATAAACCTTAAGGATGTTAAGTGTGCTTCATGGTTAGGAAAAAATAGTAAGGGTCCCTTCAATAGCTTTGTTTTAATTTGAGCTTGTTATATTTCTGCCTCAGATGCACCACAAACAGTAAAAGGAACTGTTTTTAATGTTATTACCACTCACACAATACTACCTACTGCTGCATGGAGGTGATCCTGTGTGACACTGGGTGTCTTTTATCTTGAAAGGAATTCATGTGAACCTCTGTCAAATGTTATAAACTATTTCATATTTCGGAAAAAGGTTGTTTTTTTTCTTATGTTTCATTTATGTTGAAAAAGTTGATTTATATTTATGATTTGGGTAACAATAATATAAACACAAATGAGTGCTTTATTGTGCTAAAAGATGAAATAAGACTTATATTATATTATTATTATATTATATTAAAAGTTTTAAACAGCATAATTTAATAAAAACCTTCCTTCCATCAGCACAGGAGGCAAACCATAATAAGGAACGTATCTAATTAACATAGAACGTTTTGGCGGTGGGATTTCCAAGGTGTGAAAAACTGTTATGGACAGGAAAAATGAAGCTGCCAGGCGCATCGTAGTGGTCGGCAGATTCACGCAGCTTCCTCTGCGACGCTGCCCTTTACCAGTCTGCTACTATTAGGAAATGCAAATATTATGCGAGCTGCAACGCATGGAGATCAATCCGTTACTGCACACTTTGTAAGAAAGCCTCACAGTCCTGCTCGCCATGAAATGTTAATGGTAATTCAAATGTCCTATACCACTTTGCTACTGTACCTCTCTTTTTTACATCAAGGAACCCAGTTGAACATTTATGCAAATGTAACTAAAGTGCAAAAGAGAAAAGGATTAAGCAGGTTCAGTCTATTTTGATGGAATCTTAAAGATTTTTAAAGAACGTTACGTTAATTTTCTCACTATTCTGCATTGAGGACTTAAACTGATGTTATAATTAAAGAGATTTACTTACTATTTACTAAAATTATATTTATGGTTAAAACTACATCCATCCATTTTCTTAACCTGCTATATCCCTTTTAGGGTGACAGGGTTGCTAGATCTTGTCCTAGTTGCTATCAGGTGAAGGCAGGGTGAACAGTCTGTTACAGGGCACACAATTACACACACACACACACACAAACACACATCCTTGGAGCAATCAAAAAAAACTACCAAGCATGTTTTTGGACAGTAGGAGAAAGAGCAATCGCAGAAAACCTACGCATTCACAAGGGAGAACATGCAAACTCCACACAGAAAGGTTCCAGCTGGGATTTGAACCAGTGCCTTCTCACTGTGAGGCACAGCGCGCTAACCACTTGATGATTTTGTAAAAACTATTGTAGATATTAATTTGGCATGATAAAAGTCACAACCTGTTTGAACTAAGAAACTAAACGGTAAAACTCTTACTTTCTGTCAAATAATAATGTGGAGTAATATAATGTTTTTGAAAAAATAAAAAGGGAAAACTAAAATAAGACCTCTAAGAAACTAAACCATTTTTTCACACTGACTTCCTGGTTGAACGTTTACGTTGGTTGTGTCCATATTAAAATTTCTCACAATTTAGTGCACTTTATAGGGCACACACTATTTTATCAGGGTGTCAAAATCTTTAATTCCAAAATCCAGTAGAAATCATCAAGGTTTTCATCATCAGAACATCATAAAGTCTCCATAGAAATGTTCATATTTAGTGCATTTTTACTTCAACAAATGGGCAATGTCATATTTGGCATTAACATATTTTTCTTTTCACAATTGTACTTCCTTCCCTAGATCAATTCCCCCATGCTGACATAGAAACTTTTGGGTAAATAATATTCCAGGGAAAACATTATTTTGATCTCACAAGGTTTTAAATAGGCATATAATCTGAGCATGTCCCAAACACATAGGTGCAAACATGGCAAAATAAAAACATTTTAAACTGTGGTAATGGCGCGGCTGCTGTTGCTCCGGCTTTCCTGTTGCTGAAAATTTGTGGCATGCCTCTTGTTGGGCGGGAACATGCTCCTGGCGTCCAAAACATCGGGTATCTGAGGAATGGCATCAGACATTTGATTGTTTTTGATTGTTCCACCTGCTGAATGAGTCACAGGAAGTGAGTAAACACAAGGGCTTGTGGGTTTTTGCAATTGATGTGACCCAAAATCAGCCACTGGAACAGAAACCCCTCCTAGATAGTCGGCTTAACAGCCTCACTAGGATACATAAACAAAAAACAGAAAGATAACTTTTGACCTAAAACCATCCATGTTGGTGCTATCTTAGAAGATGAGGACCTAAAATAATCAGTTATTTCAGTCAAATCAGAAGAGAATGTGAGCTTTTCTATGCAATTGTGAAAGGCTGTGGCGCACTGACATAAAGAAATATTACATCTGTGTACTTAACAGTATAGGAGGTTGTATACAATGGAGTATTAAGGCCGTGTGACGAGAATAAAATCAGAAAGAATTTGGGGGGGAAAGTCGCCATTTTACGACAAATGTGAATAAACTCATAAAACTGTGAGTAAAAAAAGACATTTTAAGAGAATAAAGTTATAATTTTACAAGTTATAAATTGAGAATTTACAAGAATAAAGTCATACATTTCTGTGGTCAAAAGGCTGTTTACAAAATGAAATAGAACTGACACAAAAAGAAGCACCAAAATCCCTGTTCTAGTAGTTGTAGTAATAGCGCATTATAAGCAGTTACTTCACTATTGGTTACACAAATATGGAAATAAGTCAACATTGACTTATTAGAAGAATAAGGACATTGAAAAGAAGTTGCAGGAGTCAAGACAAGACAAGAGTCTTGACCCACAAGGAGTGGATTTCCGGCGGTTCACGCTGTAGGCAGTATACTTGCATTGGTCCAAATACATGATGACACGTGGATTACTTACTACTCATGTCAATTTAAATTTTTCTTTTGCTGCCCTAATACTCTGACATAGTTGTAGTAAAAAAGCATCAGATCTTTTTTTTCTAATTTTCAGCCTTACGTGATGAAAACTGGCATAGCTTGATTGGCTGTGAGCTCCCATGTGACCCACGCTGCCGTCCTCATCTGTGGAATAGAAAGACAAAAACACTTCAACCAGCAGACCTTGACTGTATAGCTTAGTTTTATTTAGAAATCAACATCAGCAAAGTGGAAACCTTACTTTTGTGTGTGGGAGAAACCAAACAAGTAAACTCTAAATCCTATTGGAACATTTTGGAGAACCTTTTTCTATGACCAGTCTGTAAAAAGGGTAAATTTAGGTGCAATGGCACATTGATAAAAGCTGATGATAACTAATTTATGGTGCACTGCTCCATCAAAAGTATCTCAAAATCTGCAGAAATATGTGTACACAAGGAAACAAACCAGAAATATGTCATACTGCACATAAGAATGTTTAAAAGCTATTGCAAATAAAAATAAAATTAAAAAAAACATGGAAAACACTTTGTTTGTATTTGACTTCATTATATTTTTATATTCAAAAGTCTTGCAATGTCATGAAAACCAAACAAAATGTGTGCTTTTTCTTTAACAATGTCTAAAAATCAGACGATTATCCAAGTACACTGGTAATAAAAAGAAAAACAAATATCAAGAAAAGGAAAAAGAATGTGAAGGCTTTTGACCGTCCCTGAATTCCTTTAAGGTGGACTGTGTTGATGGGAACCTGTGTTGCATTTGAGCAGCAGCATGAAAGGTTTGGACAACCGAAATGAAGAAACTTTTTGTCTGGATTTTTATAAATATTTTTCCGACTTTAGAAAGAAAGTGTCACCCACGGAAAACTGTTTTTGACATGAAAATAATTGGCAAGCACGAGGAGCTTAAATCCTGTAACAAACAGGGAAAAGACATCTTTCAAATCCTTGCATTGCAATTAAAGACGGCACCAGACATTACTTTGCCAAAAATGTTGGAATGCTTGCTGAAGTGTTTTGATCCATGGAAGTATTTTGCTTTTCTAATTTGAATTTAGAGTTGAAATAGAATGTTTAAAACTGAAGTCTTTCCACTTTTCCACTGAAGATTCTGTGCATAGAAACTTTATTTGTCAATATTTATAAGTCTACTGATGGAAAAATTGACGCATTTTATTCAATGGGAAACTTTTTACAGTGTTTTTCATAGCTTTAAAGTATTGAATTAGTAAATTCTTAATGCAAATAAAAATGAATGACAGAGTGCTTTTTTTTTAAAGATAAAAATAAAACTGAACTTTAAAGGGAATTTTAACCAAAAGATTTTAGAAAGTCCTCAAAGAGTGATGTGTTTGAGAAAGGAAAATGAGAGCATATTTTTCTATCAGTTAATGTGATGACAGCTGAACCAGTGGGACATTGTTTTTCATTGACATTGGAGCAGAATAAGGGTTATTAGAATAAAGAATAAAGGTATTGATTAATATCATAATTTGTGGTTGCCGATACGATTCATGGCGGATGTTGGTTCATTTGAAACATTTTGCTTCACTGACCTACCATGGATCCAGGGCATCTGTAGCCAAAACCAGTGTGACTCAGAGATAAATACCTGGTACTGAACAGTGAAGGTGAAGTTTTCCAAATTCCTTGTATTTGCAAAAATAATCTAGTTTAAATTAAATATGTGTACAAAAAACAAGAAAACAAGAATTAATGACAAATCCATTCAGATTTTAGTTTCCTAAAAACTGTTGTTTTTCCACATCTAAATACCCCAAAGGTAACATTTTTAGAACATTTTAGCACACTGTGTGGTCACATGACTTTGCTAAATTTGACCAGAATGATGGACTGATCCTTTTTTGCTGTCATCACGTATGTTGGAACATGGTCGTTTTTACGTCATGGTAGAATAAACCTATCGGATCTCAATCCAAATGGTATTTTGAAAGATCAACAAAATTGATTTATTTCATTTTAAAACTATTTTATTATGGTATGGGTCAATTTGATTAACAACTTGCCTCAGACATATTGATCTGGTTGGATCGTATCAACATAAATCAATTACCGTAATCCATTAAATAGACTCATTGTTACACCCATAGAGCGGAAATGTTCTTATACACAATACAAACTAACAATTATCATGTTGTAAATCATTGATACAATCCTCTGCCTCTTACTTGCTGTGCCTTCACTGGAGTATCCCAGGTTCAGCGTCCCTCCTGTCGCCCCAGTGTTTCCCTCAGGTCCTGATTGGTCAAACCTCCAAGAACAGAGGGAGAACTTTTGGTGAAGAAACAAGATTGTCCGTGTTCATGCTGTTCAGCTTTGCTTTCCATCACATTGTTCTCATCTTAAGTCTTTTGACAAATAAAAATAAGCATCCACATTAGAATTAAACATGTTTAAAAATGACTGAATTTAAGCAGAAGAAAAGAATGCAGACAAAGACATTTGATGACTCAGCCGACACCACTTTGATCTTAATGTAGCTGTATACCATAATGGATTTTCAAATGAATGTATTTAATTATCCGAACTAATAATGATCGATGAAGACTAATTCATTCCCATGAACAAAGATTAATCCGGTGTCCTCATTATAAATGTTAATGCATTTAAAAAAGAGAATGCTGTGAGGCTGTGATTACAGGGAAACTCATCTCTCCATAGGAAAAGTCGTTTTTATGATATGAAGAGATTTAAGGGATTTCCGTGATTTAAAAAATGCAAAAGAAGTTTAATAAAAGAGCTTTTGATTCTTACCTAATCACTTCCTGCAAGTTTTCCTCTGAAAAGACGAGAAAGGAGTGAATAATTAAGAGCCATTTCTCCTCTAACCACAGGAACACACAGCAGAAAGTCTCCATGCTTATTTGTTAGAGGCTCTGCACTAATAGCTTCCAGTATGGATGCAATTCAGCCGTGAGGCTTTGCAGAACCAAGACATCGCCACAACAACACTGATGGTGTTTTCCACTGGGAAGGAACATAAACACTTTCTTTTAACAGAGTAACAAGTAATGCACACCATTAAATCTGCTATCACTGTGGCAAAAGTCTTATAGGGTTAATGTGCAGATTCTTTTGTTTTTTCCCCCACTAATTACAAGGCATCCATCATTCCCTGTAGGTTTACTGGGAGAGGGGCTCGGTGGCTGGAAGCCATCCTTGTGAAGTTCATCTAAACCCCTGAGGGATGTGGTTTTAAAGCTGAAAGCCTGGAGCAAGGACAGTGCTGCGGGAGGTATCAGACTTTGTAGGTAATGAAAGGTCACTCATGCTTTCCCAAGGAATCCCCGAGTCCCGAACCAAAGCTGGGATTTGCTGTGGTCTAAACTCCTTCAAACGAGAAAAAAAAGAGTGTTCTCATGGAGAACATGTATCAAGAAATTAAGATGTAAGCTAGGGGGATGAACAGATGGATAATGGGAAGGGGGGAAAGCTTACTCCACGCCAACTAGTCCCACCAGCAACTCAGAGGTGAATTTTTAAAGAAGTACCGGTAATGCTGCTCTGCAGAAACTGTGTCCAAAAAAACAACACAGATTTTTTTTTTATTTCATATGCAAACGGTATAATCATAATTAAAAGACCACTGGGAACACTTTGAAAATAGATCAAAAGACGATTGGAGTTAACTTTAATATAAGCTAAAAACCATCTACACTCGTGTTTGACTACAAATGGAAAACTTCAAAGGTGTGTCTTTTAAAGAAAAACACTACGAAATCACATACACTTTTCCGTGCTTCTTCTCCTGTTCTATTGGATTTTCAGCTTTAAGATTAGATTGCATGTTTCATTTTCACATTTCTGTCCTCAGCACTCCTCTTTGCATCGCTGCACACTCCTCCCCTACTCTTTCTAAAGCAGTTATTGGACAATTTAAGCTCTCTCCTGATAGGTAATGTTCTGCTTTTGTCAGAAAAAAGAATACTGTTTGCCCTTGGTGAAGCGCCCCACAGGGCAGTCACAGCATAAATCTCTTCATTATACTGTAATCACAGTTTCCAGGGTAGAAAATTGTGAACAGGAGCACAGTTTGCTGCCGAACAATGAAGGAAGAAGAAGAACAGCGCCTACTTGCTTGTGTCCTTCGTCTGTAGCAGAGGACAGTAGAAATGCAGACCAGCAGAAGCAGCAGCAGAGCAGCCAGACAGGCGGATAATATCACCAGGTCTGTGCAGTCCGCTGCTTCTCCCAACACCTCAGCAACTGAAGGAAAAAAGAGCAAATTTTGGTGCAGAACTGTTAAAGAAGAGTTGATGGGTTGAATATAAATAAATTGTCCAGTTTGTACTCAAGAGTTTACAACCTTGCAAGTTCACACAATCTGTCCTTTTGCTTCCACTTACACATCTACGGCTTAAAAATTCAATTTCAATTCAATTTTATTTATATAGCCCAATATTAAAACAATAGTTGTCTCAACAATTATACAGGTAATTGTAAAAGAAAATGAAATCAGTCATAAAATTCAATAGGTAATTGCTAAACTAAACTAAAACTAGGCATCCCTGCCTTTTCCTTTTGTATAAGGAAAAACCTCTTTAAAATAATGGATTCCGGTGAAAGAATACAACAAAACCATGTCAAGATGAACTTGATCAACATCTTTCACTGAAAACTTGCTTGCATTTGTTCTAGCTCACACAAACATGCTGTACTGTGTGCGTTTCCTCACCCACTGTCAGATTGACGCTGCTTTTCAGCGGTGCAGGAAGAGCCGAGACGGAGGCCAGGCAGTCTACACGAGTGCTCTTCACAGCCTTGACAGTGAGGTTGGTGGTCACAGTGAAAAGGTTACCCACCATCTCTACAGAGCTCCAACTGGATTCACTGTGTTGCTTTTGCTTCACCTTCACACAAGAAAAGAAAAAAAATATCGTTTACAGTTTATTCTGACACCAACCTGTCCTTGAGTTTTTTTTAATTGGAGGTAAACTGCAGAGAAAAGCAAAAATCCTTTTTACATGTCAGTTTCAGATGAGGTTCAGCTTTAGAGATGAGCTGAAGTCTAATGGTGGTGGTGACCCAACCACAGTTTTAGAAACATCTGTTCAGATATTAAAGTGAATTCTATTTAGAAGAACTGTCAGATTCAGAATTATAAACAACATGCTAAATTCATTATTATCCATTTTTTAACTTTAAATTATATATACATAATTATTGCCTATCTATTGTTTATTTGATCATTTATTGACTTTTTGAAATCAGCAATTTTTCAAATTAATTTAAAGCTTAAACCTTTGTAATAATGAGCACTGACGTGACTTTCCGTTTTCAAATTTTAATATACTGCATAAAAGTTAATTTTATGATTAGTCCTCCATCATACTATTATTTTTATATTTAATTATATGAGTGGTGGGATTCTGCACTCACTAGCAAGGCAACATAAACGTTTTCTCATTTAATTAGTTGGACATTAAAAAAGTCTAATAAAATGATCCTGATGTGTGTATGAGTCTATATACTGTATATACAAGTGTGCGTGTGTGCATGTGTGGAGATGTACTGCATATCAGTTATTTTAAGTATTTATCCTTTTCTAACTTACATATTTTTGTTACCTCCCTTCAGTCAAAAGACTTTTATTCTCTTAATAATTTTTTTATCTGCAATATATATTTGACTTAATCACTGGATGCACATAGGAAACATGTTTATTTTTTGCACATATGATTTTGCATATAACAAAATGTTTAGTATTTTGTTACTTTTTTATTATATTAATATTATTAATTTTTTTGCAACGATATGGTGACTGCTTTTGATTTAATTGTACATGTGGACAGTGACAATAAAGCATATCTTACTGTATCTTATCTTATAAGGTAACTCTGAGATGAAAAGTTGAAAGGACGTCCTTGAAATCTATCTTTGTCTCTTAATTGTCTTTCATCATCCTAATGAATACAAAAATCATGTGGGAAATATGAGGCCTTTGACCTAATTATTATTATTATTATTATTATTATTAATAAGTCATTTGTACTAGAATCCCCAAAACAAGGACAATTAAAAAACAGTCATAAGGTTTCAATCCTTTTTTTTAATCTCCCATGTTGCAATTTGGCTGATTGGATAAGCTGCACTAAAGCAATGACAGCCTGACATCAAAATGTAGATATATAATTAAAACATTCCAATCTCTAAAAAAACAAGTCTTATCTGAACCTTTTTTTTTGTCAGAGTCTGCATTAAAAAAAAAGAGATGAAACGATGAAGGAATATCAAGCCACATATATAGAAATAGAAAACTATATTTTAGTATAGCCACTACATTTTTTTATGAACCATGTTGTTTTTTTGTGAAATGTTTTCTTAATCGATTTTAGCAATCAGATCATAATCAGACAGAAGGGTTTGAAATAAGGGGATTATTGTGAATTAAAAATGCAAGATAAATCCTTAATCATGTCAGCTTTTTCAATTTTCTCTAAAAGCATTGTGGACGCCATGGCGTGCTGCTTCCTGCAGGGCTGCAGAATCTCTCGGTATTATGTGGTTGACTATAGCTGCAAACACAATTAAAAAAGGAGTTGGTTATCTTGTAGACTTAATGTATAATTAGCAGGATGGAGACAAAGCTTTTGTAACTACACAGCATGTCAATAACACTCTGAGGAAGCAGATGAAGATGCTTTCGTCCAAATAATTGATCAGGACCTCCGAGGCTTACCAGCAGGAAGCAAATCCCCTGAAACACTCCACCTACGTGAAATAATTCAGGGGTCTTCAACAGTTTTGTACCAGAAGAAAAAAATATCCACACATACCAAAATAAGAAATGTTATATTTCAAAAGTAAAAATTATTTTCCATCCATCCATTTATTTTCAGAACCCATTTTGGGGTCATGGGGCTTGTGGAGCCAACCCAGCTACTGTGGGGCGAAGGCAGGTGCACTTGGAACAGGTCAGAGTCACACACTCACTTGTTCTCACATGCACACTCACATGCACACTTACAGGCAATTTAGAATCAACAATTAGCCAATGAAATATGCTTCTGGTCAGTGGAAGGAGGCCGGAGTACCCAGAGAAATCCCACACATGCATGAGGAAAACAGGCACACTTAACACATTAGCCTTCAGCTGGGATTTGAACCAGGACCTTTTTTCTATGAGGCGAGTGTGCTAACCATTACACCATAAAATAACTGTTTGTTTGGGAAAAGGTACCTTTATTGTAATAATTTGTAAAAAGTAAATTCCTTTGTAACATCAAAGAAAAAGTGGAAATCTTCAACGTGACACATTATTACCTTTTTACCGTCCACTCGCCATTGCACAAAGGGTTGAGGGAACCATCCTGCTGCACGACACTGAAACCAGACTAGTGAGTCTATATAGGCCAACCGGCTTTCTCCTTGGATTATCACATTGCCCTTTTCTGAAATGAGAAAATGTAGTGTTTATATAAAAGTGCACTTCATATTTATGCTGTAACCCTTGTGCTATCCTAGGTACTTTAACATTGGACATCTAGACCCACTAGACAGTGCTCTGAACCTTTTTATCTTCAATGATTTGTCACCTTCACTGGTGTCCATGGATTACATGAAATCTTTCCACCTTTATCCACCTTTGTCATAGTAGGGAGAACACGTCAATGTAAGGGTGGGGTCATCTAAGATAGCACAAGGAAGGTTTAAGCCTTAGTCACAATGAGTGAGTGGATACAGACACAGGAAAAATGAGCAAAATTGTCTGCAAATATCAAGGTTGTATCATGGTTGTAAACTCCACGGTGAACCAGAAGAGCGAAATTGCTAATGCGCATTTTTTTCCTATGGGTACGCTGTGAGCAGAGGGTCGTGGGAAACACTAAGGCTAAATAAGGGTGAAGTGACGCTGGATGAAGACTTTTCATTTTTAATCACCCCAAATCCTGTGTACTGCACAAGGTGCCTGTTAGTTCTCTTGCTGTGCGCTCCTTGCGTGCGCCTAGTGTGCAGCCCGACAGAAATTGGAAAATCAGGGTTTAGAATACACTTGACACACACATGGCAATGGTATGTTCCATTTTCATAAAATCCATTGAGGTGGCCACAACACACCTTCGCCTTCTTCAAGATGTGATTGCTCCTCTCTGTGACCCTCCACACACCCGGACAGCCCAAAAACTTACAGCATCTGCATGGGTCAAACCCTCATACGGCTGCATGTGACCCGGGCTTTACATGCATTGGTTTATGGATGTTACAAAGCTCAGCAGGATGCTCTTTGGGGGTTGGTTTGTACGTATCACAATCCACAAATAAGCACCTTTATTGGACTTTATTATTTTTGAAAACTGACTTCATGCATCTCAGAGAGAAGGGTCCCATCTATGAGAGAGAGCCTCAATTGAAGAATCAATCTTTTTTACTTCCTGTATTCATCCCTGTACCTTTATAGAGACAGAAATGCAGTAGTTTTTCTCGTTTGAAGTCCGGCAGAATGAAGGGAGCAGGATGTAACTGACAATCGCTATAGACAGAAAAGAATTGCACAGGGTTTGGTGCTTTGTCAAAGTGAAGGACGTGTCTGTGTGGATTTATAGTTCAGTCCTTTCAAGTTTTCCATGGATTATTGCTTCTTTTCTCTGCGGGGAGGTTTATTAGATGCCTGTTTTACCATCATGAACACCACACTTTCCCACTTTTACAGTTACTACTTTTGAGAGTCATGCAGTTCCTAAAAAATGTCAACATTGGCAAATTAAGGTTGGCAGAAAAACAACCGTTTTATTTTGGACTGAATGATGAGGCATTCTGGGTAATTATACCAGAATAATGCATCTAAAAAATTACCTTTGAGTTTTTACCCAATTCTCCAACAAACTAGGTTCTTCCCAGAAAAGTGTGGAATGCTACGGACACACCTGGCATGTGACACGCGTTCAAGAACCCACATTTAGCCAAAGGTGTTCACACTAGACAAGCAGGGAGGGGCCTCTTATTCTTTCAATTTTTACTGTTTACTAGCGCATGTCCTCCCGCTACAGTGGGAGGATGACTTGAGTGAAATGTAGAAGCGGTGTAAATCTCATGAATGTTTCTCCAGGCATTTTCTTTCTCCTTCATGATCCATTTTCAAATATTCGGCCCTTTCGTGAATTCAAAGGGACGCTTGTATAGCGCTTTAAATGGCACACAAAGACGCTTTACAACACATGAGCGGAAACAGTTAATAAGAACAGAGCTAATACAATGAAAATAATAATACAAACATAGAAGACAGATTAAAGAATAAAAGCTATTTTAAAAAAATGAGTTTTAAGTGATTTTTTAAAAATTGGGAGGTCAGCGTCTACACAGACTTTTCATTGAGGGTGGCTGCTTGACTGCTCATTTTGGAGAATGTTGCTTTAGGAAAACAAAAAATTCACAATAAAGGTTTTCCCCCTTGGACATTAACACATTTTTGCTGTAGTGATCGATATTTAGACCTAAGGTTATGGGATTTTGGTAATAATAAAAAAAGTATAAATAAAAATTGAGAAATTGTATTTAAACATACATTTTCTACATTTTCTAGTTATGCTGAATTTTTTAAAACTGAAATCATACATTTGTCTTAATAGGCTTTAATGCCTATATGCTATAATTTCAGGTATATTAACACCTAATGATCCAAAATAATCTAAAAGTGGATCCTAAATTTTAAAAAAAAGGTGACACTTGCTAATCATGGATAAATCTATTTACATGTAAAGTTCAACCTGTATTTCTATTGAACTTTAGGAAGCTGTTTTGCTGGTCTTTTAAGGGCACTTTTTGCTGTATTTATCCTATATGAAACGAGAGAATTGACAGGAAATTCTTTTATTTTTTTCAAAACACATGACTCTTCCAGACATGACTTCTTAGAGATGAAATTGTCCATTTAATTTGAGAAATAAATAGTGCAGAACAAGCTCTCTGAATGCACTCATGTGGGTTTGACTGTTTGCCAGTGATGGCCAACGCAGTGCTTATAGCAAGTTCTTTGATTTATTTCAGCTTCTGCCTTTACTTCAGATCCATTTTAGTCAGCGACCGATGCAGCTGTATTGACGTGCTTAAGGGATAAATTTGTGTTGATGTTCTGCATTTGTGAGCAGAGATGGAGCAGCCGGCGAGTGGTCACATCAACACCATCTTCATATGGGACAATTAAAGCAGGGAGTGGGTGATGGCGTGCAGAGTCAAGCTTCCTCGCTGTAAATTTGTGGCTCCATTCTAACAGTATATTTGAGGCTGCAGCGCACAAATCACAGGCAGAGTTGCTGACTGTTAACAGGGCGTGCCAGGATGCGCAATTAATCCAAAGGCTGTGTCAAGCCACAGAGATCCTCTGCATCCACACTGGAGGGCCTACTCCAACATACACTACTGATAATTGGCTGCAGAGATTTGTGGGTAGAGCGGGGATATAAGTTTGGTTTGTGATGTTTGGTTTTTAGCAGAGCTCTAAATTTACGCCCAATCGCTGTAGAAGAAATCAAAAGAAGGCATGTTATAATACTCACTGTTCACTGCTACGTTTGTTCAGTTTTTAGTCAATTAAAAAGGTTTAACTATGATAAAAAAAACGGATGTACACTTCTGATAATAAAGCTTCATTTTTATGTTGAAGTTTAAAAGAAATGTAATTATGTTAGTAATTTTTTTAATAGTTAAAGACCCACTCTGATCATGTTTTTTATCTATTTTAAAAGTGTTCCCCAATGGTCTTTTAATTACGCTGCTTTTAGCCAAATATACTCTTTTTCCAACTGCATTTTTTTCGTCTGCTCCTGATTCACAACGATTTGAGTAAATAAATACTCAGAAATGCAATTTTGAGCTTAATTTTCCTTATATATGTCTTCAATGGGATGTGCAGTGGCGCTGCCGTTAACGCTCTTGCCTCACAGCAAGAAGGACCCCCTGTTCCCCCTGGTCCCTGGGGGACCTGAAACAGAGGAGTGGAGTTTTCTCCAGTACTCCAGCTTCCTCCCAACGTCCAAAACCATGCTTCCTGGGTTAAATAGTTACTTTCAATTGTCCCTAGGTATGAATGTGAGTGTGCATGGGTGTGTGATTTCTGGCCCTGTGACAGACTGGTGACCTGTCCAGGGTGTCCCCTGCCTTCGCCCGCGATTGGCCGGAATAAGCTCCAGCAGACCTTTGACCCCGAAAGGGGAAAAAACGGATTTAGAAGATTAAGGAATTTCCTCTATCATCAGAAAAAGGCCATAATAATACGTTAAAAACACAAAAACACAATTATCATCAAAGTGGGTACATAAGTCATTAGATGAGCTAAATAGGGCTTTTATTGAGAAAGTCCCTGTAGCTATGCTAAACACTATTTACACCACAGTGTCTGTCTTATAGCTTCAGTTTGTATGGATGCACATTCTTTAAATTTTAATTTTGCCCCTCTCTTAATGTAGTCTTTCTCAAATACTGAAAAATTTTACTGCAAAAGTCATCACTCTCCCTTTTGAATGTTTTCTGCTCATTTTGATCCTTAATGTCAACATTTCAAGAATCATTTTTCTATTCCTTTACGCCTTTATTTTTAATTACATGAAATAATGTTCTTTATTGCTATCAAAGTGATACTACATCAAGTGGAGTCCTGAATTAAATGATGCATTCCAAATTAGTGACATTTAGTATGAAGGGGTTGAAATTTGAGTTTATTCCAATAAAAATGAACAAATAGTAACCAATAACTTGAAATTTTAGCCCTTTGGGTGAAAATTTTGGTACGTTTTTAAAAAAAATTTACTTATTTAAAGTAAAATTGCTGATGTGCTGAATCTTTTTGTGCTTCGGGTTTCTCAAAGCTCACTGTTTTCCAACCTCTGAGGTTTTCTGCTAAATGTGTGAGAGTTATCCTGCAGGTAAAAAAAAAATGAAATTCAAATTTGGGATGTGACTAGTGGTTTTCAAGTCCTGAAGTGCAGAGGAGAGGAGATTGGTTGCAGCTGCAGCCCGTAAATCCTGCTATGCTGCCTGCTCTGACTGGCATGGAGTCCAGCCATTTTCAACTAGTATTTATATCTAGGGACCAATTAATTCCCATCCTCAACCTACCCTGCTATTAACCGTTGTCAGGGAGACCATCAAACATACCGGCTCAGCTTCCCTCCACCAGCTAGGCCCTAATGATTTCCCCACCCATGATGTACAGTGTGATTAATCACTCGAGCACCACTTCAGCAGCTTTCATCGAAAGCTTTCACTCTGAAGTCTCCCACTTTAAGGGGCAATAAAACAAAGAGAATAAGAAGTGGGATGCTTGAAGGAGATGTACCATTTTGCAGGCAGTGTGTGGGTGGGAAAAATCCAAAGCTTTTTCTAAGTAAGTCGCCTGATTTTACTTTTTTCCTGTCTTCAAAACGTGCTGCTTTTTGCTTCATCAAGGTTAAACTCATTGTGTTGCATGCGCTCCCGTATACGGCAACATTTCCTTGAAACTTCTGTTGCCATCTGCTTGTTTCCAATGGCTGGTTAACATGTGTGCACAAAACCTTTTCATCAGGCAAAGATGTGAGTCCTTGAACGCAGCAACAAAACCCTCTGAAAATCTCAACTACAGAAATGAATGTTGCTAATCCAAGCGTGTTTATAATTTTTATGCATGTTTTTTTTATGATAGAAGGACATAAGGACAGTTTGAAAAGATTTCCCCCTCTAGTCCACCATGGTTGATGTTTATGCTCTGGTTCCCGCCTACTTCAACACAAAATTATGAAGTTTCAATGAAGTACGGGTTGGATACATGAGGCCTGGCCGGTCAGACGGCGATTGCATTTGAAAAGATCGGATACGTATTGAATTCAGGACCACATACCGAAGTGGCCTGGGTCGCATTTGAAAAGATTGGATCTGTGTCGGAATTGGATCGTTTCAGCCTGCGGTGTGAACATAGGCTAAGGGCAGGAATACCCATTTTAGCTTAGTCTGTTCAGTTTAGCTATTACCTATTGAATTCTATGACTATATGTTCTTTATGGTTTTTTTCATAATTCAGTTACCGGTATGAAGCCCAGTTAGATGTTCTAATACATATAAATAAAAGTGGATTGAATTTTCATTCATTCTTGAAAAGTTAAAATACAAGAAATATTTCCACTTTAGTTCATGATAGGCTAATAAGTCAAATGAAAATTTAAATATTGTTATTTTTTACTTTCTTTTTGGAATTGTTCTTAATATTTGAGCAAAACGTCAGTGGTTCAATAGAACTCCATTATTGCCTGTTTTTCTCTAACTGACTGTAAAAATGGTGGATTTAATATCATTAAAAAGTGTTAAAGTTTGACTTTCAACCAAATCAGGAAGAAAAAAATAGTGGATGATTAATTACCGTTAATTAATCTCTGATTCATATTTTGGGTGTTTTTATGTTGGGTGTGGTGGTTTTTGGATGACAGATAAAAAAGAACAACATTTAAAAAAAATGTTTCTTGTGTCCTCTTTAGTAAAACCTAATAAAAATGATAGAAAAGACCGAAAATCATCATTTGTTTCTTCTTGGAAGTGGAGGATTAACAAATTAGTGCATTTATTAATTTAATGTCTTTCAAGGAAAAATAATGTATATAGTATAAAATACATTTATTTAACATTTAAATATGATTTCAGTTTTCAAATTCTTATCAAAGCATTTGGATTCTTGACATAGACATTGTCTAAAAGGGGACCAGTGAGTTAATTTTTTGACATTTTACTCTATATATAAGGATTTTTTTATTTAAATAACTAATACAATTGCTGCAGAAGGCGCCATATTATTGTTTGCCTGGGGCCCCGAAACTGTGAAATCCGCCAACTGATACCAGCTTTCTCACACAGGTGCACACACCTTGTACAAACAGGAATGTTGTTTGAATTTCGACGTGCTGGACATCACAGGTCACCTGACCCTGGTTCTCCCTCTCCGTGCTCTTCAGGACTAACACCCAGCTGTCCTCCTTTGACTTCTGCGCTGTCACATTTGGGTTGAGGGAAGGCAGAACACCTGAGTTCTTGGAGATGGTGGCCACCGATCCGCCGTTCATTATCCAGGTCATAACAGTCCACTGTGTGTTTTGGACCGTGCATGTGAAACGGGCCTCGTCCCCTCGCACCACCGTCAGGTTTGTGGGCGAAAGCGTCACACGAGCTTGAGCTGGTGAACAAGAGCACAAGCTGGTTTAGGATGCTCTTAAAATTATCTTAACTTTTTCTTTTTTATTTAATCTCAAAAAATGTCTCATGTTGAGCTCTGCCCTCACTAAATCCAACTAAATAATTGTTGATTAGAAACAAGTATAAGTGTTTGGTCATTTGAGATGCAACAATATGCTTTCAATTCGGTTTAAACCTTGGTTTTGTGTCAGTTACATACATGACATGTTTATCACGAAACAATAACAACAGCAACAACAAAAATTCAGAGAAATCCCCTTTTTTAGTTTTCTAATTAGCAAGTAACAATGAAGTTAGACCTTTTAGTTGGCTCATACTAAGACTGGTGTAATGTACTAAAACAATAAACAATAATCATTTTTAACTTTAGCACACCACCTGTTTTAAACTGAGAATTGTTTGTTTTATTATGGAATAGTCTTTAGTATTAGTATACTAAGATACTTTAGATAAATACTATTAGATAGTATTTATCTTTCTCATTATGAGCTTTCAATGAACTTCTAAAACTGTGGGGCTTCATGGGATATTTGACTGTTCCCATGGTGATGCAGAGAGCATAGAAGCTCCTGGTTAAAAAGTAAAAGTCTAAAAGGAGGTTGGGTTAAGGTTAAGCCATTAATGTTGTCAGGAATATTCTGCACAAAACACATCTGAATTAATCATTTTCTATGATAGGCAATGTTGATTAGAGCCAGACCAATCACCTTCCCGCCACGAGGTTGGTGGTTTGATTCCTGGCGATTTACATGTATGTCAATGGGCTGAATGCTGCCAATATTGGGTCATGTTAGCAGACATAGCCGCTCCATCATCAGTGTGTATGTGTCTGCAAGTTTGTATTAATGGCAAAATAGAAAGCAGAGCAAAACCAGTAAAAAAAAATTAAAAAACTCTTTTACTACAGGCACGTTCTAATTGTTAATTATTATTTCTTTTCACAGATTTCCTGAGATGTTTTCTAGTTTTCTTGTTTCAGATATTTTTGGTTTTCTGTAAGAGAAGAAAAAATAGCAGCAGTGTACAGATGGGAGGGTCTCAATGCATCACAGTTCAGGCGCTAGCTGCAGCTTGAACACTCTCAAAGAGCAAACGATCTGAACAAATGGAGATGAAATAAGTGGATAAAGTAAAAAAAAAAAAAACTTTCTTCCGAGGAAAACATAATTGACCCAGTGTTCTTTGAACGATAGTGCATTTTCCCCAGCCAAGCAGGCTCTATTCGCGGGGGCCCATAAATGCTGAGTTTAAATACTGGCATACATTTGCAGCCCTCTGTGGTTGACAAATGAGAGCGAAAGGAAATGTAATCAATAGCCAGACTTGAAACGTCTGCTAGCAGGTTCATGGCGCAGTACTCAGGGTGATGTAGCTCTAACTTGTTTGTGGTGAGCTGAACGCATTACCTTCTCCAGCCAGCTTGCAGAGTTGTAAATTATGCATCCGTTTAGGAAATTAGGTCTGAGAAATATCTAGGCCAGCACATGCAGCGATTCTGTTCCATAGCTTTCAGAAAACTAATGAGCACAACCAGTGTCTCCTCCTATGAAATGGTCACTTTAAAGCCTAAGAACTGGATACATCCATCCGGGAGAAGCTTCTTCAAAGCTTACTTGGAGATCAAAAGTGTCCTGGCTGATGGACAACGTTATCATACATGATTACAACTAGAGACGTGTTTGTTCTGATCAGAATTATACCTTCAGTCGTGCAGAAAAGTAGGACGACCAGAGGAAGGATGTCCATGTTTAACACATCTGTTCAGTCAATCCATTCTTCAACGCTGAAGGGTCCTGAAAAATAGTTTAAAGTGCAGTTTAAGGTTTTCTTAAACTGTTGCTTTATGACATGTTAGAAAACTTACAGATGTCACCTTAGAGGTTTTTTATCAGGTCTGAAAAACACTAGCTCTAGATTATTTATATACAAGACATTCCTGCTAAACTTAAAATCTTTTCTTTACTTCTTTATTTCGTTGTTATTCACTACAGGGTGACTATCAGCTGTCAGGAACGTTGTGAACATTGTCTCAACCTCCAGTGCTGGGAACGTATCTCCTTTTTGCTCATATTTAAATTACACCTCATCCCAGCTCACAGTCAGCTCTAATCTTTGTGGTACTAAAGTGTTGTTGTTTTTTGCAGAAATCTGGCAACATGAGCTCACACTGCAGACACACTGTGCTCCAGGCGGGTTCATTACAAATCTTTCATCTATAGAAATCCTAGCTCTTCCACTTCCAAAACACATTTCAGTAAAGTCATAAACCCAGCCTTTTGTTTCATTAATACACCAAAGGATTAATTGTCAGCTGCCTCATACTAATAATTTGAGACCAAAATGTGCAGAATAACTGGAATGATAATCTCATAATGCATCTTAAAGATGAACAGTGCATGTTTGTGGTGTTTTTAACATGCTCTTGTAAAATTTTTCTGATGATGGAGGACATATATAAAGACAATTCAGCTCAAAATTGCATTTCTGAGAATTTCTTTGGTCAAATGGTTCAAGAGCAAAAGAAAAAATGTTATTTGAAAAAGCCTATAGTTGTGATGTAGAAGCTACAGTCGTCAGACCATAATCTCTCTGCTCCACTCCATTCTGATTCATCTATTTCTAGACAAATAGATCCATGAACGTCTTTGTTTTCCTCATTGTGGAATCTGGATCAAAAACTGTACGACTGGATAGCTCCAACATCGCCCACCATTTTTGTTACACCGATTTTGTCAGGTTGGCGGTTTCAGGGGCTGTAAGCAAGCAGGAAAGCATGTGAACAGAGAGCTCTCAGTTATGGGTGACAGGAAGGGAGTTTTGCATAACAACAGTACCGCTAACAACTCAGAGGGGAATTTCTAAAGAACTACTGCTGCTCTGCCGAAATATGTCCTCGAAAACGACAGTTTTCTTTCTTTAATTTTGAAAAAACAGCATCATAATTAAAAGACCACTGGGAACGCTTGGAACATAGATGAATAGATGATCGTAGTGGGGCTTTAAGCTGATCCTAATTTGACCCCATAAGCCTTGTCCTTAACCCTTGTGCTATCCTAGGCACTTTAACATTGGGAGTTGGGTCATCTAGACCAGTGGTCCCCAACCTTTTTGTCACCGCGGACCGGTACAACGCAAGGCACGCTTACCGCAGACCGGTGGGAGGGGGGGGGGGTTTGAGGTGCAACGCCAGGTGTGTATCACGTGATGTTTGGTGTCGCCGCTTTGAGGTGCGTTAAGTGTGACGGATGTAACAGAGAGAATCCGGTCACTTTTCAAAATAAAACGTTTTTTTAGAAAAAAAACAATAAAATGGAAATTATTTTTTCTTTCTGTGCGTCCTGGTGCCAGAATTTCCCTCGGACCACCGGTCCGCGGCCCGGTGGTTGGGGACCACTGATCTAGACCCACTAGACAGTGCTCTGAACCTTTTTTCTTTAATGATTTGTGATCTTCACTGGTGTCCATGGATTACATGAAATCTTTCCACCTTTATCCACCTTTGTCATGGTAGGGAGAACACGTCAATGTAAGGGTGGGGTCATCTAAGATAGCACAAGGGTTAAGAGAAACCAGGGTCACCAGGTCAACAGACAGCCTAAAGCGTCAACACACCTCCAACTTAGATCAGAAACACAAAACTATACCCTCAGTCTGATGCCCTACATGAAGACTGACCTTTGACAACATTATTTGCTAAGAAACCAAGACAAAAGACACCTGCCCTTCAGAGTGGGTCTCAAAAGCAGACATTTGATCAACAAAATGGAATCACAAAAGTGGAGCACAGAAGTGTAAAATTTCTGTCAGACAGATCATTTCAAAATTTAAAAGATCCATCTGATTACAAAATGAACACTATCTGAATATTTCCTCCATATTCCTCTGTGATCTGTTCTCTTTGCCTTTAGCCAATATGAGCATGGCACACTCAGTGAGCGACGATGAATATGGCTGCAGAAGAAATGGGTCTCCATTTCTGAACACTTAGAGCGCAGATATACAAATCCTAAACGGATCTGTCCAAATAGATTGATATATTTTTAAAAAAATCAAATGAAGGTCAACATCTTTAGTTTTGGTGTCTTACTGGAATTTCTGTGATGGGCTATAACCATTTAAGGTCTTTAAAATCTAATTTCAGAGAAATCCCTTTTCATCGATGCATATTTCACGTCCTTAGAGATAAAAGGTCCAAACTGCTACATTTTATAGATTTACGCTGATGTTAAATATAAATCAGCCAACAGAATGCAAAATACCATAACATCAAAGATTCACCGTCCAGCAGTGAAGTCGATAATTCCAGCTCTGACTGCAACATTAAAGTGATGCACACATCAGAGAATCAATAAGTTCCTCCGTCCATTCGTTTTCTCCACCTGGGCCATTTTTTTGGAGGGCGGGAGACGATCCCATGAGCGGAAACTCATCTCAGGGCAGAGAAAAGTCAACTGTGCAGGCTCACGTTCCGGGTGTCATGTGGTCAGCTAAAAGCAGTGAATTTACCAAACAAAGAAAAGTTTAAACAATGTAATATTCACAAACAAGTTGAACAAATTATGTTTTAACGTTTAGCTGCAAGAAAAATAATGTCATCCACCCACTTGAGCATCACCTTGAACCAAAAAAGTCAAAGAAAAAATAAATAATTTTTTTATTACTGGACATAAATTCATCTACTGTGATCATCTCTATTTCCTTTTTTTGCCATTTCCTGATACCTTTTTTATGTTTATCTTACCACAACAATACAAGCTGTCATCCAACAGTTGTCCCACTTTAAAAAGGAAGATCCCATGAGTCAACTATGCCATGCAGCTGTTATGTATTTCACTTTGGGTTGAAAGCTGAACAAATGCATTTCAAACTAAGAAAACTGCTGGTTACATTCACAGTAAATCTTCAGAATCGTTGTGAACTCACCTCTGCCTGTTGTTTGAGTGAATTTGAAGCAAACGTCAGGAACCATGGATGCATTTCCACCGTGCAGCTTCCTCATGCAAGATATTCAGCCATCAAATCCAAAAATCTCCTGTTAATTATTACCAAACTCTGTGGGAACTTTGTCCCAGGCTGGCCTCACACTAATGTAGTGACTAAAACAGCAAACATTGTCTCCCATAGGACTGCAGGGGACATTCCCAAAGAGCTAGCTGCCTTCTTTCTATAAACAGTTTTGGTAAGTTGATATTGGGGTGGTTGTAAACAGGATTTATCAAAACAATCCTATATATTTTAATATCTATGAATGTGTTTCGCAAAATGTCTTAAAGAACTAACTTTGGTTTGTTTTGAATGGAAAAAAAATAAAATGTTCATTCATTCATTCATTCATTCATTCATTCATCTTCTTCCATTTTGTCCCTTTCAGGGGTCATGGGGCTGCTGGAGCCTATCCCGGCAGCCTACGGGCGAAGGCAGGGGACACCCTGGACAGGTCGCCAGTCTGCTGAGGGGCCACATATCACACACTCATTCACACTCTATGGACAATTTAGAGTTGCTAATTGATCTATGAAGCATGTTTTTGGACGGTGGGAGGAAGCCGGAGAGAACCCACGGAGAGAACATGCAAACTCCACACAGAAAGGTCCCCTATTGATGTTCTGAAATGTAAAATATCAACATTATAATCGCTTTCCAAAAAACAAATTAAATCTTGAAAGGTGCAGTCTCACGCCCGTTTTAGGCTGGTGTTAAAAAATAGTGCTAACAAAGAACGCTTTCAGAAAGGTAAAGATTTGACATTTATTTTTGTCAGTTTACAAAATGCACAGTGACCGAACAAAAAGAAAAATTGAAATCAATCAAGATTTGGGGTTTTGGCCTTAAACCAGCATTACTTGTTATGTTCCCTTCACTCTGGGCATGTGACTCGCGTTTGGCATACAGTGTTCGCAATGGACTGTCGCTACCTGATACTGCTGCATGTCCACCACCTACAGTTGGTAGAGGCTTAGTGAAAAATGTCAAAGTGGTGCAAATCTTCTGACTCTTGCTCAGGCTTTTTCTTTCACGGCTCTATCTCTACATATGAAAGACTTGGTGTCATGGAATTTTGTCCGGGCACAAGCAGCAAATATTAATTTCTCCTTCATGACACATTTTTAACTGAGTGTGCCATGCTTGTGTCACAACACAACACATTAACTCACAACACAACACATTAACTCACAACACAACACATTAACTCGCAACACAACACATTAACTCACAACACATTAACTCACAACACAACACATTAACTCGCAACACAACACATTAGCTCACAACACAACACATTAACTCACAACACAACACATGAACTCACAACACAATAACTCACAACACAACACATTACTTCACAACACCACACATTAACTCACAACACAATAACTCACAACACAACACATTAACTCGCAACACAACACATTAACTCACAACACAACACATTAACTCACAACAGAAGTAAAGCAGCAATGGAAGTGCTTTTATTCTGAAATTTCCACTGGGCTGAGCGGCTAACTACCTAACAGAAAGTAACGTCACAGTGAGCTGTGGAGGGAGCATGATTTTTCTACAGGAGAAGCTAGCAGCAGTGTTGCCAGATTGGGCGGTTTTGGTTCTAAATTTGAGGGTAAAAATGGCTTTGGCCGGGTTTGCATCATTTGGGCGGTTTTAGGGTTGATTCAGCGTTTTTCCCCCCTTCATGAATATATATTAGGGGACTACGTTAGGCTGTGTGGCTGTGAACTTCTATGTACTGAAGCTCAGTAAACGCACCAAGCAGAGACGCTTAACGGGCTCTGTCATCTAACCTGTTGTTGGGGGGGTGCAGCGCATCGCCTCTTAGAAATTGTGTTCTTTAAAGCCTGACACTGTGGCTGCCTGTAGGAGGAGATACCAGCTAAAGTTATGGTCCGATTGCTACATGGATCGGTGTCTGTGTTTATCAATCCTTTTATTATTAGTCTGAACTATCTTTTATTTTGAAAAATCATCGGATCGGGTGCTAAATTAGTCGAGTAGGGGGAAAAACTCAAAGAAAGCTGTGTATTCTTCTTTCTCCTGATCTAATAAAAGGAAGACAGTATTGAATATTTCTTCAGCAGACCGGCCTTCTTTCATTCATTTTCTTAACCCGCTCTATCCCCGCTAGATGCAGCTCTTTCTTCAGTGTGCAAGGCTGGAGCGCCCCGACTATCGTGTCAACCTATGATGACCGTATTTTGCGCTCTCTGTGTAGGATACACTAGAGGAGCCCGGGGGAAATAACTCTCAACTGCAGAGGATGTGAACAGGTGTACAGGTAGAGAGGAAAAGCAGGTAGAGAGGCGGGGGAGGGGCTTTGGCTACAAACTCTGTCAGAGAGATTGAAACACGGCGTCAGATTTAGATGTAGCTTTCACTGCAGGAGTTGAAGCAGAGACTTTCTCTGGGATGATCTCAAACATGGAAACATGATTACCAAGTAGAACTCTCCAAAATACTAAACCCCATCTCCACATTCTTGGTGTCTAGTGTTGCGACATACAGGAATAGTCAATTTTGAAACCAGCAACTAATTAAAAATATACTAATAAATTCTATTGATGATTAATACTGGAATACTTTTAAGGGGAATAAAGCACATCTTTGCTGGTCTGCTACAATTTACTCTGCTCTGATTCAATCATACCAGAATTCTGCCAGTCTGCATAGTGCAGACGCATACATGGAAACCCCGCTAGCATTGAGCTAGCATGCTAACACTGGAGAACAATGGTGATGGTTTGTCATACAACATCTAACTTTCTAACATCTTTTTTCACTAGCAGCTACTGGTGGAGCTCCTCATCTGACTGTGCTGGCGTCCTCTGGTTAAATAAAGTACAAGTTTGATCGTTTAATATAGTAAAAGATGTGAAAAACATGAAAAACCTACCGGCACATTCTAAACTGGTCTGATGGCGTAAGACTCGGTGTTATTCGGCAGCCAATGAGCTTCTGGATATCAGGGATGTCCCGCCTCCCCTCCCCTTGACTGACATGACACTGTTTTTACGTGTCGACAGGTTTTAGAATCAAAACCGCAAAAAATAAAAGCGCAACTCAAAAAGATAATTTCAAAATAAAACTGCAACTCAAAAACAGGATTTCAGAATGGCGAGAAAACAAATCGGCAGCTGAGAAATAGGATTGTGCTTTGGGGAAAGGCTTTTGGTTGCAAATTGTGGGTTTTGGTTCTCAATTTATGCATTTTGATTTGCAGATTTGGGGTTTTGATGCGTGGTTTTACTGTTTTGATGCGCAATACTTTAGGCTCTAATTTGACACCATAGAGTGGGCCCTGGGCTGCTCTGTGTTGGGCGGGCGCTGTGGTAATGACCCCCGTGGTCGGGCTGGGCCTTCGAATAAATGGATCCCCGTGATATTGTTTCATTCACAGCAGAACCAAGCCAGACCTTCTTTTAGCTGCAGTTCTTTGTTTGTTCAGGGTTCTACTGGGGGAACTTGGTGGGTGGAGGGAGTAGGAATCTGGTGAGGGTGGGGTGCTATCTGTGTGTGATTGTCCTGTATTTTCTGTTTTTAATCATTTTCATTTTTTTGTGATTATTTCATCTGTGTTTATGTTAAGCACTCTGTGTTTTTCACTGAAATGAAAGGCGCTATATAAATAAATAAAGTTTGAATTTGAGTTTGTGATTCACAGTCAGCTAAATTATCTTATCCTCTAAACACAGCTTTTTTCTGTGTTTGGCAAGATTAGAATACAAAAAGATGGTAAATCTGAACAATACAGTTTTTAAAGAAGGAAATTCTAATCAGAAAATATTACAATGAACAGATATATTTAGTGTTACATATTATTTAATAATGTTAATACAAAAAAACAGAGGGCACTAGGACACTTTTTAATATGAGGCCTAAAAAGGCAGGTGCTCTGGCCCCCCTAGGGTCCTATGTGTGCACGTGCCTGATGTAGATTGTTGGGAAAACCGCGTGAGAAGCAATGTTTATCACGTTAAAAGTCATTGTGATGAGCCTGCATTCATCCAACCACATTTCAATGAGTCGCTGTCTCATCATTGTTCCACGTTTTTCTGCTGCTCATGCTTGCTTACTTCCTAATCTGTTTGGATCCCATATTGCGCAGCTCCCGTGGATGTTTTGGTCCTGTTGTACTGAGCCTTTTCAGACTCAGGAAAGTCAGAGGGAATCAGAGCTAAGTCCAAGTGGAAACGAACCGAGACCACCTCAAAAGATGGGTCCGAGATCGGTTCCTGGTCCCGGACCAGGGTCCGCTTGGGTGTATTCAGACTGAAAATTTGTTCTGGATTATTTGGGGAAACAAACTATGGTTCACTTTAAGCAAACCAAACGTGTCCAGTATGACTACAACTTTGCATTCTTATATTGTACATTCACTGCACTTTGTTGAATGATGATAATAAACGATTAACACATATATTTTGTGAACATTCTTTGCTCAAAACACTTTTTTACTCCTGTCCAAAACCTCTGGGTAAACTGTTGGTAAATGGGAATGGGACTGCTTTGAAAACCCTCTGTGATTCATCACACTGCACGTCTGCATTTGTTTGTGTGCTGTGTAAACCCTGAGCTCTTCAGGTAAAACCATACCTCAGATAGAGTTAAGGATGCTGAACATCCTCCAAGGACAGACAGCTGAACATTTATGTAAATAGATGCTATTCTTTGTAAAAACCTTTAAATAGGTATATAAATGGACACATAAAGTGTGGTGTGAACACTACTGTCTGTGTAAATGTATTTTATACTATCTTCACTGACAGGCTGCACTTGGCTGATCAGCTCACACTGCCATTAAAAATTGATGATGCATCATAAAGTGAAAAATGATGCAATAATGCCTTTACAGCAGCCTAAAGCCATCATATAGCAAAAAATGATAGGTTTATTCAAAAGCTGGTGTGACGCAACTGTAAATATCCCACATTCTTCTTATAAACTTGAATATTTTATAGTCAGTCTTATAATAATTCATTTTTTGTTACAATCATAGTTGGGGTTTGAACTCCTTGGTAATTGGAAAATTTTTTTTTTAAAACATTCATTATTCTACTTTTGATAGACTTTGTCTGTTTTCTTCCTTTTCTTCTGACATGCTCTGTTTTTTCACTTTTAAGAGTTTACTTCTCAGTTGAGTCCCCCAATATATTTTTTTCCGGTCTCAGTGCTAACAATGGAGGAAATAAGTATTTGATCCTTTGCTGATTTTCTAAGCTTGCCCACACCTGCCTCCTAATGGTGGGTTCATTTACCGAATGAGAGTTGGAAAATCACATAGAAATATAAAAATAAATCCACTTTAAAGAATTGTTTTAACTGTATTTGCATTTTAATTGAGGGAAATAAGTATTTGAACCCTCTTGCCAGGAAACTCTATTTAGGCTTTTCAGGTGGGCAAACCTACAAAATCAGAAGGGGATCAATTATTTCATCTACTGTAAATACCACAGAATCTATTAAGAAAACACAATCAGTATGAGTTTAAAGTGTGGATGCCATGCTTTGAACAACTTTGTCAAATAAAAAAGCCCTTTAAACGCTGATTCTATTGATACCAATAGTTTGCGTCGAAAAAAATCCGAAGCATATGAAAAATAGACATCTTTCGAAGGAATCAGAGATTTGGATCTGCCGCTAGAGCGCAGGCTGGAAGTGAACCCGATATGACCTGTGACGTCACGAAAGGGAGTTGCCTTTCGCAGTTGCTTAGGACAGCATGTAAACAAAACAGGTAGTCTTCGTTTCTCTCGTGTTTAAATCTGTTAATCATCAACATGCCAAGTCGTTGTGTGGCAGCTGGATGTAGCAATACATCTAGTGAAAGTGTATCTGTGTATAAAATTCCCAAAACAAGAAACGCTGCTGAAAAGGGGAAAGTTCAAGAAGGTGGACGGCGAAGGATTTTTCCCTCCAGATCTGCAGGAGAGAAGTCTGCGTTTTCAAAGGGACAAAAACCGGGACACAAACGAAGAATTTTGAACGGAGAGTTGGGAGGAGGATCTTGGCTTCTGAGTCGAGGAAAGGCGGGTGAGCTGGAAGCGAGCGAGCCGTTTTCTGGGTCGGACAGGACGGCGCTGGAGTCGGTCGGGAGCGGAGGCTGCTAAGCTAGGCTAGTGTGCATCACGATGGATCACATTGAGGCGAAGTAGTCGTGTTTTCTGTTGTCCTTGGATCCAACTGGAGTATTTCAACGCACTCAATGTTTTGCAAGAGAAGCAACAGTTCTGCAACGGTGCCGGTACCGTGAGTAAACTGAACTGTGTGTGTGTTTGAGCGCGCTCGCGCACGAGAAAATGTTTCAAACTGGTTCAAACAGGTAAAACTGTTAATGTTCTGCAGTTGTTAATGGTATACAGTGACTTTGTTAACTAAAGAGTAGTAATATCTGGGAAACTTTTATTATTTTGTGACATTTATTTTGTAAATTGGGTTGAAAACCAGTGTTTACCTTTGTTTAGATTAGGCCAAAAGGGGACATTTTGAGTATATTTTAGGGGAAGTGGAGTAATTTAATTTTATACATTTTTTAGACTTACTGGAGTCTAGCCGAATCTTCATGCTGGCTATCGTCATCGGCATCACTAGACCTACTACTTTCTGCTATACTATATCCTCCTCACTTTTGCAAAAGGGTTCGAATCGATACGGTTGCAAAAGTGACTCATCATCATGATAATCTCCGCAACTTTCCTCTTCATCTTTCTGTTCATCTGATGATAAATCGCTAATAGAGACGGTAGCATCACTCTGTGCTTCGCTATCGGTGCTAGCCATGTTGTCTGCCTTGTCTTCCTTTCGTTACGTCACAAACAGGGGGGCGAGAATTCGGCGGAATGCGTGAAGCCGGCGGCCGTCCTCGTTGTTTATATCGCGTTTTTCGCTATTTATTCTTTTTCGAAAAATATTAAAAACAATCGCAACATGAAATAGAGACTATTTACTATATTTTGGCTTATTAAAATAGACCATGTCACCCACACTTTAAAATAAAAACCATTTGGAATCTGTTTTTATGTCTGCTTTATTTCAGTTACAGCCATGTTTCAGTCTTTGTTCAACAAAGTGCATTTTTTTAGACAGCAGCAGTGGACTTGTAGTAAGGTAGTTCTCAATATCACAGCAAGAGCTTCTCTCCTTTCTCCAGAGGCTGTTACAGTTGGCATTTCTACATTCAGCTGATAAAAGGAGTCCGCGAGGCACCACGGTGGTGTAAAACAGCAGAACTGTAACCAGAGCGAGTACTGTAGTCAGGAGCCACAGGCTAAGCTATTTCAGTGCATGACTTCTTTTTTTTTTGAAAAGGTCACTCCCTCTTTGTGTTAGAAAACTACGGTAGGTTTTCTAGAAGAGAAAAACCTGCAAGATGTGTTTAAATGCGACCGTGCCTTTTTACAAAAAACTACGCTACACCATTTTTGGATCAGGTCCTAAAGCATACAATATAAAAATAGTCAAAAAGGGGACAGTGGTGGGTCAAATTAGGACTTCAAGCACATGGCCAGCGGTTTCCAGACGTGTCCAGCGCAGCATCAGGGCGGAGCTGTCCATTGGTTTTGAGGGGGGGTCACGAGGCTGGAGTTAAGAAGAGGTGGAGCGGGGAGATGCTTCAAGCTGCAAAACAAGACAAGCAGATGAAACAAAAAAAATAAAAAGATGTCACATATTTTCCAGCTGTCTGAGGCAGCCACTACCACCACCTCGGTGCCTGCGCCACCAAGCGCGCCCACTCCTCCTCAGGCACATCTGAAAGCTCACTTAGCAGCTTCTTCTAACCAGCCGTGACAGGAATTTGCCGGGGCCAGAAGAAAGATAACAGAAAAGGACAGTGGCTTTGCCATCCCCTCAAATCCGGTGTCCTAAACTGTCCTGCAGCAGGACTGGGATGCCATGACACACTGGGATGAACTAAAGGACAGCCTTTCTACAGGGGGAGCCAGAGGAACTGTAAATGTGATGCATTATTTGTACCTCTACTGTTGCACCTAAAAGGGTAAGTCAGCAGTAAACAAAATGCCCGTTCAAACGCTAAGGTGAAGCAAGGTGAGTTTGAGTATGGGCACCTAAATATAATCCTAAGGCAGAGTCTCTTTAATGCAACCAAAAAATAGCCCTTCTTCACAGGTAATTTGTGAATCCAGCTGCTCTGACAGGATGAGTAATTCTGCTTTTTTTTGCACTTGTTTTTGATTTGACAGTAAGGTCAAGCAGGGAAATAAAAGAGACACAACAGAAAAGTGAAAACAGATTTACCTCTGAAAGGAACCTGGTTGCATAAATTATAAAATGGACTGAAAGTTGGCCTACAAAATGTTTTACTGCCCTCTAGTGGTAAAACAGCAGCACTGCTGAAGGAAAAGACCCTTTCATGGGTTTTACCTGGACAGTAGTCAGTTTTCATCTTCATCCAAGATTCTTAAACTACTCCGCCTCGTCCTCCTGTAAAAAAATAATAATAATAATAATGTGAAATGTAAATAATATAATAATGATACAGTGAGGAAAAATGCAGAATGCAAAGATGCTGTTATCATTTTTCAACACAACTTTCACAAATGGTTTTGTCTTCAAGTCAGTTTGTTAAGTCCACTGCAGAAAACTAACTGTGTTTAACAGAAGGAGGTACAGTCGTCTCCTTGGAGTCTGTAGACTGAAGCAATGAGAGAAAGCTGAGATTTCTCCACATATGACAATTTGGACACACAAACCGAGGTTTTCATGTACTGTACCAAACACTGAAGTGCTATTTTTCTTTCTCCTCCATTGAAAGAAGAAAGGCGTGAGCTGGTGTAAAGGAGGCTGTTGGTGTGTGAGGAGGGAGATGGTTAAAAATGGCAAAGGAGTAATGTGAGAAAGGGGAGGCCTTGGCTGTGGGAGCAGGGTTACAACTAATGATGGGCAGCTCTTTCAGATGATGTGAGTGCTTTAGATGGTGAGAGAAAAACTAGGTTTCCCTAGAAAGTTTTTATGAAATGCATCTAGGAATCAGATAGACATGATAAGACAACTTTAACTTTAACCTTTTTCGTTAACTCACTTAGCTGAAAATTGTGTTTTTAGTGTTCTTATCATGTTCTTGTGGCATTTTCCTGATGATGGAGCACACATACAGTGAAGGAAATAAACATTTGAGCTCTTGCTGATTACATACGGTAAGCTTGCCCACTTAAGAAGAAACTGACTGTCATCTTAATGGTTTTTTTGAACAGTGAGAGAAGATAATACTTACTTAATACTTTACATTTCATTGAGGGAGTCCTTCTTGTCGGATAAATGTAGTACTTAGTGGCAAACACCTTTACTAGCAAGCACAGAGGTCAGATATTTCTTGTGGTTAATGAGCAGGTTTCTGCGCAAATCAGGCAGAATTTCAGTCCATTCTTTTTGCAAATGACTTCTAAATCACGGCAACTCTGAGTTTTAGATTTCTCCACAGGTTTTCTATGGGATTGAGGTCCAGAGACTGGCTGCAGCACTCTATGACCTGGATGTGCCTGTTCTTCAGCCGTTCCTTGGTTGTCTTGGCTGTTGGTTTTGGGTCATTATTCTGTTGGAAGACCTACACACCATCCATTTTAAGCCTCCATTCAGAAGGAAGGAGGTTCTCACACAGGATGTACATGGCTCCACACGGTGAAGTAGCCCTATGCAACCCCCATCCCAGAAGCATAATACCTCCACCTCTATGCTTGACAGTGGGGATGGTGTTCTTGGGGTCTTAACCAGAATTTCTCTGTTTTGGAACCTCAGACCTGAAGGGGGTGAAGCAGACACCAGCAGTTGTCTCCTTCACCCCCAGCTTCTTACTGGTGGTTTTTTAGTCCATTCTGTTCTTGTGCAGGTCTACAATCTTCTCACTTAAATCACCTGAAAGTCTTTAGTCTTTTCCATGTTGGAGAGTTTGGAGTTTGACTGATGGATTGATTCTGTGGACAGCTGTCTTTTTCTACAGGTAATAAGTTTAAACAGGTGTCTTCAGTTCATGTGACGGGTAATTATGAGAGTCTCTGGTCTGTGTGAAGCAGAACACTTAGTGGTTACTATGGGATCAAATTTCCCTCAATGAAATGCAAATAAACTTTTATACATTCTTTAAAGTTGATTTCCTGATTTTCTCTCACTGTTCAAACAAATCTACCATTAAGATGACAGGCAGACTGTCAATTTCTTTTTATGTGGGTAAACTTATAAAATCAGCAAGAGATCAAATATTTCCTCCCCTGCATTAAGAAATTTAAGCTCAAAATTACATTTCTGATTTTTTTTTCTTTTTATTCAAATTGTACATCAGACAAAAAAATGCTGTTTAAAGAAAAGGAATTTGTGATGTAGAACATACGCTGGGAGGACCACAAACTCCCTGCTCTGAGGTCTCAGTAATGGGATGGGGAAGGGGGGCGGTGTTGCTCTACGCCAACAGTCCCATCCACAACTCAGAGGTGAAAATCTACTGCTGGCATAATCATATTTAAAAGACCACTGGGAAGACTTAAGAAATAGATCAAAAGATGATTAGAGTGGAACTTTAAGTTATACCACAACAACTTAGAAGCACAAAATACAGCTTTTATCAACAAAACACTCAGCATCACACCTATAAGTGTCACTTCCAGAGAAATTTCCAAATATAAAAACTTTTCTTTGTCCACATGTTGTGCAATAACATGATGTGCTTCCTCCTTCAAAGCTTGTCACATCCATTTCCATTCCCCTTCGCTCCTAATGCTCTCGGCAAAGACAAACACAAGCTCTGACTTTTTACCAAAATAAGAAAAAGACAAGGCGCCCATGTCAAGTCCAGTGAACCTACATGCCCTTCCATGCAACATAGCGGAACAAACCAACTCCAAGTTCTGTTCATGTCCTCCAAGTACATGAACAAAGTTTTCCCCTGCTCCAGTGGCAGCAGAACAGTGAAAATGTCTTGGCAGACGTGGAAAACGTCCATGTGCTTAAAGTTCACTTCAATGCCGAACGACCACAATGTGCATGGGACGGCATGACATGTGGCGACCAGTATCGTGTTTTCTCATCATGCTTAAAATCCCAGTCCTAGTAGGGGTCACACCATTCCAAAGACAGACAGAGCTCGTCCAGTCCGAACATATACCTCTTGCTCCTCCGCGTCCTCCTCTTCCTGAATGGGAAATAAAGTCAGGGGGGTGTTGGGTTCAGGTTTATCTTCACAGCTGCTATTATTGCTGTCACCATTCTAATTCCAGCATGTAATTCAAATGTAGTCATCATGCTGCACACCATTAGGCACCTTGGAAAAAACTGAAACGTAGCATGCAGCACAAGGAAAGAGAAAGGAAAGGGAAGAACATCTGATGTCTACGGAGCCTAAAAGGTTGAAGAGGCCACAAACAAAGCAGCTACCTCACTGCCTTGGTCCTGGAAAAAAAGAGGGTGCAAAGACAAAACAACGGTGGGGGGCAAAGCCAGCGGCAGAAGCTCAGGCAGAGGTTGGAATGTGTCAAAGAGATGAAAGCCCTTTCACAGAGCTCTTACAAAGCTGCTCTCTTCTGTGAACTGACGAGGGTTTGGACTTAATAGATTTCGTTCTGTGTTTTGGTGGAATTTCTTGTTTTGTTTTGGGAATGCCGTGTGAAAAGTCGGCCGAGCGAAATCTGCAACCCTGGAAATTCTTTGGAGAGCACATCTTGTTTCCTGATAGGCAAAACTCTGGGTAAACACAAGCTTCAAAAGCTCTCTGTTGTTGCTGTGGGCCGGCAGAGAAAACGAAATGAAATGAGTTAACATTACAGGGATGCACTATCACGTGAGCACTGTCATCAAAATTCGGGAGGTCAAATTTGGCAATTACTGGAGTTATATAAGGCGGCTAGATGTCAGATTTGTTCCACAAATACTGCAGACCGTCATGTGCAGATGGCTATGAAACAATCTAAAGGAATGCTTCACAATAGGTTGCAAACATTCCAAAATATGATAAATGCAAGGGATAGATAACTGGAGTAAAGCAGGCAAACTCAGAGGGCTTGAGGCAAGAATAAAAATACCACAAATCTACTACCTCAAGCTGCTGAAGCTCTTCCTCCTCCTAGAAGCAAAAACAAATAGCCGGTCAGCAGGCTGCGGTGGGGAGCAAAAGAGCACCACAAGCATGGGCTACACCGCTACATATCCAGCAAATATGTGAGGATGTCGTGAGGCTGTTACAGCTGGGAAGGAATGAAAATGTTAGCTGAAAAAGAGGGAATTAAAGAGAGCTGATGGGGAGGGTGAGAATGGCTTAATGAAGAGTTTGGACATGAGAACAGCAGACCAAAGCCTCCATCAAACTCTCAATGCTGTTTAGGAGCTGGAGATGACCGTTACCTCGGACTGCAAATCCTCTCGTTCCTGGAGGGAGCAAAGCAACAAGACATGGACAACAGCGCTAAGAAAAGGGTTCGAACCCACGAAGTGTGTGCATGATGGAAAGAACAGACGATGACACTGATGGGCGCAGTGAAACACAAACAAGGCCAGTTCGGGGGGCTAAATACAACATTTAATTGAGCAGAAAGTCAATTCTTTTTGTGACTTTCTCATCTGAAACATGTGACCCCTCATATGATAAAACCACAGGATTCTGCACAAATTAAAACACTACCAGACAGCTCTTAGGAGGCATAAACAGCATCAAAGATAAAATAGGTCCCCACTTGGGTTAAAGCGTGATTCACTGTGGTGCATTTTTACTGTTGAAAAAATCTTCAGCGAGGTTTTTCATTGCCGTATAGAGCTACAGTATGTCAGCAGGCCATGAACTTTGAATGCAACGCTTTTAGAGACTATGTCTAATATTTAAGGGGAAAGTTTTAAATTTAGCTAAATTTAGTTGTGCAAAAATTATTTAACCCCAGGGAGAACACAAGAACGATTTAACAACTTTTTTTTGTTCATTTTGGGTTGCAGTAAGAACAGCGGCCAATAAAAAAATAAAATACAAAAAAATATAGCAACCAAATTTGACACCGTGGGTCCTACAGGGTTAAAAAGCATGTTTCATTAAAAATGTGATCATAATGTTCCGGTAGGTGCAAATAAATGCTGATGTTGGCTGTGGGTTGCTTTTGTCAAAGACATGATGTAATGCTGGAGGATTTCCTTTATTTATTTGTCTATATTGACAACATTTTCTCCTTTTTGAAATAATTTAATAGGATTTTATTACAGACTTGAGGTCCAAATGTCAACAACATAAGAATAACAACATAAAACATGCAGAGGAATTAAAATACCAATAAAACATTTATTACAAACGTTTGCAAAATTTTAAGACTAAATGAGGCAATAAGGTCAGGATTTCCTCCTTGCAACAAGGTCAGCTTTCTACGGTGGACCAGGCCCCACATTTGCATGGTTTGAAAAAAGGAAAGGGTAGCTGCTTGACATCCCATAATATCTGGCTATTCAGCTGAGTGATTTGACTTTAGGGAGTTCGGTGGCCTAAAGGGGGATGGGTGCGTACATTCAAGTTTGAATACAAAAGGCAACACAACTTAGAAAACTTTTTTTTTACACTAAATTCAGTGATACATAATGATTCTCTAAACAGAGCATGCATAGCTGTTATGTGACACTTTTAGTTTACCAAAAGAAAAAGAACAAATAATGGAACATTTAGTGAATGAACAAAGTCTGGAACCTTAAATGAATGAAATGCTTACCTGATCTTCCTCCTCCTCTGCTTGTGCCTCCTAACAGACGAGAAAAGGTCCAATTAGAAAGAGTAGATGTTCATGAGCCATAGACCCATCCACACAGAATTCCGGGACAGTTCAAGGTTAAATGTGGTTTATTGCATCATAAAGAGATATTATTGTAAAAAGAAAAGAAAAACGGAACATTTGTAATAAAACCAGAACAGTCCATTTTCATGCAGTCATAGAAAGCAATAAAGAAATAGAAATATCTGAAAACTGTTTAGAAACAGTAAAAAGGTTTGTTAGTCATTCCAGCACGAGAGTCTAGGAAAGGTGATCTGGAAACAGCAAAACCTTTAAAAGAAAATGTTAAAGTGAAAATGGAAATGAGTTAAAGAAAAGAAGAGGAAGAGTGCTATGTAAGTCCAAAAAAGAAAAACATTTGACGTTTCTCATGAAGTTAGGCCGTCGTTATGCTGTAAAAATGGCGTCTTCTGTGACCTCTTTATGGTCTTCTTCCCCCTCAGCCTCTTCCTCATCCTCCTCTTCTGCAGGGGCCGTGTCTCCTTCCGTCTCCTCATCATCTGCCTGACCACTCTCACCTTCTGCCTGTCCTTCCTCCTCCTCCTCCTCCTCTCTGTGTGAACCCCCGTTCCGCTCCTCCACAGGAACCTCCTTGTGAGGTGGAAACAACAACGTGCCATCAAAGAAGACCAGCATTGCACCTTCAATAAAAACGTGATGTGTTGGCAGCTGAAAGATGGTCAGCTCAGCTGTTAGATGACGTTAGGAACATGGAAGAGAAGGAGTTAGTCTTGTAGGTAGTCGTCCATTTGAGTAAAAAGAAGAACCTTAAAAACAGATGGAGACAGTTTCCTAAATAAATCAGGAGTTTGGTGTGACATGTTGAAATCATGTCACATCATTTCCATTATGGGATTTATTGAAATATACTGTATGTACAATAAAACTGATGTTTCCCATATGAAACTAGTCTACTTGACAGATTATTACAAAGAGCAGGGATTTATGGAGCCCATGACCTGACATGGGTAAAAAAAATAAAAGTCTTTTGTTCTGACTAAATAATTGTGACCTTTCACACACCCCGTGTTTTTACCGGAAAGAAAAGCAAAAAAGTGTGTAAAATCAGAAAGTAAATAAATGATCTCTAGAACAGTCGCTGATAAAGGAATGTTAGTTCAGACAAAAAGCAAATCAGATTTCATCTGAGGTGATGTTTTTATGCAGAGACAAGATTAGTGAGGGGAGGATGTTTGGTCACCATATGGAGAAATGAAGAGTTTGATTCAAGCCATCTGTTTAGGATGAACGAGTGTGGAGGCCAGGGGATGAGAAAGAAAAGAGGTAGAGGAGAAGTTAAAAGAATAAAGCATGATGGGAGATAAAAGGGACATTGGCATTACTGCTGGGTCGTCTGGATGTTCTTCCAGAGTTCCGTTGAGCTCCTTGTCAACCTGCTCTGCTTCCTGCATCGAGGAAACCATGAAGCTTAACACACATTAAAATAAATACACTTTCAGAAAACATAAAATGCCGCTAATCCTTTGTAATGCTGTGCTTTACAGAATGAAATAACAAACAGAAGTGTGTACTATTGTATTTAACACAGTGAAAAACTACAAAAACGTTTATGTGAATTTTTTGGCAGAGAAAGAAACCCTGTTGAATATTCCAGTTAAAAAAAAATGATCCAAACGTTGATATTTGCTCATCCTCCTAATGAAATTACATGCAAAAATGTGCTCCTTTTTTCAGGGAATCAATAAATATTTTTGGAATTCTTGTGATGATCTGAGTCTTCTCTGGGTTTAAGAGCCAGTGAAGATAACTGTTGATTTTGAAAACCACAGCAGTATAAAGAGGTGATTAAATGGTACAGTCCAGCCAGCTGTTACAGTGCATGTAAAATCCATTGACTGGACATGAGAACTGGACATCACCCACGGCAAATGGCTCACTTCTGGTACCAACCAAATGAAGTCAATTCAGCTGCCATCTTTTGCATGACAGACGACACCGCCATGTTGGAGCCAGATGTTGTCAGTAAGGAGTGGCAGGTCCAATTTTGTCTGAGTCGACGTTTCTATGGCATCACAAGATTGAGCATTTTGGAAGGCCGCGCCCCCACCATTTGAAAGTGGTCCAAATAAAATCTGTCTCTCAAACATTTTAAATGTCCAAGATGAGACCACATACTTTTTTTGAGGCAGTTTTTAACTTGGATAACTTGAACTACAGGAAAAAATATATCATCAAAAATACAATAAAATCGTCAAGAACATGTTTTAAGAAACAATATCAGAGCAAGAATGTTTATTCTGACAAGCACAATAGATGTTTGTTCTCAATAGAAGTCTGTGGCTGTGTCCAAATTCCTGCCCTAACCCCTGACTACAAAATAAGTATATAGTGCTGGACTATCTAGTGCCCTGGATTTATAAAGCACTTTGGACTCCATGCTTACTACCCTTTTTTTTTTCTTTCTAAAGGGCGATTATGACGTCATCGATTTCACAAAGTTAAAATCTAATTGATTGCGATGATCATTTATAAATCCACTGAGTTCTAAAGAGGAAACCGTTGATGGTTTATTAAAAAAATACATTTAAATACAATTCTTTGGCAAAAAGTGTTGAGACGCAATGCACTGTGGTCCATATTCGCCAATCTAGTGAGCATCAATGCACACTGGTTATTCGCCGGGACTTCTGGGAAATTTCTAGGGCACTCATTTTGGAATTGTGATTCGCACAGCACTGCAAAATGGTGAACGCAATAGTAGAGGAATTCGGACATAGCCTATGAAATTTTGGCTTTTTGGATCCAGCGAGCACTTCCTGTTTGGAACATAAGGGGGGAGGGGTCACTCAGTCCAGGTCTCATATGCAGTCTATGGCAAAATCTAATACAGCAGCTGTGCCACAACTCAAACAGGGTCATAGCTTAATTGCTTTTATCATTTAAACAATGATATGTGACGATGAGATCATTTATTTTATCTACTGCTGAAAACATGGCAGATTCAGAGTCATTAGGGGGTTCATTATGCAATAAAATGGGTTGTTGTTTTTTTTATGCATAAACATAGATTTTTTTAAATAATTAGGATCACCTTTCAATGTCTTGCAACATGCTTTCAAAAAAACACTCTTTGTAAATAAATGGTACATTTTTCCATTTTCTCAATATTTTACCCCAAAAAATAATAAATATTAAGAAAATAATTTTATATCTAACTTTAGAAAATCTTTTTTTTTCATGATTTTGAGAGTTGATTTGTATTCACACCCTCCGTTCTCCCAGACTAAAAGTAGAGACAGTTGGTCAAAACTATAAGACACCTCAGCCTCTCTGTGTGAGGACGTATTTCAACATTGTTCAAGGATTTAGGAAAAATCTATTTACCACAGTCTCCACTTCATTGAAAAAAATATTAGATATTACTCCTGCACACATGCTCTTGTAGCCCTTGGTTTACTTTGCTTTGAAAATGGGTTCAATTCAGTTTTACACTTTGGTCTGTGCAGAGAGGAACAGGTGTTCCCAATTTATGATGACTCTTCTCTTTATTAGCAATAATTAAAGAACTACAACAGCTATCATTTAAAAGGTCTATATCTTGCTTTTCTTAAGACTTTCAGAGTAAACTAAATCCATTTTTTAGTTCTTTCTTATTTTTATGTTTTTTTTTACATGTTAACCATTCAGTTTGTGTGTTTAGGTTTTAATCATGGACACCAGGATTAAGACAGATTTGTTTTAGGGCAGAAAAATTAGTTTCTGATGTATATTTCTCTATTTTTACTTTTCTTCGTGAACAACTTAGTTCTTACAAAGGACTTATTGCTTTTCAATAAAAGCATGGGAGTTACATTCTTTTAAATACTATTTCTGCAGGTGTAGCACATCACACACGGACAAAATCATGATGTCAATTTCCATGCGGGAACCTCCCAAATGGATAAATAAATTTGTCTATCTATCTATCTATCTATCTATCTATCTATCTATCTATCTATCTATCTATCTATCTATCGTGTTTTTCATGTGAAAAAATATTTCTGATGAGCATCTTAAAAGTATTTCTACAGGCATACAAAAACATGCTGGTTTGCTTAAATACTCAAAATTTAACCAACAAAATATGATCTATGACAAACTAAAGACACATTAGTTATCAAACCACAACTAAAAAACAGCAATGTATTAAAAGTACTTTTTTGTGTGTTTTTTTTTAAAGAAGAAATGAACTCTAACCTTTGACCCAGGTGGGGGGGGCAGGCCTAGAAAGGTGTACACTGCGTTGTCTTCTTTAGCATCAAAGAAGGTGTCATAATCCTGCATCAAACAGAAAGGAGCCACCTTCAAAAACAAACTTCTGCAGATGATTCACCATCAAGAACATTTGCCTCTGAAGCCAAATCCTCTGGAATGGTTTGATGACCCTGGAGCAGATCACGGGCCAATAAAAGCAGCCGCTTGTTATGCCTGCATCCATGCTCACCCCACAGTAGCTCTCTTCATTAAAAATTTGAGGAGGGAGGGGGATGCCGTTGGGAGGCTTTTTCTCCTCTGGGACATTTTGCCTCATCCACATGCGGTTCTGTTCATTGCAGGCGATGTCCAGCTCTGTGTAGTCCACCTTCAGAGCGTCCAAGAATGAAACCACATCTTGCTGTTTCTTCTTGATCTGTTGGACAGTATGCACATATTATATCTCATTTTTAAGTAAAAAAATTCAAGTTTCAAATTTACATTTGATTTGTCACATACATATACATGTATAGTATGATATGTAATGCACGATTGTCCGATAGAGTACAGGCCTAAGAGCAGTTAAGAATAAAAAATAATGAAAGTCAGACATTTCAATGACATATGTGGCTAAAAGAAACTATACAGACTAAGATAAACTGGGCATCCCTGCACATTACCTTTGACACACAAAAGAACACATTTATTTATTCAATCTTAGTTATTTTCCTAAGTTCTTTTCCAACCCGAATGAAAGACGCCTTGATCTCCGAGGCACCATTTTTCACTCTGTGTGAGTGACGCCCATTTCATGAAGTCAACCTAGAGGAAAACGAACAACATCCGAACTTTTGCAAAGATGGACGTTCGTATCATGCGTATAAAAGGAAAGCGTTTTTGCCGAACGCCGCTAGCTCCATGGAGAAAGTGTGTGTCTGTTAGCCTGGGGACGGTGCTGGCAGCGCAGTCTCTTCCTGGAAGGGGCGGTTCCTCACTTATCTATGTCACAGTGTGAGAACCGGCTCGTTTGTGTGGATTGGGAGGGGCTGGTGCTCAGACAGCAGGTTTTTAGGGGAATAATCAGAAATTCATGAACCGATCAAAATACTGATTTGGGATGGTTTATAGTGATGAATGAACATTATAAAAGACTTAAAGACTTATAAAAGCTAAAAAAAAAAGATTTAGCATGATATAGATCCTTTATGGACAAAAAAAAGTATTTTTGTCATCCTTTTCCAACTTTGAGCACCTCCCCTTGAAGTACACTGCTGTACTTTACCAATGTCACACACAACCTGCATTTTTTTTAATTTTTTAATTTTAGGCAATTTAATATTTTGTAGTCTAGATTAACGTAACAGCTCTTTGATCTTTCTAAAAAAATCTCAAACATTCTTCTATCACTTGATTTAAATTTATTTTAAAATTAAATTTACTTTTTAATCTTTTTACTTGTTTTTTTTGTTGTTTGTTTTTCCCCCCAACATTAACCAAATTATTTTCAAGCGTAAAATACTAACTATAATTTAGAAGATAACCCAGCCAAATGGGTCCAGTTTAAGTAATGATCACAAAAGTAATTTGTTTATTTTATTTATCTCGTGGTTAAAATTTTAAACAAAATAATATGTTGTCAATTTTATAAGAGAACAATAAAACTGTGAAAAGTTACAAAAGATTAGAAATACTTTCCAGTATTGGTGTACATGCACAGGTGTAAAGACCTTTTAAAAAAATGACATCCTATTGTTGAATTACTTTTAAAGAATAAAATCTGACCTTAATTTTAAAATAGTTTTTTTAAGAAACTGTCAGCTCCTTTTAGACCCATATTTTCTTATTTCTTTGATTTGGGGTTTAAACAAAAGCCACATAATTGTATGTTCAATTCAAATAGGATGTTTTGGTGCAGACCATAATTAAAAGAAACCGCACAGCAATAATGAGTAATGAGATTGTAAATTGAATCCAACGTAATTATTCGTGAATAGAGTTCATTTATCTGGACAGATTGTGTTAAGGACCAGAATGCAAACAAGTCTAGTCTATTGGTGGTGAAACAGGCCTGTGAGCTGGGCCAACAAGCCAGCTCTGCTGACCAGCTGGGTTTGCCTAAAGTAGATCCGGGGGGGGGCTTTACCCTCCCCTGTGTAGCGATCCCCATACGCACGGTCAGAAACTTGCCTTAACACAAATGAAATTGAAATTCCATGTTCCCTGTGAGAGTAAAACGTTGTGTACCACCATTTCTGTCTGGGACCCCCTAAGTGGAACTCCTTTGTGGAAAAGTTGAGGAGCCCCCTGTTCAGGAAAGCTCCACTCAATCGGATTGATCCGAGATGTGAATAAAGAGTGATTACGCACAGGTAACGATCCAAAAAGCTTTTGCGCGTCACTTTAGCACGAATTTAAGTTTAACCCGAAATAACAGAACTAACAGAACAGAACTAACAGAAAGCTCGCTCTAAAGGTCGATTTCCATCAGTGACCGAAAGCTTACCGCCGTGGATCCAGAGGAGGAGGCGAGGAAAACTTTGATGACCATTTCGTTACGATATGTGGTTAAAAATGCAACAAAAGGGGGTCTTATGGGCGCGGGCGGTTTCCTCTATTATTAGAGCGCTCCCAGGACGAACTCGAAGACATGGCCCGAGATCACGCACACACGCGCGCACGCCGCCCGCTGCGGTTATTTTTGGTAAGGGGTGCAGCCATGCGCAGATTGGCAACTTCAGCTGCATGCAGAGAAGCTGCTCCTTCTCCTTCCCGGGAGGACAGAAATAGCACCAGGACTGTGCAGCAGGGACGTCCAGAGACCTGTGGAGGAGCGGGGGCTGAAATTTTTAAAAAAAGGGGGCACGTGGAACACAAATTTAATTATTTACCAAAACAAATTTTAGGATAACAGACTGTTATATAGCAGCTGTGGTGGTGAACAGGGGTTCCATAGTATTTTCTATGGTCTTTTCATTATGCATTACAGGGGTTCCATAATATTTATTGTTATTATGAATTTAATGGATTCTATATATGCATGTATATTGTATTGCAGAAATGTGCTTGATTCCTGCCTTTAGTAGCAGATAATATGTGCCAAGGTCACCAGTAGGCCTGTTATTGACTTGTGGTCTCTGTTTTCTTTCTGTACTGGAGTGTTTATGGAGCCACAACACCTGCAATGCAGACTAGACAAAAACACACCATTCTAATGACGTATTTTGTAAAAAAAAAAAAACTTTTTGCCTTGAGGACGGAGAGAGCGGACAGCCACAAAGCCTAACAGGTTGTGTTTCTCCACCTCTTCCCTTTTGCAAAAGGTCTGAAAATTCAAAATTCATGCAAACACTTGTGTCTTTTCATTTCCCAACTGCACATTTCATTTTTGGACGTCCTGAACCATCTGAATCTGCGAAGGGCGGGAAAGACGGCAAGACAACCCATATTCATAAAACTTTGCAGTACTTTTTCAAGGTCTCCAAAGTTTGGTCACATGAAGCTAGTGTGGCAAAAAGCTTTAATCTGGCTGTCCCTTTCCTTCTTCTGGTTTGTTCTGGGACCCCGATACCCCAGGAGGGGGAGGGGGCTGATGCAGCTTTCTCTGTGGCCTGTTCACACACCTTCATAAACTCTTCTAGTTCTGCAAAACACCATCAACAAGTTTAAATGCTGCTGCTGCCGCCAAGTCTACATCTTTTCTACTGCAGAGCATCAGATGCAATCACACTCGCCTTAAAAATGGGACAGGTCATCTCCAATAACACAGGTCAAACTCAAAAATGATGCTTTTGAAAAGATTATTGCATCGGCTGCTGAAGGATCCTGCAGTCCTTTCCTCAAAAAAAACTGCATAACCTTATATAAAGTACCACTTCAATCATCTTTTGATCTATTTTTAAAGCGTTCCCAGTTGTCTTTTTAATTGTGATTATACCGTTTTTAGGTAAAGTCCAAAAACCTGTGTTGTTTGTGAAGCGCGGCAGGAGTTAGGAGCAGAACTCCATCCTGGACTCTGAGATCCTTCAGCTTACTCTGCAGTGTGAGGAGGCTAAACCATGGGTTCAGCACTTCCACGAGGTCACCACTCACCTCCAGGGACTGAAACAAGCCAATTCTGAACTCATGGAAAAACGGGACCACCTTAAAAAGGAGCAGGAGCAAGTCTACAAAAGAAAACAAGAGTATCTTGATGTAAAAGCTCTTCATTTAGAAAAACAAAACGAAAACCTTGCCAAAGAAACCAAAGACCCTCAGGAAAATCTGAAAAAAAGAGCAGGGACAACTTTTCCAACTGGAAAAAAAAATGAATGAATGAATGAATGAAAGAATGAAAAAAAAATCTGAAGTTCTGAAATTGGAACAGCAAAATGAAAACATTATCAATATTGTAAAACGGAAAAATCTGGCTGAACTAAAAGAAACATTTGCTGTAATAAAAGCCAATTGGAAAATTGCCAACGACCAAACCCTCACTTCCAAGCTAATAGAAATTTAAATTTAAAAAAAAGAAGGAAAAAAAAAAGTGAAAAGACACCTCTAAAAAAACACTTAGTCTGTCGGGGGGCCTTGTTAGATCCCATGAGAGACAGGTCCTAGGTGACGAGCCAGACTAAGAGCGGTTCAATATTCCCTTATGAGTGCGCAACAGCAAGATTCCACTAGAAAAGTTGCATTTCCTGTCTTGAAGTGAGATTGGCCAGGGCCACTGAGGAGCTGAGGGAGAAGGACATGAAGATAAAGGTGAGGAGGAGGAGGAGGAGTATCATTTGGAATGACACTTTTGACGCTAAACTAATCCATGAATTCATGTAGAAACAAAATAGTTTCACAAAAACAAAAAGCTATCAGGGTCAAAAATAGTATCAGCCCCCCTGGTGCTAACAGTCAGTTGAGGAGGATTTTTCCAGGAGACCAGCCTGCAGTCGTTTGTTGTAGTCTTCATCAAGTCTCTGACACGCCTCCTGAGGAATCCTAGCCCAATCTTCTTTGGTGAATCTTCCTGACTCCTCCAGATTTGGACTGTGGACTTCAGTTCACCCCAGAAATGTTCAAGTCAGGGCTTGTGCAGGCCAGTCAACAAGGTTCACTTTGGTTTTCTGAAGGTAGCTCCCTATGCTCTGGGTCGATGCAGTTACAGTAGACAAAGTGACTAACCTCACCCAGTTTTGCTACTTAAAGCTTGAGGTGTTCTTTCCAAATCTTGACAGATCCTCTTCTCTTCGGGATTCCCTTCACCTCGATGAGATTCCTACTGAAGCATCTCCACAGCATCATACTTCCACCACCATATTTCACAGAGGGGACGGTGCTCTTTGGGTTGTATACCTATGTCTTCTTTCTCCAGACATCAAACCAAACCAAAGAGCTCTAATTTGCTCTATGCCGACCAAAGGACATGCTTCCAGTCTGCATCTGGTTTTCTCCAGGTTGTCCTTAGCGGACTTCAGTCTGGCTTGAAGGTGTCTTTTCTGCAGAAGGGGAGTTTTTCTTGGTCTGTAACCTCAAAGGCCATTCCTGTGCAGAGCTCTAGTGGTTGTCTTCTTTGAGACTCCAACCTGGCTAAATCATTCACTGGGGTCTTGACAGTTCTTCTGGGGTCTTTAGACACATCTCTCACTAGTTTTTTTTCTCCCTCTTGTCAGGCTTGTTCTGTACTGTGTGGCTCTCGTTGCATTTCTTGACCATTCTTCTCACTCCAGTTCCTGACTCCTGAAAAGACTGCAATGACTTTGTACACCATCTCCTGCTTTGAGAGCATTAATAATCATTGTTCTTAAGTCTAAACTGATTTCTTTTTGTCACGATGATCAGTTCTTCAGGGGGTAATCATTTTGACCCTAGTAGTTTTGTTTTTTTGAGGGAGCTAATAATTTTGCCTTCGAGTGTGTATTAAATCTGTAAAATAAAAAGTGTGTCTGTGTTGTTTAACGAAGGCTGGAATTTATTGGATTTAAAAAAAAAAACATACAAAATGTTATCATTTTCATTTTTTATTAAACACCTTTAACATTTTGAAACATTTGTATACAAATGAAAATATGAAATAATATGCAAACACATAATTTAAAACAAACACTTTTAAAACCAACATTCAACCTGTGAGTCTTACACTTAAAAAGTGCTAAATTGGGCCACATTTTTAAGTTTTCTGGTAATTCAGCTCCAGTTGTGAAAATCCATATTTTGCACATTTTTACAGCTGAGATCTTTGGTTAAAGACATTAAATCCTAGCGTGACGACTTTGTTGCAGACCACAAGCCAACAGGTGATTCCCACTCCACCTGAAAAGAAAGAGCTCCGTTATGAACGCTCTAGGAGACCAAGAAGGGTTCAAAGTGCACAGTGAAAAGGAAAGTTCAGTAAGTTAAACATACTCTCTGCCACGGGTTCAAACATTTGCATCAATAAATATAGAATTAGAAGAATTCAATCCTCAAATGGCTGCAATGTTGGCAAACTATAATAGGTTTTAGAGCTTCCAGCATCTGTTCCTAAATGCACAAATCACTTAAATGAACATCTGGATAGTTATTGACTCAGAAGCTAAAACATAACAAAACATTAAATTGTTTAAGCTCCTCAGAGATCTCCATGTTTGATACGTGTTCCATTTTAACAGTAAAAACATTATTTTTTTTGTTTATTAGATCAAGATTATAATTAATACAAACACAAGTTAGCTAAAACTTGGAGCCATTGTAACTGACGGTCTGCTGTGGCGCGGATCAGAAAAAATGAAACATGAAATAAAATAAAGATATGGAGAGAGAACAGTTTGAGCTATGGTAACAAATCAATTTATTGATCAATTTCAACTGTAATCTATATGAACCTTCTTTTATTTGGGTGAAATCCTAATTTTAATAGACTCTCTTACGAGGCTTTTTCACCACACAACCAAAACAACTGACAGATAAATAATCTATGGGGAAAAACGATCCCCACTCCAGACCATTCATTTGCATAAAATGCCAGGATTTGAACTCTCAACCTCCCAGAATCGGTGGACTGGTCATACAATGCAAAATCACTTCAGCATCTACCGTATTTTCAGGACCACAGGGCGCAAACTCAGCTATTTTTCTGTATTTAACACATACAAAGGTCCGCCGGGATTTAGGGCGCAGGCACCTTAAGATATACTGGAAACACATGAATGCTAGTGTGTGTTTTATAAAAGGCAGGGGGAGTAAAACTGAGTTGGTTGTGATTGTTTTTTTTCAGTCATCAATAATTAACATCCAAGAATCCATCAAAGTCCTCATCTTCTGTATGTGAAATGAACCGCTGGGCTAAATTTCTATCAAACACGCCGGCTTCCCTTTGGTCATCGTCAGAGTCCGTCTCGTTGTCGTGCGGCTCCTTTTGCAAAAGCTTGAAAAAAACAGTGCAAGCAGACACGTTAGCCCAAGCAACTACAATTCATTCACTAATTGTGGCTTCACTCGCCCCGCGCTGCCTCCAAGTCTTAGTGAAAGGGTTTTCGCCGACGGTCACCCGTCGCTACCTTACTTTGAACGCCGCGTTTACACCGATGTCCAACGGTTGGAGTTCCTTCGTCCAAAATGACAGACAGCTCCAAGTTCATTTGCTTCACTTGTCTTTTCCCAGCGGCTGTGAGATGTGCGTGCATGGAGTCACAGACTAACACGGACGATGACGCGTGGAAAAAAAATAAACCATCTGGTCTCATTACGTACACCTCACTCAGCCACTCTTTCATTTTCTCCTCATCCATGCAGCCCTTTTCATCGGCCTTAACGACGACTCCGGCTGGAAAACTCTCTTTAGGTAGAGTCTTCTTTCACGCCCACACTTCCCTCCTTACCGTTCTCATGCTGTCCTCCCTTACGTCCTCTTTACTGGAGAAAATGTAAGACTTTTAAGTGCTACCTATGGTCGTGGAAATACTGTAAGCAGTAGTAGTAGTAGTGTACACCTCCAGTATTAAAAGGTAGCCCAACAAATGTGTTCTGAGTGTAGTTGGTGGTTTCTACCTGGAACTCCTGTTGGGAAAGCCACAAGTCGTTCCACCGGTGCGATCCATCGACTCGGGACCACAGTCACTGGATCGGAGTAATACTTCCAAATCAACGACACCATCAGAGCAGCCTACAACACAAGACCTGAACTTTGAGTCCTCAGATGCCTGGAAATAAAACTAACAATGTCATCCCTTTCCTAAAATCCTCAGGAGCAAGTTTTCCCATCAGCATTAGCTCATGGCTGAAAACTAGGCGTGTAACGATTACCTGACTTTATCGATGCAGCGATTTTTATTCCTACGATCCAACCAGATCCATCTGTCTGAGGCAAAGTTGTTAATCGAATCGCCCTATATAATCAGTTATGGGGTGGGAAGTGTGAAGGGAGGGGGGGTGATGTGTAGGAACGGGGAGGGGGGACACTATATTTTTTTTGGTGCTTGTTTATTTTAATTTTCATTATTTATTTTGTTTTGTTTAATGTTAGGCATTTTGTGTTACGCTATCATATGAAAAGTGCTTTATAAATAAGGTTTGATAATAATGTTCCCTTTGAATGTGGATAAACAACAGTAGGCTGAACTTTAGAAAACTAAAATGTGAATGGATTTGACATTAATAATTGTTTACTTGTTTGTTTGTACACATATTAAATTTACACTTTATTTTCTTGCAAGAAAATTCAAGGAATCTGGAAAACTTCACCTGCTCCGTTGGGTTTGACCCAGGTATTGACCTCTGAGTCACACAGGTTAAATTTTGGCTAAAGATGTGTTGGATCGATTTTAGGTCAATAAATTGAAACGTTCAAATTAGGGCTGGGCGATGTGGCCTAAAAATAAAATCTCAGATTTTCTCTTTTTTTAATTCCCCCCCGCTCGATTTAGTTATTTTTTTAAATCGCCCGTAACAAAAAATTTGAATTAATTCATTAAATCGATTTTTCACCCAGGCCTGGTTCAAATGAACAAATATCAACTATGAATCAGATCAGCGACCACAAATTATGATATGAATTGAATTGTTGTTCAAATGGATCGTTAGACCCCGACTGAAAATCAAAAGAGAAAATGTTTGGCTCAACATCAGGATACTTTGAAGCTGGCACTTACCTGTGATACGTAGAAAACAATGTTCACGACCCATTTCACCTTTGCCTGTTGAGCAGTTCTCGATTTCACTGAAAAAGTAAGAAAACGTATAAATATCACAACAATAACCCTTGAATTGTCAACATTTGAATATATTAAACTACTGCTTGTCATGATTTAAATACACATCCTATGAGCTGAAGGGAGTCGATAACATCAACATATTGAATAACTGGTTTATTTATGCAGATGTTTCTTACTGAGACTGAAGAAATTTGAAGAAATATTATTAAATGCAAAAAAATCTCTTTTAAAAATAACCAACTTAATGAAAACAGGAAAACAACGGGAACAAATGACAGCAGTTCACAATCAAACATGTATCACAAATGTGCACTGCAACATGTAAAAACGAGGCTCCGCACCAGCGCGGATTTGGCTATCCCTTACAGTCATTTGCATCTCACCGTGTGTTTTTAGCTTGTCTGTTGTTTTGTTGATTTTGCGCTCCAGTCTGGCGTATTTAGCAAACTCGTCCATCATACTGATGGAAGACTGCTCCATCTTCATTCCCTGGATTTCAGTCCTCATCTCACTCTCCTGCTCGGCGTCTTTTTGGATCATTTTGGAGAGCTGGGAAGAGTTTAAAACAACAACAACACAGAGGTTAACGAAAATACAAACAATAGATAAGAAATTGTGAGATGAAAGATTAAATTATCACAAATTAATATTGTTTAGCTGCCTTTCTTCTCTTGCACGCCTCATTTGATTAAGTTTAGCTGTAAATCCAAATAGTTAAACAGTCCCAGGGTTAATAAAAAAATAAAATAAAAATAAAAAATAAAAAAAAACGGCACCAAAAGTTGATGTGTAGACTCAACATTTTATCCCCATGTTGCGTTTTTGTTTTTAAGTTGCAGCCATGAAAAACTTGCTGATTGTAGTTGGGTGGAGGCAGTGTGATGGTATGGGCTGCAGACTCCATGAATGAAGAAAAATATTAAGATGCGGCTCCAGTGGCAATGCCACATCTAATCTGACCCGGACTGGACTCTCTTCCAAGAAGACAACACTAACTTTCACAATGGTGGAAGATGGACTCACTGTGTGAGTCACAAATGCACAGTGAGGACAGTGTTACACAGCCCTGACCTCACAGTCAGGGCATTTTCTTTGCAAATATTGAAATCAAGATTATTTACTGCCTAAAAATATATTTCCAACAAGCACCGCGAAATCACATAGCTATAGAAACAGCCCTACTCTAAGTGTGGTTTAAAGCGCACGCGGAAGATGCTAAAATACAGCACTATTTATTTACTTTAGCGTTAGCTAACCTGGATGCTAAGCTAATCTGCAGCTATTTGAGGGATAGTATTAGATTTAAGCCACAATGTTGAGGAAAGACGTTACCGAAATTTATGTTTCTAAGGTTTTACATTCCTACTTACGAGAGACGACAGTGTAGACAAGAAGGTTTTCATAAGGTTGCAAAGAAAAACTGAGCCGAGCACCAGAAACCAGGCGTAGCCGGCCGCCATCTTTCCTCCTCTTTGCTGCAGCTAGGAAGCTCCTCGGCGGAGGGGAGGGTCTATTAGACTTGTTCCAAAAACATAAATCAGTATTTTAATATTTTACATTTTTAGCTGACAAAAAATAATGTTCATTATTTAAATGATTCGCAAAAACATAGAGATACAGCGTTTATGGAAGAGCGGGGCTTTCTTTTCTGCTACTGAAACAAACAAGTTTCACAATAATGTTTGGTTTCGTCCGCTTTTTGTTGCGTTTCTCTTCTTGCTATTCTTATGTATTACTTTGTAAGGAACACGCCCTGCGAGCCATTACAATCATGATTGAACAGTGAGAGTGCGCTGATTGGCACGCCGTCCTGCCCACACAGGTAAGATGTTTTCTTTTGAAAAATCTGCTGCCCCGAGCTCGGAGCCAATCAGCGAGGCCGGGGGGCGGGGCTTCGTTTTCCCCGGTCGCTTGGTAGGATAAGGGATCAAATATGCCGAGCCGGGGATCCAATCCGGAATGAGCTGGTTCTGGCACTGCTCGATCGTTGATGCAAACGTGCCACTCTGTTCTGGAGGTGTGGGAAGAAGGTGTACGCCTGACCTGAATTTCTTTGCTGACTAGATTAAAAAGAAAAGGTTTTTTTCCTCCTTTGTGCGTTTTGTTGCACAATCTAATCGACAATGGGAAGAAAGAAGGTAAGTAGGAAGGGTGCATGTCAAATATGACTTGACATTCACGTGGAAATTAAAAATGTCCTCCTTTTTAAATGGCGTCAAATGGCTTTTAGGAAGAGTCGAATTAAAACCGTTGAAGGGGACGCAGATTTGCTGTCGTTCGGCCAGTGGACGCGCTGATTCCACGCGCAGGTCGCTCGTGTTGATAAGTGGCGCCTTTTTTCCTCCGTCCTCGGTTCAGAGGAGGGAAAATGCCTTTTTTTTCTTTCTTTCTTTTTTTCGATCGAGTGGATTCCCGCGTTACACAACCAGCCTGGCGTGACTTCATCATGTTGCTAAAACACTCCACGCATGTTTGTCGCGTTTGCTTAAACTTGATGTGCAGACACCAAACAAAGGGGTGTAGTAGCCTCAGGTGGCTTCCTTGAAATTACCTTTTATTCGATTTCAGGGAATGTGGATTTCATGCACTGTGTGCTGCTGGGGCCAAAAAAATTTGCCGCTCCCTGCTCTGCAAAGTTGGGGTTTTTATTTCGATTATTTATTGTTATGCACCAGTGCAATAAATATGCAGTTGCTCTCGTGCAAAAAGAAAGTGGTCTGGTAATGCCAGATTTGAAAGACTGACCACCAAAGGAAGACCGTGTTTTCATTTCCTGTAGGTAAAAGTTGGCGCATACCAATAATGTCCGAACAGAGGGTGGGAGGGGGGAACTGCCCGTTGTCTGTACACTAAACCCCACTCGCGACGGAGCCCACAGATTGCATAATTTCTTTGTGACTTAAGGGGAGGAGAGGTGCCCATCCCCCCACACCCGTTTCTACACACCCACTTTTTGCTCACTCGTGGACGGTTATGGTTCATTCCAATAAAAAGTCTAATGGCTCTGTGCTGTTTTCTTTTTGTTCTCAGGCTGGAGCTGATGGTGATGCGAGTGCAGAGGTTTGTAGCGAATTATTCATTACGTCACATTAAAGAAACATGTGAAAAATGTAGAAAATAGATGCATTTGGGTTCTTCTAACCTTTAGTTTAATCATTGATTTAGGATGGGAGTGTAATTTGGTTTTATAAATGCACAGATTTAGCACACTGTGCTTTGTACGCCTTTGTCCACTAGGGGGCGCCAATATGCACAGTAAAAGTACATTCTGTTAGCTGCTTAGCATGTTTTTATATTTTGTCAATTATCTTAAATAAAAACTTTTATTTGGCATCTATGTATAGATGTATTCCTTTTTGTTTTTCATATCTGTGTGAGTATATATATATATATATTATTATGATACATCTCATGTTACCTTCTACTGTAGTCAATTTTGAAGGGAAAGCATTTCTAGATTACACCTGAGGTGTTTCTGTCGACCTGTCAGTACTTGATGGCAATCAACTTTTTCCCTTTTTTTTTTAGCCAAGGCGAAAGTCCCAACGGTTGTCAGAGGTACGTTTGGCAAAATCCACCCAGTTTAAGCCGTCCAAGAAAATTAAATGGTTCCTTTTTTTATTTTTTAAAAAATACTGATCAATGCAACGAATGGCTTTGTGTTACAGAAAGAGACGCCACAGAAACCACAGCCAGAAAAGACAAAGGTAAGAAATATGTAGATAGCTAAAGTTCTAACAAATCTAGGTGTGTTTAGAAATTGTACTTTACTCATTTTTGGGGTCTTTTTAGGCAGCCCCAAAAGCCAAAAAGGTAAAGGAGGCAAAAAAGGGAAAAGAAGAGAAGAAAGAAGAACCCCAGGCTGATGACCAGGAAGTCCTTGCTGAGAACGGAGAAGCCAAATCCGAGGAGGTATATTCTTCTTTGTTTTCAGAGAAATATTTGAAGTAACCAACAAATTATTACAATAAGGAAAAACCTTTTTTTCTGTATTCCAGGCTGCAGCAGAAGAGGAAAAAAAGGAAGATGATGCCGACAAAGACAAGAAAGCAGCAGAGTAGTGCCCCCCCCCGCTACCTCATGTTGTTGTAAAATGCAGAGAATATTTTTATCAGCTATTTTCTTAAGTCAACATTGTTTTTAGGAACGTGATTGCTTTTTTTTGTTTGTTTTTAAATATAGCTTTCTTTTTTTCACTTAAAGTTTTTTGTTGTTGTCGGGATTGGCGGACAGATTGTAGCCTCACATGCAATCATGCCTTATTAGAAACGTGCAAGCTTATCCCAAGAGATTTTCCGAGCATTGCTTACCTGTATAAGTGAGGATGAACACCTTAAAGTACAGCGTCTGATTAAAGCCTCATAATTGCAGGGTTGGTTTTTTAATTTTTTTGTGTTTCCACAGGCAGAGGTAGGGTTTACTTTATTTCACGGTACAGCTGAAAATCACTGATGTCATTGGTGCTCCAGATGTGTATTACAGCTTTTACCCGGATAGGGCGTGTGGTTTGGGGGTCTCTTTACCAATGTACAGTTCTCTTCTTTTAACATACCTTTTTGTGGATGGTATAAAATGCCAAATAAAATGGGATTTCTTTATAGACTCCATTTATTTATTTTTTCTGCATTTCTCCTGTTCAAGAATTAGCATGGGACATATTTATGAAGATTATAAGTAATGGTATGAAAGCCATTAGTTTACAGGTGATAAAATACTGAGGTTTTTAAACCTGTGTGACCCTAACCTTCAACACTAATAGAGCCTGTTTCCAGTAGGAAATGCAAAGCCCTACTCTACTCAATAGAAAAATCCCATGTTCTTTTTATCAAAAGCTTTAAATGTAAAAAAAGAAAATAGCATTTTTCTCTCAATATAACTGTGTTTTTAAACTTTTAAAAGTAGGTTGCATACATTTATTTTAATCCTGTGCCTCGGGTTCATTGACCTGAAGAAAAACTCCCAATTAAAGATAATGAACATTTGGCAAAAACTAGCATTTCTGTATTTAGGACTGCTGGTACCCTGAATGTGAACATGACTTCTTTGGTTAATTGTCTAATGGATTTTGTTTGTAAAAAATAACAATGGATTAGATCTAACTGCGCTTTTCCAGACAACGTGCTTACAATGTGTTCATTTTTCATTCATACTTGGTGAGAACATGGCTGCCAGTTCGTGCCTGCGGTCCCACTGACCATCACCGGGACATTCACACATCAGTGGAGCCGCACAGATATGACATTTTAGCCTGTGACGATTAAACAATATTGTGGTAAATGGTGTATACTTATATAGGCCCAAACCGCTTTCCAGTCACATTCACACTGATGGCGGCTTCGCTGGCGCCAACCTTCCACCAGAGGTAAGGTGGGGTTCCGTGTCTTGCCCAAGGACACTTTGACGGGCAAGGCTTGAATTGAACCTGAATCTTCGAATCAAAGGTCGAACGCCCTTCTACTGCTCTTTGTGCAGCAAAAGATTTGTGTTTAGAAGTAATCATAAGAAAAATGAGAACGAAAGAAAATGAATCCAACCTTATCTCATTATTTATTCCTATTATCTTCAATTATTGTGAAGGGGTACAAAAAATTGGTGGTTCGTTTTATTGGTATAACTGTGCTTAAATAAAACTAAGATAAAATAAGGCAAACTTAAAAAGGTTTTCTTTGGACAAAAACCATGTGTAACGAGCCCCAAATTGCAGACCAAATGTTACAGTGCTTTTTCATGAAGGGACAGTGTTTAAATTGTTTTCTATGTTTAAATAAGATCACTTTTGATGGCCTTTGCACTTTACATGGAAGTTGACTGCTTTTGTTCAGTTTACAGTCAAAATTTGAGTTCATCTGTGTTGCAAAACCAAGTTCTGCCTTAAGAAAAAGTATTCATATTGGCAGGTATTTATACTTAAAAAACATAAACAAAATGCCAGCACTGTAATGGTTTACTAAAAAAGAAACAAACTTCATTATTTAATGTTTTTAGTTTACGTGGAATATAGATTTAGAATTTTAAAAGAACTTTAAATGTCAGTATTATAGGCAAAAGCTGAAGTCAAGAAATACATTTTATTTAATATAGCTTAATTTGGACACATGGTTAATTTTACATATATTTAATATACAGATATTATTTATTTATTTTTTAGGCTAAAATATTCTTCAAATCCTTTAGAATCAGAAATACTTTATTGATCCCACACGTGGGAAATTTGTTTGTCACCATAGCAACTGACAGCAGAGGGAAAAAAAGACTTAGAATGAAATAAAAAAACAAGAACAAAGAAAATGTAGCATAAATGCAAACAGCAAGGTAGTATAATTTAAAAAGCTATTTACAGCTATTTATTTTAGTAACTTTTTGTGTATTTAAAAAAAATACGTTTTCTGTCAGAAGACTTTGGAACAAATCAGTAACATGTGAACGTCAAGCCACATTTAACTTTAATATTGTTCTAAAAGAACAAAGTAACACACTACTCATGTTTTTTTATTGTATTCATGCATTTTATAAAGTATTATAAAATAACAACAAAACATTTACAGGGGAAGAAAACAGAAGATGAGGGGTCAAAACCAATTCTAACTGAGAAAAGTTTGCATATTTGCTCAATGTAAGGAACACTTTTGTGTCAGTCTGCCCCCAAATACCCTATTTTTAGAATACTGATCATGTTTTTGATAATATCTGGGGAAGGAAGTAATTAAATAAAGGGCAAAGAATTAGAAATTGGATGATATCTTTTTAAAAGTTGAATATCAGGATTTTTTTTAGTCATAAACAACAATAAACAGAATGTTGTTGTTTTGCAGAATGTTTTCATCCATTTCTCCACCTGCAAAATGATTTTGGAGGGGAAAAATAGGGGGGGGGGATGATTCTTGTTAATTGGTGAACTTAGAGGAATAGGAATTTATAAATGGTTTATTTTTCTTTATGTACAATAACACATTTGGAAGTAATAAATCCGGCTGTGTTACTGTAAACCACTGTCATGAGGGAAATCCATGCATAATTTCCAACAAAGTTAGTTTCTTTCGATAGAAAAAGTTATTTCTAGTTCGCTCATTGTAATTTATTTCCCGTACAAATTATTCAGTAGCTTCGCATACATTCTAAAACGTTTAAACAGCTGTTTTAATCCACCAGAATGCCAATAAAAGCCCTTTCAATGCCCTACAACAAATGTAAAATGTTGAGTGACAAAGATCATCTATGACGTGATGCGCGCGCTCGCAACTTGTTCGTAAACGCGGGGGGGGGATCCACTGGATTAGCACTGCGCACGCGTTACGTTTAAATGCAATTTGCCCAAATAGTGCTTAAATATACTTCAATAAATACAAAAAGGCGTGATTTTCGATGGAAACGGGCGGCTGCTAGCTAGCGGTGTTTTTGCGTCTTTTGTTGGGCGCGCTCCTCCCTCCCCCACCCCCTTTTTCCTGTGTTCCTCCGCTGTGGCGGAAGTAAGTCGTACAGCCGAGGCCTCATACTTCCAATGGCGGCTGCAGACAGGCTGAATAGAAAGCGGGAGCTGCCGTGGAGGGGGTCAAGAGCTGTGTAACTGAAATTAAATAAATATTTCACATTTTTGTATAGCCATAAAAGACCGCACGAAATTCGTCCCAACTCATCCAAATCACGGCCGGTCCCATGGCCAATAATCGAAACATTTCGCTCCTTGAGTCGGGTAAGCCGCACACAAGTAAACCCAACTGATAGCTTGATTTACATCGATGCCGCTCGTGCTAATTGTTTTCCCAACTGCATTTCTGTGCCTCCGGTGTGTCGTTTCAGAGCTTTATTTCTTGATTTCTCGTTTCCTAACCACGGGTCCATGTCGGAGAGCTGCCGAGGTGAGCTTGCGTGCGGCGACTGCCAGTGTTTTTCAACCTAGTTTCAAAGCGACTCGATAAATAATTACAATAAGTAGTAGTCTGATCTGATTCGGTGTTCTAATTCCCCGCAGGTCCTGATCGACGAACTAGAGGAATATCAGGTGTGTATCCTCGCTGTCTTTTTTTATGCTAGTCCGCTGCTAGCCAACAACTGCTACCCCGTCGGTGACTGTTCTCAGTCCGGGCATAGAACTTGCTAAACTCGGTCGACTTTTTCAACCCCGCCGGACGTCTCACTCACTTGACACGAGAATGTTTTAAATTACTTGGATGTACCGATATTTCTAGCCACTCATTTCTCTTTTTAAACTGTTTTATCACGCAGCTCTTGCCGGGGAGATTGGACTGGCTTGGAAACGAGCACCCAAGAACATATGAAGATGTGGTAGGATGGAACTTCGTTTCTGCTAAAGTTCATTGTTATTGTTTTGTGACAGGGGATTACGTGGTTGTACCCCGCGCGCGTGTCTTTGTTCTCCAGCGCTCTCGGCTACTACATCATGACGCAACTGCTGGGTTTCAAATAAAAAAAAAGTCAAATATGGCCCACTGGTTATTCATTTAAAGAATATGCTTGAATGGCTCTGGAAAACCAGTGTTTTGGATGAGTCGGTAATGTTATTTTGTCCCGACTGGGGTGCTGCAGAAAGGGTGGGTTAGTTTGGCTTCTCCCTTTCTCGGCACAGCTTCGCTAGCCAATCAGCGCGCGAGATCCTCCGTCTCTGCGTTATTTTGCATGTGACCTGCCCTTTGATTGGTCCATGAGAAGAAGGGACTATTTGCATAAGAAGCCACGCCCCACAGAAAAAAACACTAAGAAAATGTGACAAAAAGCCACTTTGTTGAGAATTTATGTAATTTTACCAGATAAGAGGCGTCAGAGTTTATATTCTGTGTTCATAAAATAATATTTGTGTTTTTGCTCTGCTCTATTCTGTTGTTTTCCCCTAACAGGTTGCAGCCAACAGACATATTGCACCTGACCATTTGCTACAGATCTGTAAGCAACTTGGACCGGTTCTTGACAAAGAGGTGCCATCATGTGTCCCGGGCGTACACTCTCTCCTGGGTTGTGGAAAACAGTCCATGCTGCGGAGTGCAAAAGGTACAGTCTTCATAGCTATTTGTTTGTTTGTTTGTTTTTTGCACATCTTTAGCTAAAATGTTGTCAACAATGGCAATACAGTGAGATTTTCAAAATATAAATTCTGTACAAAATGTCCAATAAGGTTATCATTGTGTGCACTTGATGACCTTCAGATTGCGATGGCGTGCGGTTTAAAGCTTCATCATATGCAGCCCTTCACCGGGGCAGACCACCGGAGCGGCCTTCCAACTACAAGAAACCTCAACATCTCGGTAGGCCTAGTGTCTCTGGCATCCGTTTTGTGGAAGAGCATGAAAGAGTGCACAAAATGGACTTGGAAAAGTTGTTTCTTTGCAAGAAAATGCTCAGGATTCCTTTTTTGTATGTTGTGTTGAAGTCATTGAAGCAAAAGATTATGCTGCTTCCTTTTTTATGCTGATTTGCTGGTAACACACATCTGTATACATCATCTCGGTATACAAAGATTTAGGGACATTGATTTGACCTGCATGATGTTGCATCACTTCTTTTTCAATCTATAGAGCCATCGATCATCGTAGGACGCCTGTTTTGTCTGTTTACTAAATTGTCCCATGGAAAGTGTATATAACAGTCTTGGTCCTGCTCAGCATTTTGAAGAGGAACGTTGCTATTTGGGGTTTTTTCTCACGGAAATTTCACCAGCAAAGGGAAAAGAACGAAACCATCCTTGTAAGATTCCCTATTCAGCAGATCAATGACGGCCTTTCAGATGGAGTAGAATATAAGTACGACCATCTGAAGACGTCTTAACCTTGTAAACATTGTTAAGCCTTGGCTCATTGTTACTCTCTGGAATTATTCTGTCATTTCACCATGAATCTTTTCAAAACCAGCTAAGAATTTGGTCCTTAGACTGATAGGAAATTTCTGGCTGCAGTGCAGCAGACTCTGTCCTTTAATCAAGTAATATAGACCCACGAACATCTAATAAAACCAAAATCCTCTGCTGCATCAGCGAGTATCTTATGACTTATGTGTCCGTTCTGGACTTAGGTTATCAGGACCCCGCCTGGTTGTAGATGTTCAGTTACACAATAGTCAAATAGATGTGAGCTTCTATGGTCAAGTTTTTGCATTTTTTAAAGCATCTTTTCTTTAAAACAAAGGCAACTATTGAGATTTTGGAGGCTCTCTTTTATCCCAGCAGGAAATGGATGGATTATTTATGTTCCCTTTGCTTTAGCGTGTCATAGAGCAGTTTGTGGAAATCAGAGGGGCTTTGTCGATGTGAAGTTTTTCTGAGCTGCATGCAGCCTGATGCATGACTGGTTAATGTTACCATCACAACACGGGTGACAGAGCTGCTGTCTGCTCAGCCACTCCATCAGGATTTCTCGCCATTCCTGTTCATCAAACACTGAATCTTATCCGTTTACAAACTAGAACATAATAGGGTTAAAGACAATAAGGAAGGGTCTGGATCAACAGAGATTGGGCGAGTTTGTCTTGAAGTTTTGTTAACTTGTCTGTCAGAGCTACTTAAGTAAAATAAAAAATAACACAGGCACACAATTTCTTTTTGCTGATTTGTAATTTCCTCATCTTCCTACTTACCTTTTTGTTTTTAAATCCACAGTGAAGGTGCACAGAGGGAGAGAGCTGACAGGAGTGCAGCGCTTCAGCTCCATCAGCCCTGTCAGCAACTATGAGCACATGCGTCTGCACCGGCGGATCCTGGGGCACCTGTCTGCAGTTTACTGTATCGCATTCGATCGCACCGGTCTCAGGATCTTTACGGTAAGATGGAACATGTTTGCTTGTTTTCCGACTGTCTGCCTCCGGCTCTCTCCTAAACCGGATCTGTTGTTTTGCTGTAGGGTTCCGACGACTGTTTGGTGAAGATCTGGTCTTCCTTCGATGGACGCCTTCATTCAACGCTGCGAGGACACTCGGCAGAGATCACAGACCTGGCTGTCAACTATGAAAACACGCTAATCGCTGCAGGAAGTTGCGACAAGACCATTCGTGTGTGGTGCCTTCGTACCTGTGCTCCCGTGGCCGTGCTGCAGGGGCACAGTGGATCCATTACCTCCCTCCAGGTAAAGGAGGAGATCCAATCCAATCTTTGAAATGCATGCATTCTTGCATTGATCAATCCTTATTCCTCAGCTTTTAAAAACATTTCTCAATTCGTTGCGTTTGTGGTTTCTGTCATTGGGAAATCCAGGATGGATTCTGGCGGGAATGTGGTGGAATAATTTTAATCCCGTTGACTGACAGGAATACCGTTCAACCATTGCTGGGAGCTTTTCAAAATAGTTGGTTCAGTTGAGAAAGCTATGCCAGAAATTAAGAAGTAATCCAGTTAACCTGAAGTAACAAAACTCAAATATTTCAGTCGTAACTAGCTTGAATATTAAATGGGACTTTGGAAGTTTGTCTCTAACAGAATAAAATTTAAATAAAAATACCTTTTTACATTTCCCTTTTACATTTTCTTTCTCATCTTGGACTGCACAGTTTAGTCAAATCACCTACCGGTACTCCTTTTCTATAATCATATGTTGATCAACTGTTTCCATGATTTAAAAGAAGCTTCATCTTATTTACTCTGCATTCATACAATCGTCAAATTTATTTTGAAGTATTTTCTCTTGAGTAAAAGCCCTTTGGTTTCTCCAGGATGCATGAGGTGAACAGACAAGTCCCATCTCATACCATCCACACTCTTTTAAAATCTTATTTCATTTAATTCATTTCAATCTAAAATGTCTTCCAGATGGATTTATGGGATTGCATCTCTGGTCCAGAGTAGGCCTGCTCAATAAATCACAAATTATTCGTTCTGGCAATATCAATATGTGCAATATGCATATCGCAATAGTTGGTGTAAATTGACGTTAAATGGTAACCTTAAACGTGCCGACAGAATCTTATGGCAGCTTGAATTTTTTTAATGAATCCCTTTATGCATTTAACCAATCAGGTGGACTCCTTTTATGTTGGATGCTGGCCTCCTATATAGACGGGGGTCATTTAGAGTGTAATTTAAATTAAACGGTTGCAGTGAAATGATGTTTTTGGTTGTTTTGCTATTTGTTCTTGTATCGCATGTTACAACGTCTTAGCAATATTGATCACTAATATCGGAAATTGGTAAATTCTGAGTTTTCCTCATATTGTACAGGCCTAGTCCAGAACATACAGGTTTAGACTTAAGAGGAATTATTCAAGTTTTTAATCCGTTTTTTGCTCTTTGCATTTGTCTGAAAAGCAAAAAAATATTTCCATGTGAGTGTTAAAAATAGTTTAATGAATTTATAGAAAGTTTTACAAATTAGTTAACTCAAGTCTGGAAAAATGACTTTTTGAAACATGGAGGATGGTATCGGTTTACCTGTGTGTGGTACTGTATGCATTCATGTGGACACGCACGTGCACAGATAGGTATGTGTACGTGCATGGAGTGATTCCCACAGCCGTTTCAGATATAAAACAGCAGTAATCTCCTCTACCTGGTGCTCCCACCACGACTTTAGCAGGTTCAGTCTGAATCCTGTGAACATCTGCATTCTTCTGCCCTTTTAGTGTCTTCACAGCAGTGAAAGTCCTCAAAATGCACTTCAGGCAAAACAAATCCACCTAAATCAGTTTTGTGGCAATATTCTTAAAGATGCCGCTTTTATTTTCGACATCCCCCTTTATGAAGGTTTGTATATTTCAATCTGGAAAATTGGTGGGACTTTTTTAAATGTTTATATTCTAAAAGAGAGAAAAACATTTGATTAAAAAAATTTGAAAGATGAGTTATTGATCTTTCATTTTTGAATATAATCCATGCCTTTTAATGAAATGCAATAAAATAATTAATTTTTCCTGACGACTGTTACTCTTATGCATCTGTAAGTGATCTCAAAGGCTAACCCTCCATTCCTTCTCTATAGTTTGTGTGAGTTGTGTATTTATGATGAAATGGTTTGTGTGTTTTCAGTTTTCACCTTTTGCCAAGGGCTCTAAGCGTTACATGCTGTCCACTGGAACTGATGCCACCGTCTGCTTCTGGCAGTGGGACGTCGACAACATCAACTTTAGGTGAACACGAGAACCTATCTAAGTTCCGTTCAGGGCATTAGGAATGAACAAATGGTGTTTCGTGGAGGAATTAAAGTCAGTTTGCATGGAACAACATGTCATAAGATCCCAACATGAAACTTCCTTTAAATCCAATTAATGTGTCCTAAAATGACAGTTTTTGTTCATCGCTTGAGTTGAAAGGAGCCTCAGAGTTTCAATGATGTTGTATGTATTTAAAAACGTTCTCAATTGTGACACTCTTAAGTGTGAACGTAGATGTAGTGTGTATTGAGATCTCCTCAGTGGGTTTGTTGAAGTCGCTCTCAAACGCTCCCTGCTGATCCGAGTGCGCTCCACAGTTTGACTTTGACTAAGTTCACCAGACTTTGACCCGGAAGTAATGGTACAGTCCAGTGAGGACAGAGAGCTCCTGTCTGTAAAGATACTTCCTCACTTTTTCACTTTTCCACCATTTCCTGTCTAACAGTAGCTGCGCTTCCATTCTCTATTACAGTTTTCAAACTGGATTTGCGATAATAACATCGCCTAATGGAAACATGACCGTTTTGCAAACTTACATTAGTCCAAAAGGAGTTTCTGCGCTTGGAGGAGGTGGTTTTTGTGGCGTATTGAGATTGACATATTTCGCAAGACTGCAATAGAAAGACTTTTTCAAATTGAGTCAGATGGAGATACGCTTCTTGGTAGGAACTGGCCGCCGCCAGAGGTCCTGCAGCGTCCCACAGCTCATCAAGTTGAGCGTGTCATGTGGAATAGTTGGATCCACAGCTCCCTTTGTAAAATCCCCAACCAGGATTTCCCAAAATGGCTTCAATGACATGTGAGGAGCTCGCCGCTCCACGGCCTAAAGGAGCCGACATTGTCTCCTTTGGATAATGATGAGCGCTAGTGCCGTGGCAGAAATGTCAGTGTATCTGCTGTAGATCAAAGTATTGTTCACATCCATTACAGTGTTTTTAAATTACTAATCGTTTGTGTTTATTTGCATAATTATGATTTAATGGAAACAGTTGTTCTTTTGACATTTCTAGAATTTTGATCAAATTGTGTGCAAAAAGCGCTAAACACAGTGTGGTTTGTAAATTAAATCTTCCAACTAAAAACAGACGAGTGGAGTTCTTCATCATCAAAGCTAATGACCTTGAGAGGCTGAAAAAGGGCCGTCAGGTCCGTTGCTGTTCACGTGGAGACGCACTAACAGTTTCCTCTTTGTCTGCAGCGATCGGCCTCACAAATTCACAGAGCGACCGAGGCCAGGAGTCCAGACCGTCTGCTCCTCCTTCAGCCCAGGTAACTAGAAGACTCTTCTCATTCATGCTTTTTGCCTGATTTGAACTGGTAGGTTGAACCCAATTTCTTCCCCCTAGGTGGGATGTTCTTAGCAACAGGAAGTACCGATGATGTCATTAGAATATATTACCTTGGAAGTGGGAGTCCAGAGAAGACGTCAGAGCTCCATGAGCACACGGTGAGCAAACCTACAGAAGCGGTCGGCCACTTCAAGCCGTCCTTTCTATTGAATGAAAGTTTTTTTTTTTGCTCGTTTTCTCCTGTAGGACAAGGTTGATAGCATTCAATTTTGCCACTCGAGTGAAAGGTAGGACGGATTGAAAGCTTTTTTTCTGGTAGTTTTCACCGCGCATGGGGTGTTGGTTAAGGTGGAATTCTCTGAAGCAGTCCATGAAGCCATGTTGCCCTTTGCTCGTCTCCATCCTCGCTCAGGTTTGTGAGCGGAAGTCGAGATGGAACGGCCCGAATCTGGAAGCTTCATCAGCGACAGCAGTGGAGGTGCATTTTACTCAACATGTCGGCAAACCTTCCAGGGTAAGAAATGATCATTGTCGCTCAGTTTTTCTGTTATTTTGCATTTATGGATAGTATGCAATGAGAGCAAAGTAGAGTTCTGAACAAAATGAAGCAGGCTGATTAAAACGCGTATTTGTGTGCAGAGAAATTTACTTGTCGTCTTGTTTTATCTCCTTTCAGTCTTTGGTAGCTACTTTTGGTTTATAACAGGACTTAAAACAGTAAGGTTAGCAACTATATAAATATATAAATACATACATACATGCTCGCTCACTCACTCACTGGCTACTTTATTAGATACACCTTACTAGTACTTGGTTGGACCCCCTTTGCCTGTTTTTTAGGACTTTTTTTCACAAAGTTTTGACCTTGTCTTTGCTTTCCCTTCTCTTGCACTTCATTGTTTTTGGATGTTTTCTCTCTAAACATTTGATCCTAGTTATAAAACATAAAATAAACAGTTTGATCCCAATTTTTGAAATAAAATAAAAAACTAAATGTCCTGCTTGAAGTTCAAATTTTTTGGGACCGTTTTAGATTCATTGTCGAATAAACACTCACTGGCTACTTCAGTAGGTACACCTTGCTAGTACCGGGTTGGACCCCCTTTTGTCTTCAGAACTGTCTAAACCTTTGGTGTCATACATTCAACAAGGTACTGGAAACATTCCTCAGAGAGTTTGGTCCATATGGACATGACAGCATCACACAGTTACTGCAGATCTGTCGGCTGCTCGTCCATGATGCTAATCTCCTGTTCCACCACATCCCAAAAATTCTCTATTGGGTTAAGATAGTGACTGTGGAGTCCAGTGAACTCATTGTCATGTTCAAGAAACCAGTCTGACAAGATTCCAGCTTTATGACATGGGGCCTTATCCTGCTGGAAGTAGCCTGCAGAAGACGGTACACTTTGGTCAGAAAGGGATGGACATGGTCAGCAACAAAACTCAGGTAGGCTGTGGGGTTGGAACCATGCTCAACTGGAACTAAGGGTTCTAAAGTGTTCCAAGAAAATATCTCCCACACCATGACACCCCCACCACCAGCCTGAACCGTTGATACAAGGCAGGATGGATCCATGATTTCATGTTGTTGACGCCAAATTCTGACCTTACCTCAGATTGTAGCAGCAGAAATGGAGACTTTTTCCAATTTTCTATCGTCCCGTTTTGGTGAGACTGTGTGAATTGTAGCCTCTGTTTCCATCGGCCTCAAGGTTGGAGGTGTTGTGCGTTCAGAGATGCTCTTCTGCAGACCTCGGTTGTAACCGGTGGTTATGTGAGCTACTGTTGTCTTTCTATCAGCTGGAACCAGTCTGGTCATTTTCCTCTGACCTCAACAAGGCATTTCTGTCCATAGAACTGCTGCTCTCTGGATATTTTCTCTTTTCTTGTAAACCATAGATGGTTGTGGGTGAAAATCCCTTTAGATCAGCACTTTCTGAACTACTCAGATCGGTCCGTCTGGCACCAACAACGTTCAAAGTCACTTAAATCACCATATTTCTCTATTCTGATGCTCGGTTTGAACTGTTGCTGCCGTGTTATTGGCTGATTAGAAATTGGTCTTAACAAGCCGTTGGACAGGTGGGTCTAATAAAGTGGCCATTAAGTCCATGTATATATTTTCTTCTGAATAGTTTCTATTTGGATTTCTCTAAATTGCTGTTAGTGTGGGAAGCATGAAGAAATGTACATGTTTTAGAAAGAAATGAGCATTTCTGGCTTTTCCAATTAAAGTCGAGGAAAATGTCAACAGCTGAAAAGCCTGTTTGAGTTTTAGTGAAGTAAAAATGCTGCTATGAAATGGAACATGCTGCAACAAGCTAGAGACGCCACAATTCTCTGTTTAAAACTGAACCCTATGTTACACCATTGAACTGAACGGTGGGGAAAGTGAATCGCTGCATCCCTGCTATCTATTAAATATTATTTTATTACATTACAACAGGCTTAGTATAAGCCAGCTGGAAGGTTTGCCTTCATTGTTACTTGTTTATTTAAAAAAGAATCACAATCAGCTTTATTGGCCAAATACAGAGTATGTACAAGGAATTTGGCTTCGGTGTCTTGTGCTCTCATGCAAACTAGAAAGATATAAAAATAAAGTTTAAAAAGGGGGATTTTTCGAGAAAAAAATTTTTTTGCCGTTGTTTTTTTTAATAAACTGAACCAAAACAAAACCCAAAAACGGAGGTTTGAACTGTCGTGGGGAAAGTGAATTGTTGCATCTCTACAGCAAAAGGGCAAAAGAGAGATACAGTAATGAAGCTGGTGTCCAAAGTGTTATAGGCAGAAATAATGCCACGCATCTGGAACAGTTTTCTGATCTAAAGTTGTTCTTTTCTCTTCAGTGCTGAGGCTTCGAGTGAAGAAGAGAGTTACATCAAACCCAAAGTCACAATGGTGGCGTGGGATCGCCATGACAATGCAGTCATCACTGCTGTGAACAACCATCTCCTCAAAGTGTGGAACTCCTACACAGGGCAGCTGCTTCATATCCTTAAAGTAATCCTCCACAGTACTCTGACTTCTTTAACTCTTTTTGACAAACGTGACGGTCCACGGTTTCAAACCAGCGGTGATGGTGTTTTCAGGGCCACGAGGCGGAGGTGTTTGTCCTCGAGCCGCACCCGTTCGATCCCAGAATCATCCTGTCTGCCGGCCACGACGGGAACGTCTTCATTTGGGATCTGCTGAAAGGAACAAGAACGAAGCACTACTTCAACATGGTACGCAAATGCTTCCAGCACCACAACTAGCTGTTTCTGCTGCACCCATCCACAATGAAACCAGATTAGGAAGACATTCGTACACTTCAAGAGAACAAAAGAAATAAAAAAAAGCCTCTTCCTTTCATTTCTGCTTTTCTCCTCCATCCAGATTGAAGGTCAGGGTCACGGAGCTGTGTTCGATTGCAAATTCACTCCGGATGGCCAGCGCTTTGCTTGCACAGATTCTCACGGCCATCTGCTCATCTTCGGCTTTGGCAGCTCCAAGCCATACGAAAAGGCAAGAATAAAAACAGTCTTCACTGAGAACACGCTCTTCGCGTCGTTCTTTGAACGCTCCTAGGATTAAATCCCCCGTTTCTTCTGGTCTCCTCAGCTTCCAGACCAGGTGTTCTTCCACACAGACTACCGGCCGCTGATCAGGGATTCCAACGGCTTTGTGCTGGACGAACAGACGCAGCAGGCGCCCCATCTCATGCCCCCACCGTTCCTGGTGGACGTGGACGGCAACCCACATCCCCCGAGGTTCCTCTAACATTCACAGTCTCTGTTTTCAAAGCACCACAGCGGCTCGAAGGCGCAATCTTTAGTTGATCGTCCCCTTCTGGCAGGCTGTAGAGATGTGAGATGAATTGGTGGAACCAGCCAGGAGTTGACATTTCTTGTTTTAAGTGTTGACTTAAATCAGAAAAGCTGGGGGAAAAACAACAATTAACCCATAGTTCTCTTTAGTTTGCTTGTTTTTAATAATAAGTTCTACATTTTAGATTTGATTACGTTTTTTTTTAACCTCTTACTAGCTACCAGCGTCTCGTCCCGGGCCGTGAGAACGTCGCTGCTGAACACCTGGTCCCTCAGTTGGGATATGTGGCCACAAGTAAGGCTGGAGATCCAGGAAAAGGAGTTTGTAGATGGAAGTTTGGATTTTGTCCTCACTTGGTCCCGTCTCCTCCCAGGTGACGGTGAAGTGGTGGAGCAGGTGATCAGCCAGCAGACGGCAGAGCACGAACAGATCACAGTGAGGCGCAGCAGTCTGCTGGACGAGGCCATCCGACAGCTTCAACAGCAGCAGGACCGGCACAACCCGCCCGGCTCGGAGGCGGCACCTGGTTCTGGAGCAGACGGGCAAGCGGAAGCGCACGGGCCGGCGCTGGCCCCAGCACCAAGCACGCCTCGCAGGGGTATGAGCTCGAATCCAGGTTTTCAGAATAACAGTACTGTACCCCTAACCCTGTTGACGGAAACGGCGATCATTCCCTCGCCAACAGTGTCTGTAAATGAGCGAGCAGATGTGCAGTCGCCCCCCAACGTGGGCCTGCGTCGCAGCGGACAGGTGGAGGGGGTCAGGCAGATGCACCAAAACGCTCCACGCAGCCAGATGGCCACTGAGAGAGACCTGCAGGCGTGGAGGAGGAGGGTGGTGGTACCTGAGCTGGCATCCAGCAGCTACAGGTGAAACTTTTAGCTCGGGCTTGTCAACGTTTTTATTTTTTTAACGTCCCGTCAGAGGACTTTAAAATGACAACTATTTTAGTGTTTTCGCTTTCACTTATCTTTACCTTTGATTAGGTAAAGATAACTTTTTGATTGATTGTTAGACGGTTAAATCCAAAGAGACGTGAAGTTTCTAAAACTGGAAGACCTTAACCCAGTGTCTCTCAAGCTTAGGATTTGACCCCCCAACTCACTGAGCTATAGCACTCAAACTACCATCTACTAACACTGTCATCCTCTTTCATTTGCACTTTCATTCTTTCATTTAAACTAGTAGAAGTCAGGATTACATGCTTTTATTTTGAAAATCCTTTGGTATTTGTGTCCCCTTTGATTCCTCCTGAAGGAAGAGCATTCATAACGATGGAACGTGTCTTTACAAATTTTCAGGGACCAGGAGGCCACGCGTTTATCCAGAGGAGATGAGGAGGTTCTCCTGTACAACACAAAGAGGAGGCGTGTTGTTTACAGCAGCTGTCGGGTTGGTCTCTCTGGTTTTGTGTACAGCCTTCTTTTTTTTTTTTAGCTTCCAGTTTCCTTTAATCTTTGAGGGTTAAAATTTACCTTCATTATGTGTGGCTGCTCTAACCTTTATTTTAAAAATCATGTGAATTCACGTTTCCAATAGTGTCCAGATAAAATTGAGGCTGATGTTGTTCCTATATATATTTATGTTCAGTCAAGATGCACATTGCGGCATTGACCGCGTGGATTTTAACTGCATCCACAGCTAAATGTTGTTGTTTTCATGTACTAGCCTAACCCTAACCTTTCGTCCGGCTCTCTTCCCCCTAGAAAAAAGCACCGGCCGCACCGATTAAAATAATATACATGCGATCAAGTACTTAATAATAATCATAAAAATAAAAGCACGTTTAGAAGATAATCTCACTCTATGCTGCAGGTTTGTTTACAATGGAACTTGCTATTTCTCCTTCTGCGGTCGTATGCAGTATTTTAGAGTTCTGCGCATGTGTGGCGTATGTAAACGTTTGTTGTAATCGGATAACATTTTTCGTGGCCCATGTACACCGTTCAATTCTTATTTCTTTTAGAAATATTTTGCACATATAACTGCAGCTATTGACAGTACACTTAAAAAACTAAAAAACATGCAATAATGCACTGAAAAAGGGAAAGAGGGAACACTGATTAGCTTTCAGTAGCATTTTTTAAAAATGTATTCCATATGTATTAGAAATATTAAACCACTAAAATGAGAAAGGAACAGAAAAATAACAAATCAAACCTCTTTTTTCCCCATTAACATAAATAATGTGTTGAATATTAAAGTTCGATGCATCATAGTAGTGATAAACAATAAGCAGAACATTTTATCACATAAGAACAAACAGCGATTGACTTTTCCTTCCGTCCTCCAGGATGATTCAGATGAAGAAGCCCCGTCTGTCAAGAGAAGCCACGCTCACAGAAGTTCACTGGAATTCATTGAACTGTCATGTGAAGAAGGGGAGGAGACTGCAAGTTCAGTCGCACATTCTGAGGTAAAGAAAATACTGTTTGTGCATTGATTTCTCAAGTTACTTATTTTGATTTAAGCTTTTTCTTTCTTTCTTTTACCCAGGACAATGATCTGGAAGGCAGTGACCTGGATTCCTCCAATGATGAAGAGGAGTGGAATAGCGACAGCTCGAGGTATGAGAGCTGGCAGAAAAGTAGATTAGAGTGCAGTCCTGCATAATTAATCGCAAATTTATCGATATTGCGATATCAAGCTGGGCAATACGCATATAGCAAAAGTCGGGGAAGATTCAGATAAATGGTTACCTTCAATGTGCTAAAACAATCTTAAGGCAACTTGAAGTGTTTAACAAATCAAATAAATCTCTTAGTGCATTCGACCAATCGGATGGAGCCTTTTTGTTAGGTTCACGCCTCATAGCTATACGAGGGTCATTTGTAGTATAATTTAAGTTAACTTGACTCTAATTAAATCTGTTGCAGTGAAATGAAAATAGTGTATTTAGTTGTTTTGCTATTTGTTTATGTATTGCTAGTTATATCATCGCAATATTGATCACTACTATCGCAAATCGCGAGTTTTCCTCATATGGTGCGGCCCTTTTAGAGATGGTTCTGTTCACAGGTTTGGTCTTTGTTTGTGAAAATGGATGCTGGTTTTGACCCCACAGTAATACATCCAGCGAGTACTCAGACTGGACGGCGGACGCCGGGATCAACCTGCAGCCTTCAACCCCTTTGTCGTCACGGAAACGGGCGAGGTTCCGGCTCAGCAGCTCCGAAGAGGAGGAGGAAGACAACGAGAATGAAGAGGAGGAAGAAAAGCCGCAGAGCGACGATGAGGAAAAGCCTGTGAAGAAAAGCAAAGAGAAGTCCAAGAAGGCAAAGACCAAGTCACCCAGGGTAGTTATCGTTTTTATGGTCCCACTTCGACTGTTTTTGTAGATTCTGCCCCAGACAAACGTCTATTAAAAATTCTAGCTAACACCGTTATTTATGTTCTGATAATTTATTTCCTGCTGCTTCTCCCAGCGCCCAAAGCCCAGACCTTCAATCAACAGAGAAGTCTCAAATGAGTTCAGGCCCTCGCCTTGGATCACCGACGTCATTCCCAGGAAGTCTCCGTTCGTTCCTCAAATGGGCGACGAGGTTTGTGATGCTAGGAGAGGCTCTTGACAAAATAACCAAACAAAATAAATTACAAATCTTAAATAAGAGGCCTTTTTTTCCTCAATTCTTTTGTGTTGTCCAGGTGATCTACTTTCGGCAGGGACACGAGGCGTACATCGAGGCAGTGAGTCGGAGCAACCTCTACCTCATCAACCTGGAGAAGCAACCATGGAAAAAAATGGAACTGCGGGTGAGACCCCAGACAAACGCACAATAAACACCATTGACGGTAAACGAAACTGGACTGAGTGACTCCTCCCCCTTCACGTAACAGGAAGTACCCGCTGGTTCCAAGAAGCCAAAATCCTGCAGAGTTCCATAGAGAAATAGACAGCTATTACTCAATCAGAATAACCATTTTTGCAATGCTATCTTTTTTTTTTTACTTGTTTTTAATAATCCTGTTTTGTTTTCATGATATTTGTTTCTTTATTGCAAGTTACAAACTGGCCAATCAGATGCCTTGATTAAAAGTAGTTGGTGCCTGCTCTGGCCCCAAGTCCAGTATTTTGTGTAGCCCACTTTCAGCTCACCCCTGATTGGTGAGATTGGTTACTATAGAAATGTTGGCTCAGACCAGTTTGGACAAATCACTGCTTAATGACATCTGGCTCCAACATGGTGGCGTCCGTATTACAAAAAAGTGGCGACTGAAATTATGGTAATTTAATTGGAGGCGGAAGTAAAGCGTTTTCTATGGGTGATGTCACACCCACTCTGTGCAGTTCTCGTATACGTTCAATGACGCACCTGTGAGGGCAGCAGAGCATCATGGTCTCACAGCTTTGAACTACAAATCACAGGATTTGTCCTGTCCAACAGCTGAGCAAGCAGATGAGAGCTGAAGGTCTCTTGTCTTGGGCAGATTTTACTTTTACAAAAGGGCTTTATGGATCTTTAGACACAGAAGGTGTATATAAATGTATAAACCCCTTTTGTATTTGAGGCTAAGCTTTATTTGCCTTGCCTTGTTGGACCGGACACGTACACACAAGATTTGCAATGCCAATAATCTTGAAGAGGGGTGTAAAAACAGGACCCGTGCCCATATTTGTGCTTAAACGAATTAGCAGGTGGGTTGAATGAATGTGTGCTTCTTAGTGTCCCTTGATCACATTGAATGCTCCAGCAAAGGTGGGGGGCCCCACACTTTCTAGGGAGGGGCAGACATTGCAGCGAGTTTATGTTCTTGTTTATGTTCTTCCTTCTCAGGACCAAGAGTTTGTGAAAATCACTGGAATCAAATACGAAGTCTGCCCCCCGACGCTCTGCTGCCTGAAGCTGACCCTCATCGATCACGGCACCGGCAGGATTACGGACAAATCGTTTTCCATCAAGTGAGCAGCTTTTTTTCTTTGGACGTTTTGTTTTTGGCCTGTACTGTTCTTACACGGTCACCGTGATTCCCACTTCTCTGGTCTTCTTCAAAGAAAATGCAGATCTTGTCATTTTTTAGTGCTTTCATTTGTCCTCTTTCCGCCCATTTTTGACTCTTCATGGTCTCCTGTGTTTTTTTTCTGCAGGTACCATGATATGCCAGACGTGATCGATTTCCTGGTGCTGAGGCAAAGTTATGACGAGGCTCTTCGGCGAAACTGGCAACCAAGTGAGCGCGAGCTTCTTTAGATTTATTTCAATCGTTTAGTGGATGACTGTTTTTCAATCATCCAAATCTTGGAGTCTAAGAGAAGCCGTTGCAGAAAGCACTGATGTTCTGCATGAGATGTCTGTCCCATGGCTTGGCAGACGTTTGGACTTACGAGTTTGATTCCAGATGACAGGTTCCGCTCAGTGATCGATGACGCCTGGTGGTTTGGGACCATTGTCTGTCAGGAACCGTACCAGGCCGAGTACCCAGACAGCCTCTTCCAGTGCTTCCAAGTCAGGTAGGAAGAAGTCTGCTGTCCTGGCAGAGACATTTCCCTGTACCACCTTATGAACATAAAGTCTCCTCTGCTGAAAGTGTTGATGTACAGCAATTACCTGTCATAATTTCAGGTTAGTTATAGTAATTTTAGTATATAAACTTAAGTAGATAGCCGTAAATACAGCTGTGGATCAGTACTCAGGCGCTGATCTGATTCAATTCACAAATCGAGATCAACTAGTCGAACACCAATTTTTACTGTTCAATATATTGATTTTCAAATGGTTGCTATATGCATGTCTTTTGACTGGATGTTTTTTTTTTCCCCCAAACTTTACTTGTTTTATGCAGAAATTGTACAAAATCTCCATCAAATCACAGATACCAGTCGAAATAATGGTACTTTTGCACAATCTTCTTTTTTAAAATAAAAAAAAAAATAAAAGAGCTAAAAACAAAACAAAAACAACAAAAAGCAAAACGGAGAGAGAAAAATAAATAATTAAAAAAAAGACACACAAAACTGCACCAACCCTCTTCTCTATTAGAGCTTTAGAAAATATAATAGATTTCAACAATCAAACTTAACACATGCCCAGATTTCTCAGAAGAGTAAATTAAAATAAGCAAGAAACAAACCTATCCATCAGACAAAAGGGAAGTACAGAACATCCTTGAGCCACTGCGAAGATGATGGGGAGTGTGGTGATTTCCACTTTAACAGAATTACTCTCCTTGCAAGAAGAGTCATAAAGGCGAGGGAGTCCCTTTGAGATTTTGATAGGTAAAGTGGCCCTGTAAAAATTCCAAATAAGGCACTCGGAGGGTTTGGGCTCCCGTTCCTGTCAATAACTTGTGATATCACTGAAAAAACTTCAGTCCAATAACCCAGGAGCTTGGGCAAAGCCAGAATGTATGAATAAGGTTTCCTGGACATTAGTGGCATCCATCGCATGCTGGAGAAACATTAGGGAATTTTTTAGATAAACAGAATTTTGTAATGTATAGAGTGGGTCTATCTATGACAGCCCTGGATTTTATTGCTATTTGGACACATTCTCACTGCGGAAAATATGACATCATCCATTGCTAAAGTAGCAACCTAATAGATCAGGGCATACCTGGGGGGTATTCCAGAAAGCAGGTTATGCTAGCTCCCACGGTAAGTTTGAGGCTAAGGAAGGTGATAACCTCAGCTTTCGGTTCCAGAAAGTGAGGTATGTTTCAGGGTAGGTCAAGTTGCAGTAGCAACTCATGCTCTGAACATAACCTGGTCTGGAGCAGGTTTATTTGAAGCTTAGTTTGTTTACAGAGAGGTGAAGCAGCATGGCGTGTCCATTTGAAGATGATTTAGTGGATGAAAAAGCTCAGATAATACGTGAGAGGGTGATGAGACGTTTTTAGTTAAGTCAGTTTAAAAATAACACGTAGTTTTCAGACAGTTATTTTACTTTCATTCAAATTAATTCAATTAAGTAGGTGTAACTTTGGTGCTGCTGTTAGATCGGCACCGCAAGGAATTGTGGGATACCATTCCCTTTGCCTGTCTGGACGGATTTGGGTTGAAGTGTGGCTGACGCTCCCTTTTGTTCTTTACGCGTTTCCATGGTGACTAGGGATATCGGCGATCCATTGAGAATGTCTTTATGTACTTGCTGTGCACGTGCATTAACCCAGGGTTACCAAGTCGAGCGTAATTACTCTAACTCATATCCAGTCTTTTGGAACCGACATACCCAGAGTAAGCAAGTTCAGGCGGATTTCAGCCACAGTTCAGGGTTAAAGTCAGGGTAGATTGGCACCCCGATTTTTCCATTGTTGCTCATAGCAACTAGAGCCTAATCCTCAGACTCACCATCCCCTGGCCCTGTCTGGGACCTCTGCTGGTCGCCGGGTCCGCCTTCTCAGTCAGGGAGTTGGTTTCTTTACTTTGAAAATGACGACCTTTACAACAGTTTACTTTGAAAATGTATTTACTTCTGGTGACAGTAGCGCATTTTTTGTTTGTTTGTTTAATATATATTTAAAATCAAACACCATTCTACAATTTTACAGTTATAGTTATTACTATATTATCTTTAGTGTATTTCTACTACAGTCGACTATGTTTATAAAGATTAATAAAGATTGTTGTTTCTGTTCCCCCAACAGGTGGGACAATAATGAAACAGAGAAGCTGAGTCCTTGGGATGTGGAACCCCTTCAGGATGATGGTAAACAAAGACACACCTGTTAAGATAAAGCCTTTATTTATTGTTTTGGCGGCACATTTGAAAGTGTCCCTGCTGTGCAGACTGTCTGCCTGACGCCGAGGGAGGAGGCATTCCTGTGACGCCAGATGAGATGAAAGAGCTGATGTACAAGCCTGTACCGGGCGAGTGGGGCGTCAGGAATAGGGATGAAGAGTGTGAGCGCATCGTCGCCGGGATCAGTCAGCTCATCAGTCTCGGTGCGTGTACAGCAGCGCGTCCATACGTGCGTTTGGAAGCTGCAGGTGTCTCCGGTTCTGCTCACCCACATTACTGCATGTTTCTCCCCCAAAGAGATTGCAGCTCCGTTCTCTGGTCCCGTGGACTTGGTCCAGTATCCCACCTACTGCACTGTGATCGCCTATCCCACAGATCTGGGCACCATTAGACTGCGACTAATGAACCGCTTCTACAGGTGGGCGAATCCTCGTCTTCTTTATGGCTTCAATGAAAAGATTTGGTTGAAATATCTAAACTGGTGCCATGTGGGCCGTTGACTTTATATGAGGACTGGACCGAGTGTGACATCACCCATTGAAAATGACTCCAACCAAATAAAGTCAATTTTAGTCCCACTTTTTTTGGCGATACAGACCCCGCCCTGTTGGAGCCAGACGTTGACAGTTTCTATGGTAACTACTCTCTCTGGCCAGTAGTGGCCTTGTTGGAAGGCCAAACCCCTACCACTTGAAAGCGGGCTACATGAAATATGTCGATCAAATGTTTCTAATGCTGGACATAAGGGCCAGTAGGCGCCTTTTTTCTTTTTTTTGAGTCATCTGATTGGCCAGTTTATAACTTGAATAACGTGAAGTACAAAAAAATGGAAAAAAAATCGGATGAGGAAGTATAGAGCGACAATAACAATTGTGACAAACATAAGAACTGAGTAATAGCAGCTTATTTATCAATAAAACTCTTTGGGGTTTCGGCTTTTTGGAGCCAGCAAACACTTCCTATGGGGGGGGGAGGGGAGGGGTCACTCAGTCCACTTCTCATATGCAGTCATTGTGTTAGATACAACCTGTCTTTGTGCTTTACAGGCGCCTTTCCGCATTAATTTGGGATGCCAGGTATATTGCACATAACGCTCGCACTTTCAATGAGCCGAGGAGCAAGATCGCCCACTCTGCAAAAATCATCTCCAATGTCCTCCAGAAATTTGTCAAGTATGCAAACTTGGATCGTGTCTCATCGATAGGAAATGTATTTATTTTAAAAAAAAAAGAGTTTTAGATTAAAATGAGGCGTTATTTTTCTGTTTTATTTCAGTAATCCAAACTGCACAGATATCATGGAGATTTACAATGCGGTGGAGGAAATGGACGAGGAAGACGAGGCAAGTCTGCTTGAACGGCTACACTGCATAGTTTTTCATAACTCTCTCATTTTACAGCATTTTTTTTTTTACCCCCACAAACATCCCAGTAAAAATCCAGTGAGGGAAAAGAGTAAATTTTGTTCCCATTCACTTAAAACAGTGAAATGGCAGAAAAAAACGTATTGCTCAATCAGTTATATATTTGGAGAATTAACTTGTATAATAAAGTTATTATCTTTTGCCAAAAATAGGTTTTATTAAACCATGTCTTGATTGAGACCGCAGCTTAAAAATGGTGACATGAAGGGATATTTAATGTGCTCGTCACCCCCAGCCTGTTTTCCTCTGAATGGTTTGATGTTTTTGTTAAATGGCAGACGAGTTTGTGCTTTCCTGAGCCAGGGGAGGTTTTTGAAATCCTTCATGCTGTAAAGTCCATTGGAAATATTTTCAGGGTCACTAGAAATTGTAATTACTTTGATAAGAGTCAATTGTTTAAATGTGTTTTTTCTGGACTTTTGTTGTTAAGTTTCTCCGTATTTTAAAAGCTTAGAAAATAAGTGTTTGTGATCCAAGCGTGGTTGTTTAGAAAATCCTTTTTTAATTGTCGGACTAGATTATATGTTAGTTTAACCCTGAAGAACACATGGAGGCAAAATCGGTTACAGTTCTTTTAATTTCGTTGTTTTGACTTCTGTTGTCCAAAGTGAACGAACAAAAAAACATTGGAATTAACTTTAGACGCCTAGAAGAAAACTGCTCTTGTTGTTTTGAAGAACTTGTGGATTGCGCACTAACGATCAGTGACTTCTGCACCCAGGATGAGGACGCTGAAGCACCGGGGACGTCTTCTGGACACCGACTGCGTCAGGTAAACGGCTGAAGAGGGAGGGACGCACGTCCAGAGCTCCGCTTGTGCGATCATTTTGTATTGCAGCTGAGAGTTTAGCTCTGAGGGTGACGGTTTTTGGATGTGCGCAGCGCTCCGTGGAGGTCCTGCCCGACAGGGACGCCTGGAAGGAGCAGTGCAAGAATCTGCTGAACTATATATTTGAATGTGAAGACTCTGAACCTTTCAGACAACCTGTGGATCCTCAGAACTATCCGGTAAGCTGAACGCCAGCCTGCTGCGGCAGCTCCAGGCTTTCTAGGGCCTAGTGCAAAAACCGTTTGGTTGGTTTCCAGGACTACCACGATATCATTGATACTCCGATGGACTTCGCCACAATCAGAAGGAACCTGGAAGAAGATGGCTACGAAAACCCCGTGGAGCTGTGCAAAGACACACGCTTGATATTCGCCAACGCTAAAGCTTACACACCCAACAAGCGCTCTAAGGTGAGGATTCGTTTCATCGTTGCCCTGAAATCAGAAAACGATGTTGGTGACATGTTGCATCTTTTATTTTTTTTCCCCCCATGTAGATTTACAGCATGACCTTGCGGCTCTCTGCCTTCTTCGAGGAGCAGATCCGAACAATCATCTCAGAGTACAAAACTGCCATCAAAAGCAGTGACCGGCTTCGCCGCAGTCAGAGGTTTCGCAAGAAAACACAGCAGGATCAGCCCAACGCCACAGGGTTTGTATGCTCGGCCTCACTCCTGGCACCGCGCTGGCACTTTTAAAAGTCGTTTGGTGCCTAAACAGAGCTTGAATGAGTGCATGAAAATGAAAAACAAAACTTTATTTTCTTTCCCTGACCAAAAAAGTATGACGAAGCAGCGTAACGGGCTGAAGGAGAAATGCTTTTTCATTCTTTCTGACAGTCTCTCTTTTCACACACATTGTCCAAACTGGAGGGCTTCGTTATTCCTGGGCTGCATTTTTACGCTGCTTACATCACAGCGCCCCGACAAGTACAGTCTAAAGTCAATGACTCCCTCAAAGGCTTCTTTTCCCCCGATTTAAAGGATTGGTCTGGTGTATCCTAAGCTGTCCATATCCCAAGATGCACTGCGGCCGAAGCCGGAGATTTTTCACTACTTCTCTCTGTTTGGGGCTCAAGGTTGCTAGGCAACAGGACATTCACCGATGTAATGACTGGAATTATCCAAAGGTTAGACTGGTCCGAATTCACAGCCGTCCACATCCGGCCGACCTGCTCGACGAACGACCCGGCCAACAACGCTTGGGAAGGCCGCGGCCTTTGAAAAGTGTACCCCTCCAATTAGGACACAACCACTGAAGTGAACACGGCTTTCACTGCTCATCGCCATGACAACAGACTTTTCTGAGCATTGTCCACGTCACTGTTGTCCATCAGGTCGCCATATTAGGACCTTTTGCCAGACCTTCGTTTCGCTTCACCTTTTGGCAATTTGACTGAAGCCTCATGGCCCCACCCATTCTTTTATAAGCCCGCCCACAATCAGGGGAAGGGTAAATGGTTGGCTGGAATTGTACAGCAAAATGATTAGAATAGAAGTGAGTCCAAAGCGACGCACCAAAATCCATGTTTTTTTATATGATACTTGTGGTACCATACTCAACGGCATCTGCTCCAACTTCGCACCCATACCTCTACTACTTGTGTGTTTAAAAAGCCCCCGGCTGCTTAACCCTGTGGCCCCCGTCTATGACCCCTCTCTGCATCCCTGCTGTGACATCACAGAAGGTTATAATTTACCTACGTTCTTTTGTTTTGCTTCTTCTTCCCCCAAGCTCAAAGGGTGCTGCCGTTAAAACTCAGGAAAAATCCGAGTCCACAACCAAATCTACCTCAACCAAAGTGTCTGTTCCTGAGAGGACCAGGCGGAGTCGAGGCAGCAGCTCGGGCCGCAGCTCCTCCGAGGACGAGTCCGGCTCCAAAGCCGCCTCATCAACACCAGGTACCAGTAAGAGACGGTTACCTTATTCCGCTTATCTCCAGTAAATAAGTATATCTTTCTTTATCCATTACTTTTCACAGAATAAAATCAAAGTACTTAACAAAAATCAGAGCATAAGACCAAAACCCCAAAGACAGAAGGATTAAAACTGTCTGTCCAAACGTTTTGTAAAGAGGGTCACATTTGGTGAGGGGAAAATGTATGAGGGCAGCTTGGCCTGCATTCTGTGAACTAGGGCTGGGCGATAGAACAATAATTGAATATATTGCGATACAACTTTTTCTCAATAAAAGAATGAGTATATTGTGATATTATTTTGAAAGGTCCTAAATTAACCAGCATTTTATTCTCTTTGCCCAGGTAACCGTTTTTCCCACCAGTTTATTAAAATGCAATTTTGATGAAACTTCACAAAAACCAAATAAATTATATTTTTCGAAACTATAATTTATCTAAAAATATTTTTTAATCTTTGTGCAAAAGCAAGTTTTGACAAACATGCAATCACTTTTGCCTAATACATTTTAGGCAAAAAAAAGAGCAACATTTTATTCATGTTTAATTGTGTAATTGTAACTAATTGTAACTGACACTTCACCTTAATCCTGTTTCTTTTATTTTGTTATGACTTATATTTAAACTTCAGGTTTTTCAAAATGGAATAAAGTCTGAAATGTCATCCAGACATTATTAGGAGCTATTTGTTTTTATAAATATACGTTGGACTAAACTCACTGGAATCTCTGACTTTAATTCCTTTGTTTTCAATTCAAACTTGAAACAGAACTAAACTGTTTCTCTCTGATTTCATTAATATTTGCAAACTGTTTGAACAGATGTTTACACTTGTTTGGCTTCATGACGGGTAATGAGCAGCGCAGTAAAAGACGCCGTCACATTAACCCAATGCATCATGGGAGTTGTAGTGAAATGCAGTGGTGCTGATGCTGGACAGACTTTGGTCTCTGAGCTGAAACCTAAAGCTCCCGCCGCGGGTGGGAGGAGCTACCGACAAATGTTTTTCTTGCCCTTCTTATAAAAAGACAGATGCTGAGGGGTCCCGTGCATTTATGTGGAAGAGCTTCACAAAGATATTAAAGACATGTTCATACCTTTACATTTCATTTTCTTAAAAAAAATTCAGCAGGTAGAAGGTTTTTTTGTGTCAAATAGTGTCATAATTTGGCTGATAGATTTTTTTTTTTTATCTACTTGCCCGGTGACTCAAAAATTAAATTTCAGCCCCCGTGTGGAGGTATAAGTTATTTCAAATCTGACAAAAACAGCATAACGTGCGCTTCACATTGTGCAGAAGGCATGTTCCTTCTAAAACTGGTCATTTCACCAACCTGGATCCCAAAAACAAATAAATCTGTTTTTTCTCGTTTGGCCCTTAAGGCTCTGGAGGTCAAGTAGCCGCAACGGCTTACAGCATCATTTAGTCAATCCCAGTCTTAGAAAGTGCTGGCGGCTGCATATCATTGGCCTGCAGCCCAGTGGAAATCGGAACCCGGGGACTCTTTTGGCCCAGATGCCGGACTTTGGACGTGCCTGGATTAAAACATCCAACAATGGCAGGACCCTCTAAAAGTAAAAGTTAATATGATTAGGGTAGGATCTGCTCATAGCTTTTCTGAATAGAAACATCTTGACCTTGGTTTTGAAACAGAGTCGATGTGATTTAGCGACAAAGGAGGAACCTCCAAACACGAGGAGCGTCAGTTTGAAAGGCCAGATCTTCTTGTTTTGTTGAATTGTTTGTAGACCTCAAGGATTGAGCTGTTATGGGGGGAATAAAAGGCCGGTAATAGCTGTTGGGGGTGTTCCGTGCAAAGTTCTAAAGTATAAATTCTAAATCCTTAGAATTTGTTTGTTTTTCAGGGTCTGAGAGCGAGAGTGAACTAAGCGAGTCTGAGGAAGAGGAGCATTCAGGTCTTTCAAGGCATCTCCAAAAACAGAAAGTGAGAGTCACGAGAAGCAGCCATCGCAAGCAGAAGAGAAAAGGTACGACTTCTCACGTGACGCTGCAAACTCTTCGCTCTGACTGGTCTAAGCGATGTCTCTTGGCATATTTTGCAACCGCTAGCTGCTGAAAGTGACGGTGAAGAGGAGGAGGAAGGAGATGAAGAGTCTGAGAGTGGGGGAGAGGTGTCCTCAAAGTCTTCGGATCGGCGATATCCCAGCCGGAGAATGCGGCTGACCAGAACCAGTGCTGCGGGAGGCAGAAAGAAGAAAGGTGAGCGTTGGCGTCGGGCTCGAGGACAGCTGACTCAGAAACCCGGCAGCCGTTGTGACCACGCCTCCTTTTCAGAGCTCAGACGGGAAATGAACGGTCACGGCAGCAGGCCGTCTCGCCGGGAGAGGCGGCATCGCCAGGACTCGGACGGAGCCACCTCCCCGGGCTCCGACAGGGACGAGGGGGTCACGGTCCGCAGATCGCTCAAAAGGAAGACTGCCAGGGCTGCTGTGAACAAGATGAAACTTCTGGAAGCTTCGGAGGAGGAGGAGGAGGATGAAGATGAGAAAAAATCGAGAAGGAGCAGCAGCCGCCTTCAGCACACAGCCCGTGTCAGCAAACGCACAGCTGTGATCCAGAGCTCCTCAGAGTCTGATGGAGACGCTGGAGGTAGGCCGACGCCCAGGAAGTCTTACGGAGAAATCTGGGATTGGAGGGTTTATGCTGTTTTGTTTGCTCAGCTTCTCAGGAAAGCAAGGAGTTGTGCTCTGAATCCAAGGATGAAGATGGAAACGAGAGTTCCTCCTCATCTCTGGCCAAACAGAACGGAGAAACGGAGTGGGTCAAGAGCAAATCCAGGCGAGCCGCCAGGAAAAAAGGAAGTGGTGAGGATTCACCGGAACCGTCTTAATGTCTTTACTGCTCTGTTTGACATCTTCTGATGATTTGAACATTTATTTCTTCTTTAAAGATCCTTTATGTCGTGTGAACGGCTACAGTAAAAGCGGCAGCAAGTCTGACAGCCTCTCTGAACAAGAGGAGAGCACAGCGGTCAGTTCTCAGGAAGCTGAGGATGAGGACGAGGAAGAAGATGCAAACCCGACAGAGAAACCTCCTAGAGGCAGAGCAGCCTCACACGCAAGGAAAAGTACAAGTGAGGAGGAAGAGGACGCCAAACTCCAACCCCCTGAAACCTCAGATGAAGACGACAGGGACGTCCGCTCCCTGAAACACCAAAATGGAAGAGGCGCGGACGAACCGCTCCAAAGGGAAGCGAGGAGAAAAAGCAAAGTTTCGCCATCGAAAAGCCAAGACAAACAGAAACCTGCCTCAGCGACGAAGCCGGAGGGCGCAGGATCGGGGGAACTCGGCCCGTCTCCGAAGAGATCCAGCCAACGTAAGAAAAGACTCATGAAAGACGAACCGGAAAACGACCGCTCAAGCGACGGATCGGACTTTGAAGCAAAAAGGCCAACGAGGAGTGCGAGGAAAAGGGCGCACGGGAAGACCTCCTCCGCTTCGGAGAGCTCTGGACTGGAGTACAAACCCAGCAGGAAGTCCAGGAGGAAAAGCTCCTCGGACGAAGAGTCCGATCATTCCAATCACATGTCAAACAGACGACGGAACCTTCGGGCGCTGCCCAAAAAGAAATACGCCAGTGAGAATTCCCACTCTGAGGAGGAGGAGGAGGAGGAGCGGGCCCCCGGAGGACAGAGGACACTGAGAAATGGTAACAAAAGAACCCCCGAGTCCGGAGAGGTGCGCTGCAACAGCAGGACACTTGAAACGAGGAATCAGGTAGTTTCCAAGAGGAAAAGGATTTACACCTCAGACTCTGAGGAGGAGGAAGAGGAGGAGGAGCCAGTACACAAAAATAATGGTAACAGCAGATCAGGCCCTTCCAAAAGGGAATCCAAACGAGCAGCTGATGACCGCCAAGACGGAAACACTTCCAAGTCTGACTCCAGCCAGGAGGAGGTGGACCAGGAGGAAGATGTGGGCCGTGCAAGGACGAAGAGGAAAAGCGTGCGACAGCCGAAGCCCAACAGAAAGGAAGGCCGCCGGCGCAGCAGCAGCAGCTCTGACTTGGAAAGCGAGCGGTCGTCTTCAGCCTCCGAAAGCTCATCAGTTCGCTCAGGGCCCCACAGCAGTCCAAAGACGAGCGGCACCCGGGCCGGGGACAGGACTTCCAGCCGCCAGCTGAGGCAGCGCCGCCAGCGGGCGCCTTCAGAGGAGGACAGCGACGAGTCGTACAGCAAACCGCAGAGAAAGAGGCGCGTGAACACCCGCAACCGCGGGAAACGGACGATCAACTATCACGACAGCGAATGAACTGACGAATCGGCCGAAACTTGAGGCTCGGCTGGATTCTATGCTAACGGGGAGACGGGCCACGCCATGGTAGTAGCACTGGAGTCCTGGAGAATTAAATGCTGTGAATCTGTCTCATTCAGGGATATTTATATTTTCTATGAAAAAAAACAAACATGTTTATAGATGTTATTTGAGCTTTTACCTGCTGGGTCATCACAAGGACACAGAGCGAAACCCCGCCTCCCATGATGCTTGCTGGGATTTGGCCGGCAGTGGAAACGTTCTTGGGAATCTCGTCAGCTTTTTTGGGTGCTATCTAAAAAACATAAATAAAAAAAATACCTCTGTTTAATCGAGCATATTGCCGGCTTGCACTAAGAAACACTGTAATGAGGTATTTCATACACTAGTTTTGCATTAGAAACTCAGGGGTCAACTAAGTTTACTGTAGTCTCAGACGCGCAGTCGTTTACGATTCCAGATGGGGAGACGTGGAAGCACATGGACTGACTGGGACGAGCAGACTTTTGACTACAGCACTCCTTTGTAAATCCACACACCTAACGCTCGACTGTATTGAGAGTTGACATGAGCCAAATGAGCAGAACAGAATCACTTTCCCCCACCAGTTTTGTTTTGTTCCGCATTAGCTCTTGTTTTGTAGAGAATAGATGTACATATGTGATTTAAGAAAACAGCAGATCAGTTGTTCAGACGGCATTTATTTAAATCTGAGGGTTTTTTTTTTCTCTAAACATTTAACTGCATTGTCTTGCCATAAGTCACAAATTGGTCCTTTTTGTTTAGTTTTGTTTTTTTTGCTTTTGCCAAGAACAAATAACCAAAAGTACTCGATGCAAAAATGCTGTGATTTCTCATATTGGGAAGACAGATTTATTGTTTCCTGTGTTACCTTGTTTCAGTATTAAATTCTTTTTTTCGGAGTTGAACGAGACGTGTTGCAAGTCATGTTTTTTTGTTTGTTTGTTTATGGTTCTAAGTACAGCAGTTTGATGAATCATGTTTTTCATACGACACATTTAATAAACTGATTTCACAGGAAAAACTCATTGTGGTCGTGGAGTGCAATGAACAAGTTATTCTTCCGTTCTGTCAATAAAGAAATGATTGAACTTGACTTTCAGACTGTTTGTCCCGTTTATGCTACCCAAAGGTTCTTCTCTTGCTTTTGTGTTTAGGAACCGTTAAATGTCTATTTTCTATTTCTAAGAACTTACAGGAAAAATGAAAACTGCGGTTGGTGTTTATGTTTAGGGAAAAAGCCCCAGAGTAACATTATAATGTATGTCTGGTTCCTAATTTCTTTAACAAATATCTTGGAACTACTAGAAGGGAAAAACATATTCAATAACTTTAGAGGTTACTGACTAGATTGTGGAAAAAATAGCTTATGATTCAAATTGAACTCATTGTATTTCTGGGCGCTTCTTTTATAAATCTGTTTCTCTTGATTAATATTAATAAAGATTGATTTGATGTGGACTTCCGGCGGAGTTGTTTGACATTGCTCTTAATTACGTGTCAAATTTTGATTTATGATCAATTAAATTAGTTTCCAAAGAAAAAAAAATATTTTTCTTTGGAAACTAATTTAATTGATTAGACGTTATATAGCATTAAATAAAACGTTAAATAGCATGTTTACGGGTTTCTATTTACTAATTTACCTTCGTTTTTATATTATTTTTAAAAATAAATTACATTTCAACAGTTTAGTTTTAGCTCAAAATCATTTCTGTTTCTTTATCTTAATAGTAATTATAATAAATACACGTTAAAATATATAACCTCGTATTAATAAAATAAGAAGTTCTAAACATTACTGCTGGAAATGTACAGAATAGGTGCAGCTCCCCGTATCTTTGTGCTTTTATTTTTAAAGAGCAAAGAAACGTATCGTCACTTCCGTGCGCACACACGACAGATTTCTAAAGCTTTTCGCTCTTTCGACAGATTTCTTCTTTTTAACACATACAATAATACAATTCTGTTTTCGTTGTGGCTTTTAAAAAATATATATTATATTTAGATAAGTAACTTCACTAAAATTATACTCTTGTAAAATTAACGTGAATGTTGTTTTTTAGTAATTGTCTTAACGAAAATGTTTGTACGTGATCCCTAATAGATTCGCCTTGATTAGCCAGGTAGCTAACATGTGAGGAACACTTGTGTTTATTCGTAGAGCAGTTTCTTCAACAATAATAACAACAACAAAAGACGTGTCTTGTTGTCTGAGTAAAAAAAGCTTCTTGTGTGTTGACTATGTTTAACGAGTATTAGCGTTCGTAGATGACCTCAACTCAAGTCTAAATAAATCTCTTAGCATGCCCTCTGTCAGACTTAACAGACTTTAGACAGCTAAGGCTTAGTTAGATAAAAATGTCTGCGTGTAAAAGGCTTGTTTGTCTCGTCAAGCAAAGGAGCCTGTGGGCTCCCACACGCAGAAATGTTTCCACGTGGTCCCCGGTTGGAACCGCTTTTAATGCCAGACCCCACAAGAGGCAGGATTTGTTTGAGAAGAGCGTGGTAAGTCTGACAGTTCCAACGCGGTTGAAAGGGGAAACATGCAGGTGGTGCCTTTTGGTTGCAGGGTTTGTTCGGTGTGCCCGAGCTCAGCTCACCCGAGGGGTTCCAGGCCGCCGCGAAGACGGCGTTGAGGAACACGGAGCGCCTGGTGGGGCGGGCTTGCTCCTCTCCTGCGGGCGTTGGGACGGTGGAGTGCTTTGACCAGCTGTCAGACGAGCTGTGCAAAGTGGCGGATCTGGTGAGTCCAACACCGACGAAAGGAACTTTGCAGCAAAGCTGGAACAAATCTGATGTGCTACCACGATGTTTAATAAAAAACTAAACATAATGTATTCAGTAACTATTAACGATTAATCCAACAATTTATATTACTGCAATCCAAGCAGATGGATCTGTTAAGCAAGTTGTTAATAATCTCATTGACCTATATTGTAAAATTGTTTCAAAACGAAATAATCAAAATATATCTATCATTTGGATTGAGGGACTTTATGTTTATTTTACTAAAACATAGGCCTTCACAATAAATCGCAAATTTATCCTTATCACTGTATCAAGTTGTGCAATATGCATATCGCAAAAGCTGGCAAAATTTGCGATATATTGTAACCTTAAATGTGCTAAAACAAACTTATGTCAGCTTGATGTGTTTAACGAATCCAATAAATCCATTAATGCATTTGACCAATCGGATGGAGGCCTTCTTATGTAGACGAGGGTCACTTGGAGAGTAATTTAAGCTATCTTGACTTTTATTTATATTAAACTGTTGCAGTGAAATGAAAATTATGTATTTGGTCGTTTTGCTATTTGTTCATGTATCGCAAGTTATATCGTCATCGCAATATTGTGCACTAATATCAGAAATCGCGTGTTTTTCTCCTATCGTGCAGCCCTACTATAACATAAGAAAGGCTACGTGCCGTCACAGCGGACAACAGACAAACAAATGACCGAACCATCATTATGATGCTGTTTTGAACCAAAATCAAACAAAGCTGTGTCGCTTTGCAGGACATAGTTTCTGCAGAGCGGCAGGAGTTCATTAGAAATTCACCTCTGAGTTGTGGGCGGGACCGTTGGCGCAGAGCAACACGCCCTTCCTTACCCAATCTGTTTACATGCTTTCCCGTTAGCTTACAGCCCCTCACAACCCCAAACTGACATTACCGGTGCAACAAAAATGGTGAGCAATATTGGAGCTTTCCAGCCATTGATCCAGATTCTTGCTCAGCTAAGTAAAATAAAAGGCGTTCAGGTGGAAGCATAGGAATAGAGCAGAGCAGGAAGCCTGTGGCCCACCCATTGTGTTTTCTACGTCACAAATGACCTTTTCAAATTGCATTTTTTTCAGCTGCTCCTGATTCACAAAGATTAGGAAAAAAAGAGACTCAGAAATGCAATTTTGAGTTTAATTTTCTTTATTCGTGTCCTTCATCAGAGAAAAGCCACGAAAGCATGTTAAAAACACCCAAAATGTTCCTTAGAGTGGTCCTTTAAACATCTTTGGAGGTTGTTCTGAGCTCTTTAGTATCACGGCCGTCTTTGGTTTGACATCCATTTTCCTCTGTGAAGATCACAGAACATCCAGCTGCTGGGAGATTGTCTCATAGCCTTTAACGAAAATGTCTGGCTTTTTCTTCTAATCTCCATCTCATGTTTAGACATCATGTCACCAGACAGGAGCATATACTGTTGTCATGTTTCACAGAGGCAGACTGACCCATTCTAATTCTAATGACCCCTGTCATTAGAAGACATATCTTCATTTAACATGTTCTTGTGATCAAACCATTTTCGCTCAGTTCTGCTTCATTAGTTCGTAAAGCAAAGAAAGCAGAGGTTAAGTCTGCTTTTTCATTTGTAATTCCAGTGTGTTTTAGTCTAATCTTCCAGTTCTTGAAGCCTTTCTAATTTGAGATTTTCCTACTTTCTTAACACACAGGCGGACTTCATAAAAGTTGCCCATCCAGATCCAGAGTACCGGGAAGCTGCAGAGAAGACCTGCATTGAAATTGGCACCGTTGTGGAGAAGTGAGACTCGATCCTCAGCAACCCTGAAAAAAAAAAAGGTTTTGTCAGAACTGGAGGGGGAATGTTTCCTGTTTTTCAGACTGAACACTAATGTGGAGCTATGCCAGAGCCTGAAGAAGTTGCTGGACGACCCAAAGATTGTGGCTCAGCTGGACCCTGACACAAGGTGATTGTTCTGCTGTGCCTGTGTGGTTCTGGTCCACACGGCCGTCTGTTTAAAAAGGGGGATGTAAGAGACGTAAGGGGAGTAAACAATCATTGATGTGTACTAATTTTTTTTAAACATTTCTACCATATTTGATTGTTTTCTATGTTTGTTTCTTGTAATTTTGTAAGATTACTGTCTGTATAAATTTAAGTTTGAACAGTTGGGGGAAACAAAGAGCCTGGACTTGAAAAGTAGTTAATCTTCCTTTTTGATCTTTTAATATTCATTGTTAGACTTCTGTTTATTATGTTTAGGTTTTATTTGATCATTTTGAAATGAGTAAAAAAACAAACAAAGGGAAATAATTTGAAATTGTACATCTAGAGGTTACATTTTTTTGGTTCCCTCTTTTAGGCGAGTGGCAGAGTTGTTCATGTTTGACTTTGAAATCAGTGGAATCCATCTGGATGAAAAACTGGTGAGTCGGACACGATCGAACGTCTTGTCGGAAATACTTGTCCGTGTATTTATCTGAGCCATCCTGTCCTCTTTCGCTGCAGAGAAAAGAAGCTGTCGGCCTTCACGTGAAGTTGTTGGATCTGAACAACGCGTTTCTGATCGGTTCTCACACGCCCAACAGAATAGCTAAAGCCGCCATCCCCCAACACCTGCACATGCACTTTGGAAGTGAGGGCAGCTTCATTCAAGTCGGGGGGCTGCACGCGGACTCGCCTGATGACTTGGTGCGTGAGCGGTCTGAATAAATTATTCAAGTTTTCCTCATCAGAACAGAGTGGATTCATAAAAAGTCTTTGTAAAGTTTTCATATTTATTAGGTTTTTACTTTGTAAAATTATATTCAGCGTTTAAAAATAAATACATAAATAAATAAAATAGTGTGCATGTGTCTGAATTGCATTAAAATCCAGGACACTAGATAGTTGTTTTTTTTTAGGGGTTGGGAGTATTGAGGTAATTTGAACAGTGTCCACTTTTTCCCAGCAGGTGGCGCCTTTGTCCCATTCAAGGCTTTGGCTGTCATAATGCTTCTTTGATCTTACATTTTTGTTTGGCATCTAAATGACTCTTTCATAGTTACTAACTATCATTAGGCTGTCTGAGCTGATGGACTGAACTGTTAATCATTTATGTTTATGGGAGGACTCACTCTGACACAAAAAGTGTTAAAAGCAGTACGACAGGACTTTTAAAAAACAATCGGCACAATTGAATTCACCCTTGTGCTATCCTAGGCACTTTAACATTGGGAGTTGGGTCATCTAGACCCACTAGACAGTGCTCTGAACCTTTTTTCTTCAATGATTTGTGATCTTCACTGGTGTCCATGGATTACATGAAATCTTTCCACCTTTATCCACCTTTGTCATGATAGGGAGAACACGTCAATGTAAGGGTGGGGTCATCTGAGATAGCACAAGGGTTATAGCCGACATTCAAACAGTCAGAATAGGGTTTTAGAAATAAAGCAATTAGAAGTACAGATGGTTTTCAATGCAGATTTGTTTGTAAAAGCCTTTTAATGTGTCTCTGTCCCATCTCCACTTTGCAGCTGCGAGAGATTGCCTATAGGGTTTATCTCTACCCAAATGCAGACCTGCTGGACTGCTTGGAGGAGCTTCTGAGGTGCAGATACAAGCTGGCCAAGCTGGTGGGCTACAAGTCCTACGGACACAGAGCCCTAAAGGGAACCATGGCCAAATCCCCAGGTTTTCAGAAATAAATACATATTTTGTCTTTATTAAATCGTCACACAATAAGCTCCTGGATTATTTGTTTTGACCAAAATTCCTAATTTTTCAAAGTTTGTTTTTAGTTTGAAATGATTTTTGCTTTTTTGTTGCAGAAACGGTGATGAGCTTTCTTCAGCTGCTAACTGACAAGCTGTCGGACAGGTACCACAACCTTCGGCTTTCTGCAGAGCTCCCTATCCCGTCTGTAAAACCATCAGATGTTTTCTTAAATGGATTTAGAGGCGTTTTAACAAGGAAATGGGCAATAAAAGGCGTTTTTTGGCGAGCTGCGTGGATGAATAAAAACACGACTTCTTCACTTGTGTGATCAGCCCAACTGTTTTCCGCTTCTCATCCAGTGATCAATTGACACAGAATCTCTGCCTTTGACTTTCCAGGAGCAATTCCATGTTTGACACGTTACCCAAACGGCAATAGAGACAAAAATATTAGGGTAGACCAAGAGACGGAGCCCGTTTCTCAGGCTCGATTGCAGGCGTGTTAGTCTGGCAGCCCGTCCAGGGTGTTTCCCCCTGCCTTCAGCCAAAGGCATGCTGGGATAGGCCGTGGCCCCCATTGATCCTGAGCAAAGCAGGGTGCGCGCAGGCAGGAATGAATGCCTGCAGTCAGGTAGCTCCTAACTTGTTCTTCCCTTTTATCCCTCAGAACCAAAAAGGACTTTCAGATGATGAGAGACATGAAGAAGAAACTCAACCCTCGTAACCCAGTGAGCTTTTGAACAAATCTTTTTATTTCAGCATTGTAGTCGATACAGGTGAGGGTGTGTCCGTCAGCGACACGACATGATCCTGTTTCTCACTGGTCAAACACAATAGCCCCAGAATATTTGAGTTGGTCAGTTTTTTAATTGACAGGTCTAAAAAAAAAAACTAAAATAATCCTCCGTTGTCCCCGCAGGAGCTGATGGCGTGGGATCACCCTTTCCTCAGTGGCGTGTTGCGAGCTGAAAGGCAAGCTTTGTTTTTCAGCCTCCAGTCATTTGATAAAGTCAGCCCCGTTTGTGTCCTTGTGGCGGCTTTTCCATCTTTTCCAGCTCAACATTGTTGTGGGGAGCGAGTTGTTACTGTATCCCTGACGATTGTCATCTACTACAAAGGCGCGTTAAAGGAGAAGCATGGGAGCTCGGGAACCAACTTTGTCTGAGATGAACAGATCAGTCTGGAATATGGACAGAATTTCTTTTAATGTTTGGGTTCTCTCCCTTTTTTTTAGTTTCCTTTAAACCTTATTTTGAGATGTTTTGGTGCATTTTTTGTAGAGTTAAAGATCCATAGAAAACACAACTTTCCATATGGACACAATAAAGCTACCCACTCCATTTGTTTTCAGCAAATATGCTTTAGTAATTTACCCCCAGCCGGAGACGGATTTGTTCTTTTGGGTCTTTTAAGGTGGAATTTCTTCAGTCATGTGCCTCTGTTCAGTATAGTCTGGTGCTTTTCCCCTCTGAAAAAACATATTTTGAGTTTTCCCGCCACCAGTTTTTGCTGTTCTTTTGGATCTTAAACCTCGCAAAGAAATACTGAATTATATATATGTATGTGCTGTTATTTATTGCTTATAACGGTAGAAGCTTAAAAAACGTCAATGTGTGATGTTTTTTGGGCTCCATAAGGAGATCTATTTTAGGCTTTTGTGGCTCCATGAGGAGACAGCAGATGGAAACTAGTTTAAAGCTACAATCTGGTATATTTGTAGTAGTTTTGTTTCCAAGTATACAATGTGCGCTTCCTTCTAATATATACTACTGTAAACCACAACCTTAAATGATGCATCGAGGCTCAAAAATTCTCCTGAGGAGATCTGTCATTGCTAGATTATTGCTGACACATTTTTGCTCGTTTCAGGTTTAACATTGAGCCCAGTCTGTACAGCCCCTACCTGTCTCTTGGGGACTGCATGGAGGGCCTGAACAGCCTTTTCTCCCAGCTGTATGGCGTCTCCCTCATGTCAGAACATCCCAACGCTGGAGAAGTGTGGAGCGAGGATGTCCGCAAGCTGGTACAGCCTTCAGTGACCGCACAATACCCCGTTGGGCCTATTTTATTTTGAAGGGCTTAGACCAATGACTCGTCTGTGTGTGTCCTCAGGCTGTGGTGCATGAGACGGAGGGATTGTTGGGACATATTTACTGTGACTTTTTCCAGCGATCAGATAAACCTCACCAGGTAAAGGCAATGGAAACTGCATACATTTAGCCTTCTTTTTGTGTGTTTTATCAGTACACGTCCTTCATTTGATAAAACCTGAGAAATCGATTTGATTTGATTTGATTTTGACCTCAGTTTTCCTAATTGAAGCTGTTTTGTTGCACATGTTCACTCGACACATGCTTCATGTTCGTAAATGGATAATCTAAAACTTATAATCCTAGTTCTTTAAACCAAAACAGTAGCAAAGGTCCAAATCTGAGGAGTTTCAACTAAATGATCAATTTAAGCCTCACCTGAGGCGTCTTCATGCGTTATTATCCACGGATCAATGAAGCCGAAACACAGATTTTCTGTCTTAAAAGTTTTGGGAGAAACAGGATTGGATAGAATTATTTTTGTCACTTTCTTGTTACTTTTCAGCCCTCACAACTTTTTTTTTCTATCGTTTATATTTATTTCAGCTTTATTATTAAAAAGCTACAAAAAGCCAGGACTTGATGCACATTTAGGGTTTCAAAATATGAAAACTGAACATTTTTCATGGCAACCAGACAAATGCATCCTTGGAAATATGTGTGTTTTAATGAATAGGTCTTTACTGAGTTTATTACAAATTCAAATGATTACCCTAAATGAATGAATGAATCTTTGGGTTTTTCCGTCTGGTGCTCCCTGCCCACTTTAGAAATGTTGATATTGTTTTACGGTTAATCAGTTTTTGTTTCATCCCTCACCACCGTCTCCTTTTCCTTTCCTGCCCCCCCCCCCCCCCCCTTCTGCATCCAGGACTGTCACTTCACCATCCGGGGTGGGCGCTGGTGCCAGGACGCGGGCCGATACCAGCTGCCGGTTGTGGTGTTGATGCTAAGTCTGCCCCACCCCACCAAGAGCGCCCCCACCCTGCTGACTCCCGGCATGATGGAGAACCTCTTCCACGAGATGGGACACGCCATGCACTCCATGCTGGGACGCACTCGCTACCAGCATGTGACAGGTGGGGCGGGAAGCCGAAATCTTTCCTTTTACCGGTATTTATGGAATAATTAGCAAAGAAGATTTAGCGAAGGAAGACGCCTGTCAGTGTGGGAGATGACTTTACATAAGTTCTCTTTAGAAAAGCGATGGCAGTGCTCTCAAGATATGGATTTCACAGTTTAAAGATTTTAAATTTAAGCCTAAATGTAATCAATAATTAGAGGACTTGTGTTCAAATGAGTCCTAATGAACAGTTTAACATCTTTGGTATATTTTTATTGTGGCCTTATTGTTGTATAAGTGAGCACAATTTAAAGTTCCACTCTGAGCATCTTGGGATCTATTTTCAGAGCGTTCCCATCGATCTTTTATTTATGGTTATGACGTTTTGAGCTCAAATTAAAAAAAAAACGGTGTCGATTTCCAGGACAGTTTCTGCAGAGCAGCAGTCCTTTATTAGAAATTTCCATCTACATCACCCAATTTTGCAGCTGCGTTTACATGGGCAAAAGTAATCGGAAAGAACGCCTGATCGGAAGAAAAATGCATCATGTAAACACGCCGTTCGGAATACTCTTCCCCGATCAGACTCGTTCGGATCAAAATTTCTTTCTGATGGAGATTGGTGGGTTATGCCGATTGTTGATCCGATCGATGTGCATGTAAACGGTTCATTCCGATTATGTGTCACTACTGCTCTGGTTTAAGTCATGCATAGACTGTGCGGTGCTACAGAGAAAGCTTTGGAGCTCAAACAGGACCGACGGGCTGCTATGCGGAGGCCCAATGCGAAGCGCCGCTCCGCTCTCTTACACCCCTCACGAGGGGGTTGGGGGGAGATGCGGGGAGGGATGTTGTTAGCGCGTGTCAGCCTCTCCTGGGAGCTCCGTTCTTCTTCCACATAGAAAGCACTGACCACACGGATTAAAAACAAAATGATGAGCGAACAGGCGCTTCATAATATTCAGAACATTAATAAAAGCACGTTTAGAAGATCTCGTATATTACCGAGCTGCTGCATAAAATGTATGACAGCTAGGTTTCTTTACAACGGGACTCATTTCCAGTTCCGGTATTTTCAACACTACTGCGCATGCCCAAATGATTTATTCAGACTGAAAGTGTGACCCATTTGAACGTTTTTTATAATCGGAAGTAGGCCTGCACAATAAACAAATTTATCGTTATCGCGACATTAAGCTGTGCAATATGCATACCGCAAAAGACGGCGAAAATTGCAATAAATGGTTACCTTAAATGTGCTAAAACAATCTCATGGCAGCTTGAAATATTGAACAAATTAAATAAATCCCTTTATGCATTTAACCAATCAGAAGGACCCGTTTACATTGTTGATCAATCAGATGAGCCCTTGTATGTTTGATGTTTGCCTCCTACGGCGACGAGGGTCATTTGGAGTATGATTTTTAAACTGTTGCAGTGAAATGGAAATGATGTTTTTGGTTGTTTTGCTGTTTGTTTATATACCGTGAATTTTATCGTTATCGCAATATTAATCACCAATATCGCATATCGCGAGTTTTCCTCATATCGTGCAGCCCTAATCGGAAGTTTTTCTGGGCCCATGTACACAGTTGAATTTTAATCCAACCATTGATCCGATCAAGATATTTTGCGCATGTAACGGCGGCCAGTGTGTGAAGGACCGTTGACTCAGCAACCCCACCCCCTATTCCCCTCAAGTCCCTAAGATCTTGGAGCAGGCAGGCTTGTTGGTGTGTTTTCTACATCCCAAAAATAAGCTTTTTTTCATCTCCTCCTGATTCACAATGATTTGAATAGAGAATTACACAGAGGTGTGCTATGTACCTACCTCTGCTCTCCTCCAGGAACCAGGTGTGCCACGGATTTTGCAGAAGTTCCTTCCATTCTTATGGAGTACTTTGCCACAGACTACAGAGTCCTCAGCCAGTTTGCTCGCCACTATCAAACGGGACAGGTACCCCCCACCCCCCAAGTGTTTCAATCTGCAGAATCACAGATTTTCCGTGGAAGGCGAGCGTTGTGCTGATCGCAGCCTCCCTCTGTCTCTTCAGCCTCTGCCAGAGAGTATGGTGGCTCGTCTGAGTGAGTCCAAAAAGGTGTGTGGAGCTGCCGACACACAGCTGCAGGTAAAACTACACACCTCTAGAAATAATCTTTTGAAAGATTGACTCTGCTGCTTTTTTTGCGCTCTCCTTACTTGAAAGTATCAGAAAACCAGTTGGGAATAAAGTTTACAATGAGAGGATATGACAGAAAAAAGCTTCAGATATCTGATTTTGAAGATGCTATTTCCCAATAAAGGTCATTTCAGAGCCTTGAGACCTCCCAGAAGAAAGAGTTCAGCTTTATAGTTTGTAGTTTTAGGTCAAAGTGCGTTTGTTTCATGTCAATAAAGGTTTCTGCAGAATTAGGGGGAAAAAAAGTTGTTTGTTGCTTCTTCCAGATCTTCTATGCAGTCTTGGATCAGATTTACCACAGCAAACCGCAGAACCGCTCCACCACAGAAATCCTGAAGGACATGCAGCAGAAGTTCTACGGCCTGCCGTACACGCCCAACACGGTAATTCACATTTTGAGTGTAAATCTTAATCCCACCGTCATTCTTGATGTCTGGAAAAGCTGCTGTTCTGTTTGATTCCAGTCTTATTATTTTTAAATGTAGCACTTTAATTCAAAGTCTCAGCTTTGCTTCAGGTTAAATTCTTTTAGCTGTGTGAAGAACTAAAGCTCTTTGTTTCTGCTCTTTTAAAGTCCAGCTTCAATAACAAACCTGAGGGAGGTTTCCCTCAGGAAGCTTTGAAACTCTTCCTCCTATGAAGCCAGGAGGCAGAATAGAACCAAACCAGCCGTATTTCACCTGGCACTGGCTGCACATACATCATTTATTCGGGGCTATAATTATGCAGGTTGACATCAGGAAGGGAGATTAGAGAAGCCCTGCATTTGACTCACAAATATTGGTATCCCAGCATGCCGTTCTCCTCACAGCAGTCCACCCACGCTCTCCTGCTTCGGCGTCTTTATGGGTCCCTCTTGGAAGATTAAAGTTTATGTTATTCAGTTTCTCACAGCTGCAGAGATTTCTCTGTAAGCTTTTAAGCTGTGTGCTCAGTCTCTCGGCCTTTGCAGAACCGCCATCTCAGTGCAGATGGTCGCACCGGTGGAGGTGTTTGTTTGGAGGGAAATTTCTGTTCATTTGATGAACTCGATCACAAGAGAAGTTTCACTTTTTTGGAAGTGTGAATGAAAAATAAAACAAATTAGCAGTGGGCTGTTTACACTGGGCCAGAGAGGGAAAGCCTTTTGGAGACTGAAAGAGGCGGGGGGGTTTGAATTCCAATGATCCATTTTCACATGATTGCTTCCCGAAGCTCATGGGAATGTGACGAGCCTGGAGGAGCTTTCTTTTTTCCCTACTGACCTGTTAAAGTAGAGCTTTCTGAGCAAATCCACTCAATGTGAATGGCCTCATCACAACAGTTCAAGGGCAAACAGTTCCTACATTTGGGCCAAGATGTAAAGATAATGAACGTAGATGGCGATTAGGAGCAGCATCATGTTTCCATACAGCAGCAGCTGCTCTGTAATGTTATGCTTTCAAATGATTTTCCTTTTAAAATGAACAGTTTTCTCCTATTTTCAGCAAATAAAAGAGATGCCTTACTTATTACACATTTTGATTTGATGTATTTTTGGTTTCAAGCTTTATTATTCAGTACAATAAAAAAACCACAGTCATATCAAACTAAGGAGATGATGAAATTATAAATAAATAAAAACAGACAAATTAAAAAAAACATGCAACTCACATTTGCTTATAGTGATCATTAACTAAAGTCAGGTAGAGCTTGATTTATTGCTTGAGAAGCAGTGGGAAGAAGCAAACTAACACAATCTCAACCCTACTGAGTTCATTCATTTGATAGTTTTGTGTAGTTTTGGTAATCCGGTTGTAATCCAATAGATTCTTTTCAAGTAACAAAATCAAGTGCTTAATAATGATTGATTATCGAAAGAAAACATTTATTCAGTATTTCTGTAAACAGTAACATGAATTGCACACCATGTATCATATATGTAATACTCATTGATTATCATTGGAACACATTATCACATTAAACCACTGATTACTGCTACACATTGCAGATCAAGTATTTTGGAGTTATACATAATCCAACAGTGAGGAAATTTCCAACTCTGATCATCTTTTGATCTATTTTAAGAGTTTTAGCTACGATTGTAACATTTTTTAGGCATAGGAATTAAAAACGGTCTTGTTTTATTGGACATGGTTTCTGCAGAGCAACAGGAGACAATAATTCTTTTCTGAGATGTGGGTGGGACTTTTGGCTCGGACTAAGCCCGCCCCCTTCCCATCATCCATCTGCTCACAAGCTCTCCCGCAATCTTAGTTCCTCTCACACCACCAACCTAACTTTACTGCAACAACATATATGGCGAACGATATTAGAGCTATCTAGCCGTACAGTTTAGATCCAGATTCCAGCTCAGACGAGGAAAGCAAAGACATATTTGGATCCACTTGTCTGCAGGTGGATGGATCGGAATGGAGCGGAGCAGGGAGCTTGTCTTGCTGTAGTAGTTTCTACGAAACACCTACAAGCTTTAAGGACATGTTAAATGCACCAAACGCATGATTTTCATTGGAGTTGGTCTTGTAAAACTGCGAAAAACATCCTCAAAAAAATTGTGATGAGGAAGCCCAAAACCCGAGTTTAGTTTGTAAAGCAACAAAAGCTCTTTGATGTGGAAGAGCGGCGGGAAAAATCCTTTGAATGCAAGGATCAAAAGGATATTTTACTGACTTGTGACCCACTTGTGCTGTTTAGAAATGATGACACGCCAGCTAAAAGGATTAAAAAGTCTGAAAATGATTTTAGCGGCACATTGTTACAGCTGCCTAAAACATCAAGGCATCGTAACAAACTGTCTACAATCGTTTTCTTTTGTTTGCAGTATAAATATTAGCCACAAAATGCACGACGATAAAAGGCTACCTAATGCAAATATTTGACTCCCACCAAAAAGCAGCTGTGCTGTTTGTTTGTTGCAGTTTCCAAATTTGTGATCCGTGCTTACCTTTCTCTATGGGGGACTAAGAAACTAAGCACTCCTACCACTTTTATTTTAAAGTATTCGTAGTTTTTTCTGTGGGATCCATCTCTGCTAAATTGCTCTGCAGCTGCAGATGGATGGACCCCGCCCCCCAAACACAAGAGTAGTGAAACTTCCTGAAACTTACAGCGATTCACTGTCATTGCTTCTCAAATTTTACCTCGAGACCAAAACCTGGAAAAATAAAAATGAAAACAAGTTTTGCCTGTTGGCATGATCCAGATCCAAAATCTCTGTTTTTAAGCTTACCCCTGCAGGGTCAAAAGGTTTTTGTGAGATTCTTTAGAATTAGAATTAAACAGAAGTTGATCTCCTCAATTTGCCACATCAGGCTAATGAACTCAGCGCTTTGGTTTATTTGCTGCCACAGAAGTTACAAGTTATGTGAGAAGACATTAAATGGTTGAGGAAATGACTTCCCTGTGCTGTTCAGCTCTGAACTCTGCTTCTAAACTCAGTAATCATTTGAGAACAAATACAGCTCAAAATACCTTTGAGATGCTTCAGGTTTCTCCCTTTCTGGTGGGCTAGGAGTTGAATTCTGACATTTTTCTTTGGTTGGAGGTGTCTGCAGTCTTCTATGGTTAGCTGAAGTATAGCTGAATTTACCCACAATCCATCAGTAGAACTCCTAAACCCCT